>VZRU01018566.1:47787-59658 GCA_013398155.1 Pedionomus torquatus
GAGCCTGTGTCACAGAATTGCCCAGGTTGGAAGGGACCTTTCAGATCACCCAGTTCAACCATCAACCCACCACTGACCCGTGTCCCTCAGCACCAGCTTCTAAACCCCTCCAGGGATGGTGACTCCACCACTGCCCTGGGCAGCCTCTGCCAAGGCTTCACAACCATTTTGGGGAAGAAAATTTTCCTAATACCCATCCTCAACGTCCCCTGGTGCAACCTGAGGCCGTTTCCTCTTGTCCCGTTGCCTGTTCCTTGGGGAAAGAGACCGACCCCCCCAGCTTATGTTGGGGAAGAACCCCGGCTTACGTCCATGTCATCACAGAAGGTGGAGTAGGGGCCGTACTGCAGCCGGCACTGGTGGCCCACGTCGTAGAGGACACCCGGGGGCACCAAGGGGTAGTCCAGCACCTCCCGGGCAGGGGGGTCGTCCAGGCACAGCCCCCAGCCCCGGCTGAAAGAGAGAGGTCAGAGCGGCATCACCACCGGCCCGGCACAGCCACACCAGGTGCTAACGGAGGAACCCAACGGCTCGTTAACATCCCACCACCACGAGAAGCAACTGGCGCTTCCAGCTGCTGGGACCCTGGCTCTCCAACCCACCCTGGAGCTGCCCCAGCACACAGGTGGGCACGGGTGGGTACCTGCTTTTCGGGGTGGGTGGTTTTTGGGGTGCCCGCTCTCAGAGTGCCCACCCCGCTGCCCCCAGGCTCGGTGGGTTATGGGGAAGGCAAAGGGACAAAGGCAGCAGCAGCTTCTCCGTGCAGCTGTGGGGCCAGTCCCTTGCTCCCATCCCCTGATGTCCCTTATCCCCCCTGACGGAAAGCCAGAAACACAATCCCCCTTGGATTTTAGCTCTGGGACCAGGTCACGGGCTCAGCCCCCAGCCGGGACCCCACTTTCGCCACTCAAGGTAAAGGGTTTTCGTGGAACAGACATTCCAGAACCAGATGGTGTCCCCACGTCCCTGCACCACGCTGACCCCAGGGCTGTCCCCGCGGAGAGCACAACCCTCCTGTCAGTGCCCTGCTAACAGAAATAAAGCCGGCTGTCAGCAACAAAATGGTGCTCAAAATGTGCCGGACAGGACATCTTTTAGTAAAAAAAGATGTTAAAGCCGAGCCCTGGAGGATGGCCGCGGGAGCCGGGGGGGGACACCGCCGGCCGCCCCTCGCTGCTCCTGCTGCGATGCTCCACGACCCCACCAGCCTCTGTCGCCAGCGTAGCCCTCACTGTTGGTTTAAACAAACTCGTTTCCAGCAAGGCAAAGCGTCTGGCGAGGCTTTCTCGGCAGATTGGATTGCTCTGGCTCCTTCTGACGGGGAACGGGTCGAAATTAACTTGAAACAAGATTCCTTTTTAACCCAAAGCGGCAACACCGAGAGCGGGGGCCAGCGGGGAGAGCTCCTGCTCTGGGGTCCCAGCAGTGCCGTGGGGTGGTGTCCAGCAGAACCAGCACCCCCTCCTCCCCTCCCCATCCCACCCCAGCGAGGTCCACACCAGACACCAGCAAACAGCCCCCTCAGCCAGAGACAGCCCCTTCAAATCCCACCGACACCTCTTCTGCCCTGGGGCGGGGGGTGATTTCGATGTGCTGTCAGCTACCCACTGCCGTGTTCAAGACCCGTTTCTTCATTAAATACTTTACAGTCATCCTGCCAGTCTCCTCAGTTGGCCAAAACATATTATCGAGCAGGCAAAACCAAAAGGAGTTGGCGTGAGTTTCCCTCTGGCTTTGCAGGGATGTGCAACAACCCCGCGCTGCAGGGAAAAGGCTCAGGGGGCTGCGTCTGCCCCGCTCCGTCTGCTCCTTAACGAGCCGGATGATGGAGTAGATGGGATGGTGATTAAATCCCCATCTGTGAGCAAGCTGGGAGGATCTGCAGATACGTTTGAGAGCGGGATTAAAATTCCAAAAGCGCTCGGAGAACGGGAGGAAGGGTCCAAAAAGCCAGGAAGGAATTCAATAAAAAGCAAAGGCAAGGACTGGAGCTCGGGAGGAATCAGCTGCTCTAAGGGGGGATGCGGCAGCCCCAGAGCCATGGAGCAGGCAGGGCTGGAGGAGATCAGCCACCCCCAGGGCTCAGGAAAGGTGGGAATGGACTGAGAGGAGCCCAGGGGAGGATGGTGGATGAAGACGCCCCAGCGCTGTGCAGAGAGGCCACGGAATTGGTTGCCTGGTCTAGAGAAAAGGCTGAAGGGAGATGAGACAACCTGCAGCTGCCCCAAAGCTGCTGCTGAGCTGCAGGGAGGCTGCTCCACACCACAGCGTCTGTGAGACAATCACCCCTGGTGGACAAGGGTATTCCCCCAGCCAGGCTGGGAAAGAGCTCACCTCGTGGGGAGCAAAGAGCCTTACAGCATCTTCCAGCTCCTCCCAGAGTTAGAGGGGAAAAACATCACAGAACACCAAAAAGGGCTGGTGTGGGTCCAGAGCAGGGAGGAGCAGAGCGGTCTCTCCAGCACAGCAGCATCACCACCCATCCCCTGAACAAGGGGTGCTCATTGCCTTGGGGGTCACCACCGCAGCAGGGAGGTGACTTCTTCCATCGCCCCAGGGTGGGTCCCGACTCACAGCCCGGCCAAGAGGGTCCCCCAGCCCCAGCTGCACCCTGGCCCTGACCAGCAGCCCCGGGGCTGGGACACCGCTGAAGATGGGAACCGTTTTCAGCAGTTTAGATGTTCAACAACATTTGTAAAGTAAGAATCTATTGTAAAATAATAATCAGCCTCTGAGACTGCTTGTTTTTTTTACAAACCACGAGGCCTGTTCCAAGCACATCTAGCAAACCCAGGTCGGCGGGGTCCCATTTTCTGGCTCATTCCTCCCTGTTCTCCTGCCAACATCGTATTCTAAGGCACTCGTGTCTGTGCTGGCAACGGCCCTTCCCTCACCCAGGGGATGTCACAGCCGGGGAAAGTCGCCTGCCGGGCTCTGCCTCGCTCTTCAGCAAGAGCTGCCCTTTCTGGGGGGAGCAGAGAGACCAAAACCCGACTGGAGAAGCCTCCAGCTGCTCTGCTTCTTCCCCGTCACAGCTCGGAGCAGCCCGAGGTCACTGCAAGCAGGAAATTCTTCCTCCAAAAGTGAAGGTTAAAAGCAGAGGGCCAAGAACGCTGCGGACAGGAGAAAGCTCCACTCCACCACAAGCCAGAAATCAACGAGAACTCACCCTGCCAGGGGGACAAGCCCCCACATTCTGGGCTGGAACTGGGGAACGGGAGCTCAGCCCCAGGCAGCATCCCCCAGCACTGCTGCGGGCCCCTCGCCCACCCCTCCCCGTCCCCAGTTCTCCCAGTTTCCCTGCGGCAAGGAAGGAACACGTTTCCCCAGTGCAGGACCCTGGGCTGACAGAGCTAAGTCTCCGGGCTGTGCTCCGAGGAACTTCACAACAACGGGCTGAAAAATCAGCCGCGGGGTGCTAAAAATAAACAAATCTATGGAAGAATTTGGCTGGGTCTCATTTCCTCACGTGATGCCTCCTGCCTAGAGGCAAACATCATCTCCTCCTCGCGCAGCACCGAAGAAAACCGCACAGAGCCTCGGAGAACAACCGCTCGGGCTCTGTTTGTTGAAGCCCCCACCCTTTGGTGTGGGAACCCCCATCCTCTGCAGCAAGGACCGAGGCAGCCGAGCGAGGTAAAAAGCGTTCCCGTGGGCCCGGAGGGCGATGGCCAAGCCCCCCGCCACCCCCAGCGCCCCCCCAGCACGGAGGAAGAGGAAGGGAGGACTTACTCGAGGAATCGTGTGATGTACTCCCGGCTGCAGCGGGACCAGGTGAGCGGGGACGTGTCATACAGGAGCTGTGGAGACATGATGAAAGGTCGTTTCCCAACTGGCTCACAGTCATTGCTGCTTCCATCATGCTGAATCCCAAAACTGTGTAAGAGCACAGCCCCACAAGGGAGAGGTGAGCCGAGCCGCATGCCGCCGCCACCGCGCAGCCTCGCCGGCACAACCACGCGCCACGCCGGACGCCACACACCGGCCACGAGCAGGACCGGGGCATCTGGCCTCGTGGGACATTCCACTCACACCAGGGACACTGCCCCAAGCTTTTATCTCAGCTTTTTTACTCAATACTCAGCCAAGAAATCAGTAGTGAGACCATCCAACAAGACTAAATCAAACCTACGAGGTACGTGGGTTTGCCGTATAAAGGCATCACGAACTGTGACGTTTGAGTGATCTTGTCAAAATTTAATTAAAATTAGGGCAAGCAAAAGCCTGGCACCGATTCCATACCCAGCCCCTATGCTTAAACTCTCTTCTCCACCCTCTTCTCCAAACCCCTCAGCATCAGCCACACAGGACAAGACAAGTCCAGGCTGCCTCGGCTTACGTGGGTTTTTCATTGAACCTGGGGCAACCAAAAACTCAACTCTGAAATTAAACTCCCCGGGAGTGGAGGAAGGTTTGCACCAGCGAGGAACTGCTCAGGAATCTTCTCCCAAATTCTACCCCTGACTGATGATGAGGAGGAGGAGGAGGAAGGCGGTGGTACCTGTGTCCGAGCTCGTGGGCCACAGTGAAGGCGAGGGGCAGTCCCGTGTCCTCGTTGATGTTGCAGCTCCTGTGGGGCTGGCACATCCCCGCCACGTGGGAGAGGCCCAGGGTCTCGCAGGGCCGGTTCATCGCCGCGCAGATGTCCTTCCTGGGGCGGTGGAGAGGAGGGACACACAGACACGGGGGGTGTGAAAGCGGCCGGAGCCAAGGCGAGGCGCGGGAAGGAGCGTGGGACGCGTCCCAGCCCGTGGAGGAAGACACACGGACACTGGCCAAACAGAAGCCAGAACGGAGACGTCCAACGTCCTTCCGCAACGGCAAGATTTACGAGCTTTCCTCTCCCCTCTACTCCCCCAGTATCCCTGGCTTACTGCTAAGCCTGATGAATGGGAGCTGCTAGCCAGCCTGGCTACTTGGATGCCACCATGCAAATAAAGCCGGGGATAATTAAGCAATTACGACACTGCCCCGGGAAGCGCATCCCAGGGGTGCCGTGGTCCAGGGTGGAGGAGCTCCAGCCACCCCATTGAAGCGCGTGGCCTTAAGTGCCTCGGTTCTTGCTACAAAGAGCACTTCCTACAGGAGATAAAGCTGTTGTGGGTTGTGAATCATCACACAAGCCACCGCGCGGCTGCCGAGAGCCAAGCTGCTGCCGCAGCCCGGAACCATCAAACCCGGCTCTGACTGCAGGGTATATAAACTTGGCCAGAGGCAGGAATTCCTGCGAGCTTCATGGGAGGTCAGGGCCTCCTCGGAGGCTCCTCTGCCAATCCCAGCATCAGGCTCCCAGGCAAAAAGGAGAGTTAATCCTTGTGTACATCTCCCGGGAGGATCCAGCCTTTCTGGGGCTTGGCAACAGGGCCACGGTGAAAACCTGGTTTGGAAACCCCAACTGCGAGTCGACCGGGAAGCCCTCTCCGCTTTTAAACCTGAGACTTGAGACCAGTTCCAGCCACTGGGACCAGGTTATCTTCAGATTTCATGATCCGTATCTCATGGGCAGGTGGCCAGCCAGGGCTCAGGCGTGGAGAGCGAGACTTCAAGAGGTCCCACTGAGCTATTCCCCCGGGCACCTCTATTCCCCCTGCCCCGAGCCGTGTTTCCAGCCCCCCGTGTAGCATCTACAGCCTAAAATTAGCAGGTGGGGACAATACCTCGTGAGCAGGACTGCGACGTCGTGGTGCAGGGGGTGGGAATCTCCTTTCACATTGATGCTCTTCTGCCACTTGCAAAAGCTCCTCAAGGTGTTGTCTGCGTGGTGGGAGATCTTCAGATCCTCCTGCCAAGAGGATTAAAAGGCTGCTGTCAGACTGCTGCCAGACCTGCTTGGCTTTTCAGAGGCAGGAGGGAGGGGGCTGATCTCAGACAGATCAGAGCGAAACGAGGAGTAACTGCCAGCCAGATGGAATTGCTCCAGATTTATAGGTTGTAGGCTGGGTGGGAAAGCAATTCTTTTCTGCTTCCTTTTAATCTGTGATTCAACCAAAACACGACATTAGCTGATACCGGGGGCTAAGAAACACCACAGAGAAATATCCCGTCCCGGCCGACGGGGCAGGACGCAGCCAGGGAGCCCGTCTGAGCGGCGTCAGGCTCCCAGAGAGCTGCTGGGAGCACAACCAACCAGCGACCCGCTCCCCTGCTACAGGCGGCGACGCCGGGTCACCCTAAATTACTGCTAAGAAGGAGACACTGCAGCTACTCTGGCCGCGGCATCCCCTCGAGTTCACCGGGGCTGCAGCCCCTGCAGAAGACAAGGACGGGAGGCACAGGCATCTGCATCACACAAATCCACCCAGAGCACAAAGGAGGGGTGCTGAGCTTCCAGGGGCAGCTCCTCCCTGCGTCCCAGCCTGGCTGCCGGGAGGGGAGGCCGAGTCACCCGGTTTTGTTTTCACCTCCTCGTCTTCCAGCAGGATGAGTCGCACGATCGCAATGTTGATGGGGTTCCCGATGCTGGCGTGGTGGAACAGACCCGCCACCTGCAACGCACAACAGCCAAAGAAATAAAGCCCGAAGGAAAGAAAGACCTTGCCCCGTGGCACCGCTGCTGGTCAGGGCATCTGCAGGGGGACAGGAGCTCGAGGGGAAGCTACTGAAGGTTGTTGACACCATCTCAGGGAATTCCCCAAAGCGATGGGGACCAGATGCAGACCTGGACTACAGCGTCGGGAGTGCGATGATCTCCCTTTAACGCTGATACAATCTGTGCTGCACATTGAAGCTCAACCCGAAACGCCCAGGGGAACACCTCTGCTTTCACTCCCTAACAGAAGTGTTTAACATCCCGGGTGCCTTCACCAGCCCCCAGAAACCCCGGGTGGGCAGCACTTCCCTGGAGCACCCCTACCCTCAGGGTATCTCTCTGGGGGGCCACGTTATCCATCCCCACAGTGGGAAGGAGAACACCCCTCAAACACCAACCCATCCTGCCACAGCCGATGGAGCACTGAGGGATGCAGAAAAGCCAACGGGTGGGTGGGAAGAGCCTGTCTGGTGAGGGCTTTGCTGAGGTCCCACCAGGGAGGAGTCCCGGCGACCCCAGTGGTCTTTATGCCCCATAACCCCAGGGCCCTGGCGGCTCTGCAGCCGAGAGGACCAGGACTCACCATGTTCATCACGGTCAGCACGTACTTCTCTATGTTCTCGCTGCCGTGGTATTCTACCATCTTGGTGTCCGCCACCACCAGCGTTTCCACCCACTTCTCCTTGCTGATGGAGCGCTGCTTTATCCTCCTCTTCCTGTGCTGCTTCTGCTCCCATCTTTCCCGACGCTTCTCAGACCTCTCCAGGCTTTCCTGAGATTCTGAGGGATAAAAGGGAGAGAAAAAAGACTTTTTTTTTAATTATTTATTTTAGGTAAAACATCTGCAACATTGGAAAAATGCCGTCAAGGCCTCTTTGATTCAAAGAAATAACCTTTTGGTGTTGAGGAGGAGGCCCACACTTAAGACACGCGCATTTTGCTGTGCGGGATGGGGGGGTGAAGACTCTGACCTTCCACAGCAATCATAAAAAATAAAAAATAAAGCATTTGAAGTGATTTCCTTGACTAGAACAGGGTTTGCAATATTCCACGTGGAGCATCCCAGAGCAGAGCCCTTCGGGCTCGGCACCGACAGGTGAACCCTGCAGAGAAGCTGGAGCAGGTACCACCGAGAAGCGCCGGCGCCTCGACATCTCAGCACAAATTGTGTTGTGCAGACAGACAGATGGCCAAGGCCACAGACTCCGCGCCCCCAAAGCTCGACCCGTGTCTGGAGCCAAATCCCCAAGTTCATCCCTCTCCGGGGCAGGAGGGGGACGCCACGGGGGACCCCACAGATCTCCCCGGGCAGAGGGGGGCTGCACCCTGCGCCTCCCCCGGGGGGGACACGGGGAGCGCGGCTGCTCCTCACGCACGCCAGAGACCGGGGATTCTCACGCGGAGACTTTCCCTGTGACGCTGCTCCCCCGAGATCAAGGTCAGGGTCAGCCCCAAGCTGGGCAGAGGCTTTACAAACCTCATCCCACACAGTGGGAACCGCTTTTAGGGCCGGTTTCGAAGGGCTCAGCCCTGCTTCGGTAACAATGGACTTCTACATTTTAGGGACCATACTGTACTTCAGCCCTGAAAGAGCGCTTTATCCCCCAGCCTGAAAAATCCCAAGTATCTGGTTAATTTGATGAATTGCTAATACCACTGTGACAGTTTAATCGCAATTGGCCTCCTTGGAGCTCGATTCCATTGTGCCCTCCGCTGCTAAGCTCCCAGCCAGGGCGTGAAGGTGCTGCAGAGAAGGGAGCGGAGGGCTCGGGGGGGTCCCGGGGAAGCTTCACAGGGAATTTTCCCTTTGAGACCCCCCCCCAAGCACTCCCCCAGCTGCACCACACCGTGCACTGACAGCAGCCGAGCAACACCTACCAGCCCAACACCACCCGGCTGCCCGGCCTTTGCCAAGGAAACCCAGGAACCAAACGAAAAGGCTTGTAGTAATTAAAGTAATTAATTTCTCTGGGTCCAGAGCGGGGAGGAGCAGAGCGGTCTCTCCAGCACAGCAGCATCACCACCCATCCCCTGAACAAGGGGTGCTCATTGCCTTGGGGGTCACCACCGCAGCAGGGAGGTGACTTCTTCCATCGCCCCAGGGTGGGTCCCGACTCACAGCCCGGCCAAGAGGGTCCCCCAGCCCCAGCTGCACCCTGGACCGGTGGAATTCATTTACAATGAGCAGACTTCAAAGTCTAGAAGAAGCCATTATGGTTATCATAGCTTAACTAATTAATTTAGATTAACAGAAGAATGCCTGCAGATAACCCGATTATGGAGAAAAAAACCCAACAACTCATTTTCCGAAAGCGGAGAGCTCTAGAAAACGTGTAAAACAAGATGTGCTGCCTCCAAGACGCAGCCTCACCAACGGAGACGTGGAGTGGAGAGCCCGCGAGCTGCTGGGGATGCACTCAGTTCCTCACTACCTGAAATCTTGGGCTCGGAAATTCATCCAACCCATCTGCTCCAGCCAGAGGAGAAGGCACCGGCAGGAGCTCTCTGCCCACACAAGCTCCTGGAGCAGCGACCGGGTTTCACTTCAGAAGAGAAACACCCTGACAGGTCAGAAACTGAGGTTTGCAAGGAAATGAGAACAAATCCTTGGTCATCAGAGGAACGCTGGCAGCAGGGCCGGGGGGAAAAAATGAGAGCCTGAGGTTGAGGGCACGCATTGAGTCACGTATGTGAGAAACACACGCGAATGCAGAAAAACTGGCAGGAGAAAAGAAGATAAACCAACCAGCCCTGGGCTCTGCAGGGATTCCCGTGACTTGTGGGCTCCAGTCGTTAATGCCACGAACCCACCACCCGGTGCCCACCAAGCAAGCTCTCCTGAACAGGCATTTGAACGAGACTTCTTGTAACGGAACCTTCTGGGGGAAGGGTTCTGGGGGCCACCTGGGGCCACCGGGCAGCTCCAGCCCATGGGACACCCCCCCTCGTCAGATGCCACCCCACAGCAGGATCCATCCCCTCCTTGCTGACGGCTGAGGTTTTTTTGGTCCGAGGGTTTCCTTTCTCGCCAGCCCTACACGTGGCTGGAGGTTCCCCCAGCCCAACTCGCAGAACTCCAAACCCAGAGCAATCGGTGTCACCGATGGGCGCTGGGACCTCAACGCAGGGGACGAGCCCTGGGGTTGAACACTAATGAGCCTGCGGAGGCGAGGCAGGGGGCTGAGGCGTGGGCCTGCCCCCTTTATCTTTCCATCAGGTGCTTCATATGAACCACGGGACCCAGCTCCTTGCAAAAAGGCAAAAGGAAGGACCCGGAGAATAAGTTTTGTGAGGAGTGGCTGAGGGAGCTGGGGGTGTCCATCCTGGAGAAGAGGAGGCTGAGGGGAGACCTTCCTGCTCTCTACAACCCCCTGAAAGGAGGGGGTAGCCAGTGGGGGTCGGTCTCTTCTCCAAAAGAACAGGTGATGGGACGAGGAAATGGCCTCAAGTCACTCCAGGGGAGGTCCAGATTGGATATCAGGAACAATGTTTATCCCAAAAGGGTTATTAAACCTTGGAATGGGCTGCCCAGGGAGGTGGTTGAGGCACCATCCCTGGAGGTATCTCGAAGATGGGTTGACCTAGTGCTGAGTGACATGGGTTAGTGATGGATTTTTATTTTAGGTTGATGGTTAGACTAAATGATCTTAAAGGTCCCTTCCAACCCAGGCAATTCTGTGATTCTATGACCATACCTTGCACGCCACAGGTTTCCCATGGAGCTGGTGGCCTCCTGCCCGGCTCTGCCCCGTGCTGGGGCGCCTGGCGCTTGTATATCCTGTGGGGCTGCGCTGCTCCATCCTCCTGGAAGCTGGTGGACACTGGTTCAATGAAAAAGTCCTCGTCCATGAGCCGAAACACACCTTTCTGACAGGGAGAGAGAGAGCTGTCACCGTGGAGCCACCCGCACCCAGCAGAGACTCACCGAAGAACCTGGGCATGGGAGAGGGCTTGCAGAATTTTCCAGGTGTTCTCTAAAGAAAGTGGTTTTTTGGGTGTAGCACGTGCCCTGCTTGCTCCCATGGAGTTATTATCCCTCCAAACCCACAGACACCGGGTCCGAGCACCACGGGGCAGCGATCCCTCCCTCTATCCCGTTTCCAGGGATGCAGGGGGTTTTCCTGGGGTCACTCCCTGGGAAGGAGAAACTCCCCTCCCCATCCACCCATTGCCTCTGGGGAACACCAGCATCTCCACCATCCCCTGCCCCTGCTCGGGAGCGGGGCTCTGCGCATCCTGGGAGCTACCCAGTGATATGGTACCACTTCTGCAACCCCCCCCAAAGGGGATTTAAACCCCAGGGGGGTGGGGGAGCCGGTCCCTGCGCTATCGGGATGCCGGCGAGTGCAGACACACTGGTTTGTCCTCAAGTCCCCAATTTACCCTGCTGGGCGCCGACACAAGAGTCACATTTGTCAAAGTCACTTCGCTCTTCAGCGAAACTTGAACTCTTACGGGTCACTGTTGCCCTTGAAAACATTTTCAGTGGAATCAGGCTGGGAGGTGTTCACAGAACATACAGAATTTTCACTACACAGGAGCTGCGTTGCCATGGATACCTCCCGGCTTCAAAAAACCTTTTTCAGACGGGTTTTTCACAACCCTGCCTTCCTGTACTAGAAGGCAGAGGGGAGATGAGAATTGCTCTCTTTGGGAATCTGGATGCAAACAAGTAAACACAGTCCCGGAGAGTTCTCAAACCGCTGGAATCCATGGGAAATTTACAGTCAGCTCATCCACAGCCGCACCAAACCTACGCGAAGAGATCCCCAAGCCCTGCCGCTCTCCGGGGGAATTTTGCTTTGAAGAGGGCAAAAAAAAAAATTAAAAAAAAAAAAAAAAAAGGCTTTTGCACAGCTCCTCGTATTCCCTGATCGACTAAAAACCCCCGCACTCACCAGGCCGTCGCAGGTGCTGAGGGCGGCCAGCCCCCCCGGCAGCGCCCGGCTCCGCACCTCCCCGATCATATGGCAGGCGTTGTAGGCGCCAGGCTGGATCTTGGCGCTGGCGATGCCCCCGTGCCGCCGCTCGCTGACGAAGCCGGGCGCCAGGAGGTTGCGGTTGAGGCTCAGGTTGAATTTCAGGGGCTGCCCTTTGTAGCGCAGCTCGTAGAAGGCGAGGAACTTGCTCCTGGAGGAGGGCGAGCGCCGGTGAAGGGCTCGGTGGGACAGGTCGTAGGACAGGAACGCTCCGCTCTCGTCAACCTTGATGGGATGAACGATGTCGCCGTCGGCGTACGGTGGGGCAGGCTCTGGGAAGACAGGGGTTCCACGGTCAGCTTTGGGGGTCACCAGCGCTCCCCTCCCACCCCTTCAAGATGGATGCTGAGCTCTCAAGGCAGC
>VZRU01018568.1:0-16050 GCA_013398155.1 Pedionomus torquatus
GGTGGGGGCCGGGCCTGGCGGGCTGTGAGGAGGCTGTTGGCGACGGAACCAGGGAGTCGTATCTCGGGGAAAAAAGGGGCTTTGATGCGTGACGGAGGACGGTGAAGCGGTCAGGGCCGGCGGTGGCTTGGGCTGCTTAGGGATAAAAGCAGCGGGTGAAGCCTGTGCAGGCGACAGCGTGAGGGGGACCAGGAGAAGCTGCAGTACACAGACACTGGATTTCTTTACCGCTTTTTGCTCCCGGGAATTTCAGAGTGATTTCTAAATATACAGAGCATCTGCAAAGTTACTGCAAAGGCTTTCTGTAGTTGATTATCAGTGCAAATTGTACAATAACTTACATAAGCTGATGAAAAGTAATACTGTGTTGCTGGCATTTAGTAATGCCAGATATGAAATTATGCAAGAATAGCCGCTTTTACTGGGGGTACTGGGGCTTGTCTTTGCAGATCTGTGAGCCAGATGTGTGTGGAACAGTCGCTGGTGTTCAGGAGTAACACCCCATACCCCACTGATACCGTTGCTGTCCCTGGTGGGTATGATCTCTTCTGCGTGCAGCTGGATGACTGTGAGTAGCGTGCATTTCCCTTCCACGCATTTCATCCATAGATTGCCTCTGCTCAGGGAATCTTTATTTTTTAAAATGTGTGTTACTAATTGTTTCAGCTGGGAATCAGTCCCATTGCCGAAGACAAGCAAAAAAGTGATCATTGAACTCAGTTTAAGGATTGGGTCTGGCAAAACACAAATCAGCCTTTATCAATTGCTTCTGTATCTGAGATTCATCACTTGGTTTGCTACACTTAGAGCAGCAAATCAGGGTCAGTGTTTGAAAGATAGTGCTATTATTTTCAGAAAGTGATTTCTTGCTGTGTCTTGGGTGCTTTATTTCATATGCTTATTTTCATACTTTCTTATCTGCTGGTAATGATTTTTCTCTGGTAATCATATACCCTCATTGGGCATGCCATTAACACTTTCTTCTCTTTATGCTTTCCACATTGTGCTTCATTTGGTGTCCAGCTCTTGGTATTCGTTGCAATTCACAGGGGTCTTACACTTACTGCTTTCTCTTTTAATTCTTTTGCTTGGGAGCTTTGACCCATGGTCCCATCTACTTCTGGCCTGAATAACAGAAAATTTTAGATTGGAAGGGGCTCAGGGGGTTAACTGGTCCAAGAACTAGTCAAAACAGGGTTAACTTCCTATTTTCTAGTCCTACTTTCGTCTCTTTACAGATATTGCCTGAATGTTTTGCATACATGGAAGAGCAAAGAAACAGAGCCTCATTCTACATACTGTGATAAATAGTAATGCTAGAACTTCATCCATTCCAATTTTCAGCAAGTCTCAGGGTAAAGATGGATTTCAGTGGCGTTTAACCACTGCTGAAAGTGCCATAAGGCTTCTGGGTATTCCAGCCTGTAACTTGGAAGCGGCTAACTTTTATCCTTTTCCCGCATCAGCCACAGTATCATAAAAATAGGATTAGAAAGATTCTGAATTTGTAATTTCATCTGAAAGGAAGATGACCTGTGTCTAGATTGATGGTACCAGATTTTTTGGCCATTTTATATTTGGGCACCATATCTGGCCTGTGGTTAGGCCCAATGAACAAGCCCTAGACATGCATGTTAGGTGTAGCACACCAGGGAGCAACAGAACTCACTGTTCACATGGCCTCTTCTGTGCTTGTTGTTGCAAGAACACCCAAGAAAGACTTTGTTTGGGATCACCTGAAGGATGATAAAGTTCTCTGGTAGAAACAGCCTTTTCCTTCTTGGCTTTCTCCAAGGAAATATAGAAATACATATGTTCTCATCAACTGCTTTTGGAAGGCTGGATGGTGGAAGGCAGAATGGTTGGTGATGTGAGCTGCCACTGCCAGAAATATAATCAAGTTAGTTCCAGAGGTCCTCCTGGAAAAGCCAGCTTGGGGGCAGACTCTGAACCCTATGAATTATCATGGCCAGTAACAAAGAGATTGTGAGGCAGGCACAAGTTTCCTCTTGATCTATCACTTGTTAATCTTGTTAAAAGAGACCAACTACCCCCTTGTTACAACCTCCTTTCAGGGAGTTGTAGAGAACAAATCTTATATCATATTGCTTTTGATGAATTCACATATTGGTAGTGTTTTGTCATTAAAATGTCACGTGTGTGTAATTTGGACGTTTTACAGAACTTAGAGCACAGATTAAGATAATCATCTTCAGCGGTTTCCATGCTTTTTGGAAAGTTACGTTTGTGTATTAACATGTTTCCTATGAAATAGTATAAGCTACTCATGATATCATCCTGTCCATAGCTCATGTTAGCTTGTGGATTAATTCATATAAGGCACTGCCTAGCTTATAATTATTGAAGTTGTTCCTTTAAAAAACATTGACACAATATTTACTTAGATCTGTCTTTTCTAGTAGTTTGATATTGGTAGATTTTTTTTTTCTTCTCAACATTTAGCAAAGCTGAACTATTTCCAACAGCCACAGGACATCAAAGAATCTGATTTTATGAAATTCTTAGAGAAATATGGCAGATGTTCTTTCTTAGCGCCATCGCAAGTCCAGACATCATTCTCTGCCTTTTACCGGGTGAGTTGAAAGAAAATAGCAGTCAGTTTACAGACACGTTTTTACTAAAGCTGTGATGAAATTGAATGAGAACAGAGTAAAAAGTTCTTATTTTTCTGCCTATAGTCCATATTATCTCTCAGTTCTTTTCATTCCTTATTGCATAGAAAGTTTCTGATTAGTTTTCTTGTATTTAAAAGTTTGGACAGCTGGGTGTACATTAAGGAGAAGCGTAAATTTGCTTCTCTGCCCTGATGACATCATCACCTTGTGCTTAGTATTTCACAGTCACTTTGTCTGCAATTTCTCTAAATTTCCTTTTCAGGCTGGCGATCCAATTCTAATCTACTTTGATTCATCATCTGTACTGAGCACACTTAGACAGCCAGTAAAAATGGGAGCCAGTGGACTTTGTGTTGATGGAAATCCTGCTGGTTAGTAAAGGGGAAAGAATTTCTTAGGGTGGTTTGCTTCTGTTTTATCTGTTGTCCTGTCTCAACTCAGGCTTCCTGGACAGCAAAAGCACAAGCTGTACTCGGATTTTTGCTAACTTGAGCAAGAGCTGCACTACCGATCCTGCTCTAGATGCTGCCTCCTACTACCGTGACTTCACTGTGCTAAAGGTGCATGTCATAGTTCCTCCTTTTGCTCAACATCCTATTTGCTTGACTTTCCGTTGCAACTTCAGCTAAATGGAAAACTAAAGGTCATCTGGTGTGTTATCCCTGATCTCCTGATTTTTAAGGCCTTCTTGCGGGAAATTCTGTTAAAAATGTCAAGGTTGGAGATAAGCCCTCGACTGGAACTGCTTTCCAATAAATGTCAGTCATTAGCAAAATCTTAATGCATTTAACAGGTACTTCATTTGTACTTCTGGGTTTAACTAGAAGTCCTGCATTTTAAACAGACTGTTTATCAAAGTATTTGTATCTGTTCCGTCAACTGGATCAACCAAGTGATGCATGTCCCTAGTAAAGAATGAGGATTTGTTCTATACAGTGTGTTACCTCTAAAATCATATGTGCCAATTATTAATATTAGCTTTACATTCATAGATTGAATTCCATGCCAGTTTCTCTGTTAATTATCTTGACAATAATTTCAAAATGTCTGATTTATTTTTCTGGGTTCGTCTTGCTGAATGTTAACATGAAAATATCTCCTCTTGCCTTCCATAGTTTCTCTGGTGTTCCAAGACAGAACAGCAGTGTAAATATTTACCCTTATATTGGAAATCTAGATCTATATAACTAGTAGAGAATCTTCTATTGATTAAATTTAACACATGTTTTCAGGGCTTTCTTTGTTACTGTGGCCAAAACGTGTTTTTCTCTTAAATGGAAGATGAATTAATTACTTGATTCAGAAAGGGGGAACTCCAGGAATGGATGAAAGATGCTGATAATGACTTGCAGGATGCAGGTCCTTTAGCAAGGCCAGGAATGGAATTTGTCATCTGATATCCTATAAATGCTTTCTGTGCATTATGGCTGTGATTTCTAGATCACAAATTGATGACAAGTGTTAGACATCTGGTATAAAGCAGTTTTTGTCAATATAATATGTAGGCTCTATTTAGTGATGGCTTAGGCACTTTTAAACCCAGAAAAAGTTACTTCTTTGGTGTTTTATGGTCGTTTGTTTGTTTTCCCCAGGTCCCAGTCAATGACACTATTGTACAGTCCATGCAGGTCAGTCTCAGTTGTCAATGAAAATAATATCTGCTGCTGAAATAAAATATCTGGAATCTTAGGCATTTATTGTAATACCTAGGGGTTGGGAACTTGGGGAAATGGGAACGTTCTGTGTCTGAGAATTTTTCTTTCAACAAGTGTGGCAATAAAGGGAAAAAAAAAGGGTTTAAGGGAAGATGTACTTTTAAGTGAATGGGCACAGGTGGGGCTGGAGTCAGGAAGGTAGCTTGTTTTCTTAGAAAAAAATTTGGCATCTGGAGCAGGGTACAGCAGGAAGGTAAACTGACTTGGATGGAAAAGCAGTGGAAGAGTAAGAGAAGCATACTACTTTTAAGGAATTGCTAATTGTTAATGTTCTTACTGTCTGCAGGTGAAGGTCAGCGCAGTTGCACCACCTGGAGCTCCCCACATGGAACATAACACATGTATCAATGTGGTTTCTGAGGTACCTGAACCTTCTTTCCTTTGGGCAGCTAAGCACTAGCTTAAGGTCATTGCCCTATTAGCTGACTCTGCCTCTTCTCTGAATTGGACTTTCAGGTGATATATGAAATAGAATACAGTGGCACACATGGGATTCAGAGCGTCTCTGTCCGGTTCAGAGTGAGCAACATCTCTGGGAACTCAGGATCCTCTCTGCAGCAGCACTTCATTTTGCGCTTCTGGGTCAGTGCCCCCATCCTCTCTAGGCTTTTGCTAAGTTTGTATTGTGGTGTTTGTGACCAGTTTTGCACAGATGAGATGTGAAAAAATGAGAGCAGCATCACAGTGGTGTGGTATAGTAGTGCTAGGAACCCTGGGACACAGCTGATTGTCAAAGGAAGGAGGGGATGCTACTCTGGCCTCAAGTAGACTGTGTTACTAGAAAAATTGAGGCTCAGTGCAAGCACGTAGCCTGCAGAAGCTTGAAAGGGTTCATTATTTTTATGTGACTATTTTTTCCTATTGTTTTGATTTGGTTCGTGTGGTTTTTGGGGGGTTTTTTGGAGGGGAGAAGGAAAGAGGACAAGATCAGGGTCACCAGCAAAGCTCTGTGAAGGAGGGGTTGGAGCTGGTGCTGTATCTGAAGTTTTCAGTGTGTGAACAAAGTTGCTAAATTTATTCCGGGTACTTATTTTAACTTTGCCCATGCAGCAGGAAAAGAGTCGCTATGGAGGGTGTGGAAATCTGTGAAATAGTAATGTGTGTTAAGTTCATAAAACCTTGTCCCATAGAGGCAATGTAAAGTGGGATAGGCAGTGATCTCGGGGATCAGTAAGTGTGCAGTGCAGCCTTGCTGAAGTTATCCCCGGAGGCTCTCCTCATAAAACAATTTAGAAGTGGAATTTGCCACTTGGAATCAGGGTCAAGGCAGAGTTTGTTCCTCATGTCATCTGTAGAATTACCCAGAGTAGTATGTTAACTTCCTTAGAGACAAATGCTGGGCAATAGGAATGTGTTGTTTCAAGAACCATTCTGGTAGTATCCACGTTTCAGGGTACTGACATTTAATTTTTTTACTCCTGTCCTGTAGATGAACATGCTGGGTAGGAAAGAAGATTTGGAAATGAGTAATTGAGGTTTTAGTAGCACGTAATATTTAGTCATTCAAAAACTGGGTTACATTTACATTTTTGAGAATGTGAGTTTGATCTTCAGAGATGAATGATCTTACTGGTGCTAATGTTTTTCTCTTTCTTTCTGTCTTCCCTTTGCCTCTTTGTAGACCAGGACTCTTTCTGATATGTTGCCCAGAAGTGGAAACCCTGGATATATCACTGGAGCACCACTGTTGATTGCTAGCAGTGGTGCCGTGCAGCATGTATCCTTTTTCTGCTACCAGGTTTTATTCATCACTGGGTTTGTTGACTTCTGATGCTCTGCAGCCATCAGCAGGCTTTTTGGTCACAACTGAATTGTAGTCCTGTGATAATGATAATGAGGAAGGTGGGGTGAGAGGATTGTTAAATACAAGTTGGGTATCCTGTATTGTCTGTTCATGCTTTTGGCTTCTTGACACAGTCTGACAGATGAGCATTTTACAGAGTGAAGGTGATGGAAGTTGCTCTCAGTCCCTCAGACACACTGTACAGTTTGGAAGAAATATGAGGACAGGTTGCAAGCTCAGGTAATAACACACTGCAGTCACTCTTCCTGACACATTGGGAAGGTGTAGGCTCACTTAACATGTTTTTCCAAAGTCTCTCAGGCACTGCTGTGGAGCCAGGTCCTTCCCTGAGGTCACCGATGAATCTCTGCAGATCTTTAATATACTCCTGACTTAAATATCAGAGGCAGTAGACCCTTACAACAAAGTGCACATTGTGAAGATCTGGTGGGATGTTGTGAGGCTATAGTCTGCCAACATGTCTTGGGCAAGAGTAAAGTTTGTATTTGATGACTGAATTATAACAGAACCTTAAAAAGTGATTTTTTTTAGTTTTGATGATTTGGGTCATTCTTTTGTTGGTGACAGGTCAGGTATTTGACCACTGATGTGAAAGATGGCTAAAGAGCTGTTAGGTTTCCTATGTGTTACCCTGGCCATGTTCTTCCTTCTCATTACAGAGAGGATTGAAACTCTATCCATTTAATACCAATACTTCCATAGCGATCCTGTTCACTCATTACAGAAGTTAAAGAAACACTTATTACGAAGGAAGGAGGTTGATAGTGAGTTTTTGCTGTCCTGGAAATTACTTTATCAAATTTGCTATTTTCTCATTTCTAGCTTGTCCCCAATAGTAGAAGAAAGTAACTGTAGTTCCATCCAACAGAAGTTATACAGGGCTCTGCAGGGGATGAATAGAGCAGGGGACCTTGCTGTAACTGGCAGTGCTCGTTCAACCCAGACAGAAGAGTGGACAGCCATTCTGATTCAGGACTGCAGTGTGCAGGTAATACGGATGTAAAAAGACCAGCTCTGAATATTTTTTCCTTTCATGTCTTTGTATTGCCTTGGGGAAGTGTGGGTATGGGGAAAAAAAAAAAAAAAAAANCCTTGGGGAAAGGTGGGTATTGGGAAAAAAAAAAAAAAAAAGAACCAGCCTGTTCATCTGGGCTTGCTTTCTTTGTGTGATGATCCACTGACTCTCAGGAGTCTTAATGCCTATAAGCCTATAAGTCATTTATATTATTAGGAGACTTACTGAAAAAAAAAAAACTTGAAAACCTGAGAGATTTAATCCTGATCCTGCTATTTAAATGGGCAAAAAGAATTTAATCCATTGTTGTATTATCTAGGCTTCTGACAGCCTTCTATAACTAGTACTACCTGGTTACATTCTATCAATTTGATGCTTTAATTATTATCATTCTTTGGTTTTTTTTTTCCAGTTTTAAGGGCTATTTATATATTACCTAAAAGGGTAAAAGTTTGCAATCCAGGAAATTCTATTTTGATACTTATTAATCTGGTTGGAAAGGATATGACAATGAGATGGATATAGCTCTGAAATGTGTGGTTGATCTGAACAGAAGTTATGGGGTTAGGGCTAAAGTGCTCGATTCATGTTCTGTGACCTGTACTATCCAAAATACTAGACTTTAACCGTAATGGTCCTTTTTAACCTTTAAAACGCTATATTAAGATTTTTGCTGTGTATTTATTTTCAGGCTGTGAATTGCACTTCCTGTTGCATAGTTCCTGTGACCCTGGAGATACAGATATTGTGGACTAAAGTGGGCCTCCTGTCTGACCCACAAGCTCAAATCCTGGGCGCACGGTACTTTTATCAGTGTTGCCCCCTGAAGGTATAGAATTTAAACCCCCTCCCTCACACACAGAGATAATTAAGTGGGATTCATAGGTTATTTAAGGACCAAGGAATCAAATTACTCTGATACTACTCAGCATTTACCAAACTTTAGCAGTGGTCTGGCTGCAATGGGAAGTGTTCATATTTAACAGTTCCATAGAGGAAGGTGGTTTTATGGTCTTACCAGGTCTGTTCTGAATTGCTTGTACAGCTGGAAAAGGTACCATCTTTCTGACCCCAAACCACCTTCTGCTACTTAAGGACTCAAAACTTTAAACTTTTAATTAGGCTCAGGATAAAGTTGTAGTTACAAATACTCAATAACTGTATGTTTATCTAGTTGTTTCTTAAAGCCGTGATACGGAATTTGAGTTGATTTATGTTGCATAGGCTCCACAGCACACTGATAATACGTGCAAGAAGGTATTGTTATTCCTCTACATGTTCTGAAATGCCCAACAAGTGGCTGAAGAGGCTAATGCTGATGGCAGCAGATGTGAAGAATTAGGTGGAAAGGTTCTGAGCCAGAAAGCAGGCTTCAAAGAGATAAAATGATGGAAACATCCCACGTGAGGTTTGATGGGGTTCTGAGCAACCTGATCTGGTTGAAGGTGTCTCTTCAGGAAGGTAGAGCTAACAGGTCCAAAAAGGAGAACAGTCTTTTTAAAGTGAGTGTCAGTGGATCCTGTTTTATTACAAGGCTGTATTCCTGACCTCAAAAAGGTTTTTTGGCAGTGCGTGTATTTGAAGGCTTATACTTCTCTGCAAGGGCTTTAGGGGGAGCAGCTGATGCCTGCCCACAGCATTCTCATGGCAGGGAGAATGACACCGCAAGTGTCTGTCTGATCTGTTACTCTCTGAGCTTCAGACTTAGCCTAAATGAGATTTTACATACCTTGTTTGGATGTGTCTCATGGGACCTCTTTGTCCTCCCTTCTTGCGACATACAGGAAAAGAACATGATAGGAAAATGTTTACCTTGTAAAACACCTTTCCCTGAGGCAAACGGACACCCTGGCCCCACAAAGACATTTTCTAAATCTGAGATGTTATATGGCTCCATTAACAAAACTTCCATTTGAGGAGGGAGACTTGCATTCCTAGAAAAAGCACAGGGCACAGATCCCTCAATAAGGATGAGCCAGTCAGGAGCTATGAGATTCAGATATCATATGCTTGAGCAACCGATCCTCATTACATTAAAGCTGTAAGGTATATTGCAAAGCAAATTATAAGAAAGCAAGTTTCTGGCAACAAGAAAAACCCACACCGTTAAAATAGTACCAGCTGCATCAGTGGCCCTCCGCAAATCAGGGCTGCTAGTAAAGACATTTTGGCAAAGATACTGGTTGTTACTATACCCAGCAGCTAAGAATTGTAGCCGTTTGTAAGCGTACAAGTGAGATCACCAATGCCTACTGTATATTGCTTTACTTTTAAATTATGTCACTTCCCAGTTTTAGCCTACAGATTTTCTATCTGTAGATTCTTTAGAGAAAACCTTTTTCCTTCAGACCCAGTGCCACTGGAGAGCTGCTGTAGTGACAGACCACAAAATGCAGAACCCAGGAAAGACATCCCATTCTCTACACCTACAAAATCTCGACACGATTTTGGTCACAGTTGTATTTAGACTTCCTGAAAAAACAGGACTGTCTTAAATGACGTAGAGCTGTACAGGAGCAAGCTGGAAGGTGCTTGTGGCTGCTTTCCCCCAGCTGCTGTGTATCGAGTTTTTCCCCTCTAATCTCTCTGATTTTAAGGCAGATTTTGAAGGTCCAGACACTAAGCTAGCATCATGTTGAGGCTTCTTGATGACTAAGGCAATTGTGCCTACTGTGTGTTTATTTGTTGACAGCAGAACTTACATTCATCAGAATTAAAGTGGAAATTCTACTTGCAGCTGCTTAGCAGTGGTGATTTGTGACGGATGAATGATCTGGCCCCGGGGTAGGGGACGGGACAAGAAGGCCCAGCTGCAAGAAGGGGTTAACTGGCTGGCTGGGAGCAGGAATGCCAGGGACGGGCTCCTCAGCATTGTATTGTAGTAGTCCTGGAGCTCAGGGGGCACCTTGGGGCGGCAGAGCTGGGCTGGGGGACCGACCCAGTGCCAGCTTAGGTGCCCTATTCTGACACTTTCAGGATTGGTGCTGGTATATAAGGCAGTTGCTCATGATGCGTCTTAGCAGACTCCATGTAGAACCATGTATGGGGTAGGACTTTGCCCAATGCACTGCTTATTTTATATTTAAGCACAAAAGTATTCTATATTTGTCTTGAGGTGCCACAAAAGTTTCTCAACAGCAGTCTCCTTATTTGAATTGTGTCTTGGTGCTTTTTGAATGCTTTCTGCACAACTTTGCATGAACTTTCCAGATTGTTTCCAAGCAAGTGCAAGCACAGAGGTATGTTGCTAGTAGATTTCCCTCTCCTGAGGTTAGCATGTGGAGGCAGGACAGGGAGTGAGGCTTTTCTTCTGGAAGAAGCATGCTCTTAAATCAGCCCCCAAAACTCCACACAGCTCAAGGGGTGAGTGCATTAGTTGTCTTACAGCATTCTGTTGAAACAGAAAGGAACTGTGAGACCTTTGAAGTTCAGTCCCCTGTTCCATCTTTACCAACTGACCTCCCAGTCTGTCTCCTTTCTGAAACAACATCCTGAACCATGAGAAATTGTTGTGTTGGCTACCTGCTTTATTGGTATTTTATTGAAAGGATCAAATTTTCTGGCAGTTCTCTCTGGTTTTGGCAGCAGTCACACGTTCAAAGGATCAGGTAATTTTATCTTACATAAAATAAAACATTTTATAAAAAACAAAGCTAGCTTTGCTTCTGTTCCCATTACCAATTAGCTCTTCTATCTCTTCTCTGAATTAGAAAGCTTACTCTAGCTGAGTGTGAGTCACTGCTTCCAATCCAGAGATCTGTAACATACAATGCACAGTAGCTACCGATCTTTTGTGAGATCTGTGCCCTTGATTTACCCACTAGGTATTAATCTGGGAAAGAGGAGTTACTCTACTAAAAAATATATCTGGAATACTTAACTCCTACTGTCTAAAGACGTCTTGCTTACCAGTCATCTGCAGCAGGTTACCATTAGCAAATCAAGGACAGATGCATCTTTTGCATCAAAGTTGCTGAACTCTGTGCTTTTCTTCTCATTACAGTTCTCCAGCACAAGCGTGGTACCTTTGACAACTGGTGTGACCTTCACTGACATGACAGAATGGCCAGAACCTCCACGAGGCCAGCCCCAAATGCACTGGAAACTCCCATTTGACATTTTTTTCCCATTTAAGGTGGCACTGAATTTGGAAAGAAGTTACAGAGATGATCTTGTTGGCTATTTCTTGTTGATTCTAATAATCTCTAGTATCCTCTGCTTTTGAAAAGTCACATAGACATATCCTGTACTTAAAGTTCAGGAGGTGAATTGATACATTCAGAATATGATCCAGATCATAGACTTCTCCTCAGGTTCCCATACTGCACCTGTGGTATCTACGTGCCTTTTGTTCTGGGATTAAGCCACGTGATGTAGCTTCTGTCCTTTGTCCTCTAGTGCCCTTTTTCTTTGTATGCAGCATCTGTGAACCTTGCTGCAATGAAACACTTGAAAGATGGAGAGATCGGGAGTTAATGAGGAATAACGAGGAGGATGTTAAAATGAACATTCCATGTTCCCAGAAACCAAGAATGCTTTCTAAACCAAGGACTGGAGGAGCAAAGTTGAATCCAAGCATTTTGGAGCTGTGTTCAGTCATCTTCCTGTTGGAGAAGCACCTGATTTTTCTATGTGGAATTAACATTTAAAATACAGGAGCCTTCCTAGGTGATGTGAATTATTATTTTACTAGTAGACATGTTTGCAAGTCACCTTTCACGTCCTTGTCACATGACAACCATGCCTCTGTGACGGTTTTTGACTCTGTTTTTTCTGTCTTTTCAAATACAGATATTGAAATGTTTGTTTTAATAGCTGTTTACATTAGCAATAGTGTTACACAAAGCAGCATGACTGTGAATGTCCCATCTTCTGAAACGTAAGTGAATTTTAGTTGTTTCTCAAGACGTCCTCCTGGATTTTCCTTGAAGGAACAGGCCCAAGTATGTTTTTTCCTAGAAAAGAAACATTCTCCTGTGGCTCTAGACAGGAACTGGGCTAATGGCGATGACCACTGAAATTCTACGCAGCACGTGAGAGAATTGTGAACGGTCCTAAAGAAAAAAAAAAATATTTTTAAAGAAGAATTTGTAGATGTATTATAAGACTGGAGCTTAGTGCAGTACCTTACTTCTGGCTCAGCCTCTGGGGCTCGCATGTAAGCTTAGTGGTTGAAGTTGGAGGTGACCTGATTCTGTAGCCTGCCCCAGTGTATGGCACGAGCTAAAGAAATCTGCTGAATTGATCCATTAAGTTGTTGGATGACAGCATGGGTTTTTTTGTAGCAAAGGATTTACTATTTATCTTAAATTCTTCAACTGATGGAAAAATTTGCCCCATTAATGTCAAGTACTCAAGTAGAAATAATAATGGGCAAGAAAACCAGAGAAATCTGGCTTGCCTTTAACAAAATGTATTTGTTGCTTTTGTGTGAATACTCCTTATAGTAATTTAATTGCTCTTTCTCATTACAAACACAAACAGAAGAGTGCAAAAAATACACTGAAAATCTCGTAATTAGTCAGGATATCAGAGAGAACCTGAAAAAAACAAAACCATGACCCACCTAAAACATGCAGGTTATGGAGTGACTTCCCATATTTAACTTTCTAATTGTTTGTGGTTTATGAGCTTGAAGGAATTCCGTGCAAGTGTCTGCTGCTTCCATTGAAAGCCTGGGAAGGCCATGTGCCTGTTTCAGTATTGCCTATGGCTGGTGGTGCCAGTACAGCAACAAGCTGTGGTTTTAGATAGATGAGGCTTCTCAGTTGTGCCTGTAATATCTTTGCAAGGCTTTTAGCCAAACACATCTGTAGTGTATAGCACACATTCCTTCACATTACTAGTTTGTGGAATGCAGGAAATTAGAGGTGACAGTAACTGAATTGAACAAATGAATAGCTGGAGAAACTTGCCAGATGTCACACTGCCAAATGTGTCAGTATACAGCCTGAATGAAAAGGAGCTGGCATCTCTGTTTTACGCATTTTTGAGATAGTTCAATTAGGTGACTACAGAGACTCTTTTTCTATGAGCTGTATGGAAATGCTGTGGGAAGGCATCATCTTACTGTTGTAATTCTCTGTCATATCCCTACCTTCCAACATACTACATTTTCTAGTGTGTTTGGCTTCTGACATTTCCTCATTGCAGGAAGCAGAGCTGGAGGGAGCCTTGTCCATAACCTGGACTAAGCATGTTCAGTTCTAGCCGTGCTCAACCACAGGGATAGGGGTTAGGGTCTGTGGTTTCCTGTGATGCTTTGTTTCAGTGTCTACTTTGTTACGTTGTTTTTCCCTACTGGCTGAACTTAAATGGCCCATTGCAATTACATACCAGGCAACAGTATGACAATGTGACGCACAGTGCAGATTTCTGTCAGATACCCAAATTGGGATGTTTGTACTCCATGTCAAAGGCTGAGACAATGCTGCATCATTTATCTGCTTCCTGCATTCCACCTGGAACCATCTTTCCAATATGTCTACTTTTACACTGTCTGAGCGAAAGATGCAATGTTGGATGACAAAGTAGGAGCAGAGTTACAGAAAGTTTAATAAAGGCTACTGTTAGCAGTGTGAACTGCACTGGGTGAATTCCACCCAGCTCTTACTTAAGGTTTCTGTGTGGGGTTGTTGTGCTGGAAGTGAACAGCAGCGACTGGTTTTGTTCCTGCCGTCTGGAATAGCGGCACTTTGGGGTGCTTTTCATCACTGGTTCCTCTCTCCAGCAAAGAAATAGCAAAAATGTGAATTTGTGAAATGAAATCTTCTGAAATCATTCTCTCCTGTAATGTAAGAGTATATATAAAATGCAAAGAAAAAGCTAAAGACATCGTAAGAATTTCTGTAAGCTCTTTAGTGTGCTTCCATTTATTTCAGGCACCAAGTCGAGCTGCTGTTGGAGCTGCCAAGGTGTAGCCACGGCTTACCCCTGCAGGCTCCGTGGCAAAAGGTGTCTCAGGCCGTGCCTTCATCTGGCTCGGCTTCGCAGCCCGTCCCAGGAGGCCCGTGTACGTTAAGAAACAGTTCTAAGAACACGTAACGCGATCCTGCTCGCACCCGCAGCCCCCTCCGGGGACCGGGCAGGGCTCTCTCCCGGGTACAGCGCGCGCCTTCGCGGGCCCCGGGCTGTGGAGCCGCCGAGGAAGCGGGGGGAGCGGACGGGATAGCGGCCCGCAGCTGCTGCTCGTTACAACAGGCCGCCGGCCGGCTCGGCAGCTCGAAAACAGCCGCCGCTGCCCGAGCTGGTGTCCCGCCATCGCCCGCTTCTGCCGGAACGCGCCTCCGGCCGCCGCCCCGGCCCGTCGGGACNGTGGGAGAGTGCGGGGGCGGCGCGGCCGCCTCGGGAGGCCGTGAGGTTGTCAGGTAAGGGCTGGAGTGCAGAATGGAGGACTGTATCGTGTCGCTATGTACATCCTTGCTGCGTCCTGACTTGAGTACTCGGTGGACTTTCCCTTGGGTAATATGCGGTCCTCTGTTTAGGATATTCGGGGAGGTGGAGGAAAAGCAGTGGAAATGATCGTGTATATGAAATAACCCAGATACAAGGAGAGCAAGAGCATCCCAGTCTGATGTATTAGTGGCAGTGTCCTCTAAGGAGGAGTTGCTGTGCTGCTTTCTTGCAGTCTCTGACCGGGGCATTGCCATGATCAAGCCGGTTTTCTGGTGCAGGTTGGAACTGCAGCTTTGAGCAGGAGGGGTGGCAAAACTGGCAGGCTCCTGGTGCGAGAACCGTGTAGCAACAACTTCAGTATCGCAGCAGAGGGAGGACTGAGGGTGGGTGCGTTGCAGGGCTTATGTGCACTATGACAATCAAAACAAATTCCACTTCTGACGTTAGTCTTCTAACAAAGCGATGACCATAAGGGTATTTGGGGTTTTCTTGGGGAGTTGCTGTTTTCCCTCTTGTGGAGACAGCGAAAACTTAATGTCAGATAATTGTGAGTTGGGTTGAGTCTTCTACTAGCTCTTGAGACACTGAGTTTTTTGCAAGTGTTTTGAACCCTGCCCCCACCACTTGAATACTGTTCACTCTTCATGAGGTTTTCTTCACAGTCAGGAGACTTTCTGTCCTGGCTTGGGCTTTCTCTTCAGAGAAGATTGTTTCCTGATCCCAGAAGGTGATGTGTTAAAAGATTAAAAAAATCCCACCAAACCCAGAAAAAAAAACCGCAAAATAAACAGCACCCTAAACAAACTATCTCACAAGCCAAACAAAGCCCAAATACTGTCTTTTAACAACATGAGAGTGTAACAGCAGGAAGATAGGAATGTAACAGTGGTAGAATAGATATAGACAGAAGACAGTATAACTAGTGTCTGATTTGAACGGAGGAACTACTATGACTTTTTAGTGTCTTTGAGGATGAGAAACTGCAGATTTATAGTTTCTACTAATTGCAGTGATAAGAGTACTTGCAGAGGACATTAAGTTGGGCAGGAGTGTTGAGGATGGTAGGAGGCTCTTCAGAGGGAGCTTGAGACCCACCTCAATGGGCCAAGGCCAATGGTGTGAGGTTCAACAAGGCCAAGTGCTGGGTTCTGCACATGGGTCACACCAACCCCGTGAATGCTAATGGCTTGGGGAAGAGTGCCTAGAGGAAAAGGACCTGGGCATGTTGACTGACAGACCGCTAAACATGAGTCAGCAGTGTGCCCACGTGGCCCAGAAGGCCAACAGCATCCTGGCCTGTATCGGGAGCTGGGGAGTGATGGTCGCCTTGTGCTTTGTGCTGGTGAGGCTTCACCTTGGGTGCTGTGTCCAGTTTTGTGCTGCTCATGACAGGAAAGACATTGAGGTGCTGGAGCATGTACAGAGAAGGGCAACAGAGCTGGTGAGGGGTCTGGAGCACAAGTCTTGTGGGGAGCGGCTGAGGGA
>VZRU01018568.1:16675-40187 GCA_013398155.1 Pedionomus torquatus
CCCGCGGGTCCCTCGGGCGGTTCGGGCAGGCCGGCGGCAGCTGCGTTCCGCCGCGGAGGCCGTGCCGGTGCCGCCGCCGTTGGCCGCGGGGGCGGGAAGGGGCCGCGGGTGGCTGCGAGCTGCCGGCGCAGCCGCTGCGGGACCTGGGCAGAGCCACCCGAGCACCGCTCTAGCCACAGCTTAGGCGAAGCTTTTCTTTCTTTTAGCCGGTTGTTCTGTTTTCCCTCTGGGCAGGTTTCCTGGGTTTGAGTTTGCANTAGCCGGTTGTTCTGTTTTCCCTCTGGGAAGGTTTCCTGGGTTTGAGTTTGCACTAAGAACTGTAGACGTTTTAGGTTTTTTTTTTCTCTTAAAAATAATCTGTCGCTAAGGTAACTTTAAATAACACACACCCCACCCCGAATGTTACAGGGGACTCGTTTGTGTTATGGTAAAAAACTTATTCCATTAAAATTTTTTGCATCTCTGCTTAATTGCTTTAGTACAATATCGTGCTTTCTACAGGAGTTCGGTTTGCAGGATGATTTTCACTTGTGGAATGTCCTAACGCTTGATTGAAATATTTTATCAACTCATTGCAAATAGTTGTGGGCATCTGTGGGGCTGCAGCCCGCAGACTAGAACAAACAGTGTTATGGACTTGTTATTCAAAGGCACCGATTTTAGGATTTGGGACCTCTAATTGCTTGGTCTTAGTCTCTTTACACTGGTCTGGAACAGAATCTAGAGGTATTGTGCCACTTAACAACTGCTCTGAGGATATGGAATTCGTGAAAACTAGTCAATAGTATTGCTTTCTGTGAGTGATAATATAATGACAGTGTTTGTTACTGAATGAGATTATAGGATAATTATATTGTAAAATGTCAGGTTTGGAGACCGGTTTGGAAGGAATAGGTTTTCCTTGTAATGAAAAAGAGAGTAAATTTTAAACTGGTGCTGGAGTCCTGGAGAAATACCTGAATGATGCATTTTGCATTTCTTTTTATTGCTCTCTCCTCTCCAAGTAAGGCAGCATTTTTATTTTTTTTTTTTTTTTGTTTTGTTTTGTTTCATTTTTGTTGTTTTAAAATTATGTGCCTGTTTTTGGGTTATTGAAGACTGAAACCACTCCAAGTATGGCAATAGGAAATGGAAAATGAGTGTTGAAATTAAATTTAAGTCCTTGGTGGAGTGAGAGGAGAGAAAGGAGTTGTTCTACAGCCTCTGACTAGCCTGAAAGAAAGCTTGTGATTTACAGTGTGTCCTGTTCTCTTATCTGTGCTTTCTGGTAACATCATTCCCGTTTCACATATCTCTCTTTTCTATCTGCCGCTGCTTTAAAATTTGTATTTCTAATTTCTTGTTAACTTAGTTTCCTTGCCTTTTGTCTCAAGCTAGTTTCAAAACCAGAACTGGAGGGGCGTTGCAGATTAGTATTGTTAAAATGCCATGCTACCTAATCTTTAGTAGACAAAACAGAATAACCGTTATCAGCTGGTAGCTGCCTTGTCTTATGTAGAGGTAAGGATTATAATGAGGTATAACAACAACGTAATAAAGCAGCTTCAAGTGTTCATGTACATGTATGCCAGAACTGCCACGTGCTATAATTGTCACAGTATTTGTAATAGCAGGGTTTTTTTTATTATGAGCTCTCCTTGTCCTGTCTTCAATACCTTTTCCCTGCCACTGCTCTTTCAGTGTTGTTTGCTCTATTCCAGTGGTGATGGATTCCAGGGATAGATTGAAAACGAGTAAAGGAAGCAAAATTTTCTAAAAGGCGAAGGAGAGTACAGGTTGGGGACTGGAGAGCAGCTCTGAGGAAAAAGACTTGGGAGTCCTGGTAAACAACAGGATAGCCATGAGCCAGCAATGTGCCCATGTGGGCATTCTGGGGTGCATCAAGAGGATTGTGACCAGCAGGTCAAGGGATGTCATCCTGCCCCTCTACTCTGCCCTGAGGAGGCCCCCTCTGGAGCACTGTGTCCAGCTCTGGCCCCTCCCGGTTCAGGAAGGACAGGAAAGTGCTGGAGAGGGGGTACAGCAGAGGACCACAAAGATGATTAGGGGCCTGGAGCATCTCTCTTATGACGAAAGGCTGAGGGACTTTGGTCTTCTTAGTCCGGAGAAGAGAAGACTAATGGGGAATCTGATCAACACCTATACATACTTAAAGGATGGGTGTTGAGAGGAGGGGCCAGTCTTTTTTTCAGTGATGCTGAGTGAGAGGACAAGAAGAAAAGGGCATAAACTTGTACATAAGAAGTTTCATCTAAACATGAGGAGGAACTTCTTCACTTTGAGGGTGGTAGAGCACTGGAACAGGCTGCCCAGAGAGGTGGTGGAGTCTCATTTGAGACGTTCAAAACCCGCCTGGACAAGTTCCTGTGCAACCTGCTCTGGGAGAACCTGCTTTAGTGGGAGGGTTGGACTAGATGATCTCCAGAGGTCCCTTCCAACCCCATAGCATTCTGTGATTCTGTGAGAGGTTTCATGGCTTAAGCACTGTCTGGGAGAATTGAATTTTTGCTAATCTTCTTTGTTTCCTTTATGATACTAGATGCGCTGCTTCTACTAGACCTGTAGTAGGAACTTGCTAATTAGGTATCCCTTTTTTGATGGATACTTGCAGTTGTGGATTTTGAGTTACAAGAATCCTGGGTGTTTACAAGTTCAGTTAAGGGAACTGAATGCCAAATACCTTGGAAATTGGTGTCCCTGTAATCATGGTTAACATCTCGTCATTTGGTGGTGCTCAGGGGAAAAGTGAATCAGCATATCCTCTATGTTGAACAGGGCTGAGATTCATGAGAAGTATAGTAGATGCTCTGTTGAGAATCATGGAATCATTCAGGTTGGAAATCTTGGAATTTCCAGGCCTTGGGATCATCGAGTCTGAGGGGGGTTGTATGGAGAAGGAGTGTATGAAGAAGTCTAGAAGATACAATTTCTGTATGGTTTTTGGTTTTGATTTGTGTTTTTTTTTGTTGTTGTTTTTTCCCCCTTCTTAGAGACTTTTCTCTGGACAGAGTTTAGACTTTTCTCCATTGACAGTACACTCACTAATAATCTTTTCCCTTCTTGGGGAAGCACGTTTTGTTTGCGATCTTTAATAATTGTCTTCTTTCAGCAGACAGGGAGCAGGGGCTTCCTGTTCTTCTAAGTCACAGTCTAAGAATTCTACAAAACAGAGAGCGGGCTGTCTGTCTCTGCACAAGGAAACTATGTTAAGGCTGTGAAGGGCAAAGATGAATTGAAGAGGGGCGTGGGTGAGGAGAGAAATATCGATGGAAATCACTGATATTTAACCAATTTTCTTCCCTCCTTTCCTTTTAACTTACAGATATCCTTGATTTGCAGAAGACATCTCGAAATGTTGTGTCGAGCTGCTCTGAGCCCTGTTGTCCGTTCCCCTGGACGGTGCTTTGTGTTGTCACCACATGGCATCACAGCCATGTCCTGTTTATGTATGTATGAGAGAGAGAGCACACGTTTCTAATCACGTTGGTCAGTATATGTCTGGGCATGCCTGTGGTCTTTCCTATGCTGAAAGGAGAATCGCCTTATTAACGTAATTCAAAATTTACAACTTCTGGAACGAGCTGCAGTTGAAGCTGTACTTTCTTAATGTTACTTTCTCCTTTACCTCAATAATATTCAGCTGAATGTCTGAGAGGGTGTATTTTACATTCTGACGTGCATTTCAAGCAAAAGAAGTCAGCTGTGAAAATACTACTATTGTAAAAGTTCTTTATTTCAGCTTCATATGTTTCTAGAAAACAAGATCTAATTATGCCTGCTCCATCTGCATTTTCAGCCCACAGATGTTTTGAGTAAAACAAGGTGTGAAGCTCAAATTCATTCAGATTAGATAAAAGTTGAAAGACGCTTGCAGGCAAACTGTGTGAAAGTATGTAGGTACTTTATAGTACCTATAAATAGGTTAGTAATTAGGACTTCAGTGGAGATGAGTGAAATTCTCTGTTTGTTCTAGAACCGTTGTCTTTTTCCTTTTTTTCCTTCCTGTTTTTCTGAAAAAACAAGTGATTTCTTTTCAGATTCTGATTATCCCTCTGCAGCTGTCTTCTTGGAACTTTCTAAATCCTGAAACTCTAGCCATACTCGCTAATTGTGTAGTCATATATTGAAGAGAACTGGCCCTAGGATTGAGCCCTGAGCCACACTGCTGGTGACTGATCACCAGCCAGATATAATTCCATGAACTGCAGCCCTTTGAGCCCTGCGTCCAGTCAGTTCTTCACCCAGTGCACTGTGAACCTGCTTCTCTTAGAGTTGGACAGCTTCTCCAGAAGTATGCTGTGAGGAACAGTATCAGAAGCCTTACTAAAATCCAGAAAAACTACATCCACCACCTTCTCTTCATCCACTCGGCACGGAACCTTATCATAGAAGGATATGAAATTAGTTAAATGGGACTTTGTCTTTGTGAACCCATGTTCACTGTGCTTGATGATTGCATTGTTCTTTAAATGCCTTTCTTTAGTATCCAGGAAGATCTTAATAATTTTTCCATGAATTCATGTCATCTTTTGTCTAAGTTACACTTTTGGTCATAGTGTGTAATGTCACTAGCCGTTTTTTCTGTTATTATATCAAAAGTATTCTCTGTCCTTTTTTTCCATCTTGATATTTTTGAGACTGTCTAAAAATTGACTTGACTTACTGCAGTTTCTGGAAAGTGATACCAGAAGAACTGGATGGGGGATAAGCAAATATGGATTAAAGTTCTTTTCAATTCATGTGGCTTATCCATATTATATCAATTATCTAGTTGACACACTTAGACTTCTTATCTGCAAGACTCCTTCTTCAGACACAATTCTCTGTGGCTTAGCGAAACTTCATATGAAGTATGTTGGAAGTGCTTTCCATCTGCCTTTGTTCCTTCAGCTTAATTTTGGGACTTTATGTGTTTGGGTCCACCTCTTTGTCAATTAGAAAGGATCCAGACTGTTCCTTGTGCTTGTATCTTAATAATCAATATTCTCTTTCATCTGCTGTGCTGATAGTGGTATTACTGTTCTTTGCAGGCATTTTGAAAAGAAAGATTTTGCTGAGAAATGTTCCCTACTTCATTGACTTGGGTGAAGTGCCAGCCTTGTGTACCCTGTATTTTATCTGTGTAATGCTGTGATTATCTCCTCTCCCTCCAACACTTGTTTATCCTTTAGGAAAGTGACTTCCAATTTGCATGTCCATCATTGCCTTTCTGCTGCCCCTATTTGAGGAACGTGCAAAAATACCTGACTTAGGTTGTAAAAGCTGTGTTTCTTTTCCTTCCTAACCATCGAGCTTTCTGCACAACTACAGACAGGCAAACTCTCTAGCTGTACTTAGTGAGGCAAGGCAAAGGAGATGGTTTTTAAAAGTAGTACTTCTAATGCGAGCTGTATGGGCTCTTTTACAATGTCTTGCAGTTTGATCTTCTAGATTTCTGGGGTCAAAGCTCTGTGACATATGAGATATTGCCTTATATAGCTATATGTTTATACATATATATATATATATACACACATACTAAGGGATGGTTAGTGCTGCTCAGCTATTGTCGGTTCTCACTTTATTTTGGTGACTTGAAAGCTATCTTCTCATTCCCAGTCACTGAGAAGTGTGTACTGTGAGCTTTAGCCTTGGAAAGGGAGGAAATGTTACATGACTCTAAAGGCTTGAAGTCTGAATGAAACACTTAAAACCGTGTTTTTCTTTCTTTAACTCCAGATCTCCCTCGCTATAACCAACGACTAAGAAATGAATCCATCCGTTGTTGGAGCAACATCCCATTTATCACCATGCCACTCAGCCGTGCACATGGGAAGTCGTTTGCTCACCGCAGTGAGCTGAAGCACGCGAAGCGCATTGTGGTGAAGCTGGGTAGTGCCGTTGTGACTCGAGGGGATGAGTGTGGATTGGCTCTTGGGAGGCTGGCATCTATTGTAGAGCAGGTAATTCTGTGACTGAAGTGCGACGTTTGTTTAACTTCATGTACTTGGTGGCTGATTGGATGGCACAGAAGGTTGTAGGAAAACGCCTCATTAAATAATGATGGCCCTGTAAAGCAATGCCTTGGCGTTTCCCTTTTTCATCCCCCTGTGCTGTGGCAGCTTAAACCAAGGATGTCAGTAAGTTGGTGTTAGAAGGTATGATGACTTGACCCCGACCAGCAGCTAAGCACCAACAGATGCTTGTTCACTCCCCACACCTCTGCCCACCACCAGTTGGATCGGGAGGAAAATAGGAAGAACAAAAGCAAGAAAACTCATAGATGGAAATAAAGACAGTTTAATAAGTGAAGGAGAGGGGAAGAGAAACAAGTGATGCTGAGGCAGTCACTCACTACCTTGCACAAGCAAACTGATGCCCAGCTAGTCCCCAAGTGATGGCTGCCTTGGAAGACAGCCCCTGCCCTTTCCTATTCTGCTACCATAGTTTTATGACTGAGCTTGACATTATATGGTATGGAATGTCCCTTTGGCCAGTTCATGTCAGCTGTCCTAAATGTGCCCTCTCTAAAACTCTTGCCCAACCCCTAGCCTACCTGCTGTGATGGGAAATAGCAGGGAAAAAAAAAAAGGCCTTGATGCTGTGCAAATACTGCTCAGCATGGGAAAAGGATAAGGTTTTGATGCTGTGCAAGTACTATTTAGCACTACGCAAAACATTGGAATGTTATCAATACTCTTTTAGTCCTGAGATCCAAAACAGCACCATATGGGCCCCTATGAAGAAAGTTAACTCCATCTTGGCCAGGCACAGTATAGAGGGAAAGGTTTGCACACTGAGATTTTTATACAATAGGTGAGACATGACTGGGGCATTAGTTGGATGTAGAAGGAAGGTGACACTGAAGTTTATGAAGTCTGCAGAAAGCGTAGACCCTTCTTGATTACCAGAGCATTTACAGATTTCCTCCAGGAGAAAGCTTGAAGCCTCATTACTTGAGGGAAAAACTGATGGGATCAACTCATGGATTGGTTCCGCAAAATGAAATTATGACTTTGAGGGGGATTTGGGGGATGGCAAGTTAACATAATAAATGAAATTCCTGTAAGACAGCTTTAGAGCTTTGAAAGGAATCTGGCTAGATATATGTAAGGAAGAAGTAATCGAAAGCTGGGCTGTCAGAGTTAGTTTCTTCTCTTCTGGAGTACAAAATTACTGGATAGTGGCAGCTTTGGGAATGGATGGTGAATAAGAAGGTTGGTGGAAGGTACAGCTGCTACTTCACAGCTTCTTCATATCTTATCTTTCTTTATCTGTAGCAATGGAGGTGGAGGGGCAAGGGATATAGAAGTGTTACCAAGTCATACGTATTGTGAAAATTCAAGTGTGACTCATAAAAACTGGTACTGTGAAAAGGAAGTTTAGCAGAAGCTATAGATTGCATGCAGTCCTTTGCATAGCTCTTAGGTGGCCAGGTAGGTGCACAGGAGTATCATAGAGCGTGGTTGCCTTGCTTTGCACATCTGTGAATAAAGCAGAACACTTGTGGCAGCAAGAACCGGTGAGCATAAGGTTGTCTGTAACAGCCAGAACTGTTGTGCTAGGAGTGATCGTACTCCAGGCCCTATTTCTTATGTTCTGTACTTACAGGTGTCAATGCTGCAAAATCAGGGCCGAGAGATGATGATTGTCACCAGTGGTGCGGTAGCGTTTGGAAAGCAGCGGTTGCGTCATGAGATTTTACTTTCTCAGAGTGTGAGGCAAGCGCTTCATTCAGGCCAGAATCAGCTAAAAGATATGGTGAGTGTCTGGCAGCACTCCTGCTTTTCCTTGAACACTGGTTATTACCTACTTAAGTCACTGCTTGACAGCTGATATTTATCTCTGTAGGCTATTCCGGTCTTGGAGGCCCGAGCCTGTGCAGCAGCTGGCCAGAGTGGACTGATGGCTCTGTATGAGGCCATGTTTACACAGTACAGCATCTGTGCAGCTCAAGTAAGGGATTCTTTTTTTCCTGGACTGACTGACTACTTCGGTCAGTGATGGAATTGTTCTTGGATTTTTTCCATGTTTTGTATTTCCATTGCCTTTCTACTTTGGGAGCTTATTGTAATGCAAATCACAGAATCACAGAATTGTTACGGTTGGAAAAAGACCTCTAAAGTTGCCAAATCCAACCATACACAAAACCACAACACACTCTCTACAATCTCTGCCGCTAGAGCATGCCCTGAAGTGCCACATCTACTCTTTTCTTAAATACCTCCAAGGATGGTGACTCCACCACCTCCCTGGGCAGGCTGTTCCAGTGCCTGACCACTCTTTCAGTAAAGTAATTCTTCCTAATATCTAATCTAAACCTCCCCTGCTGCAACTTCAGACCATTTCCTCTGAACCTGTCATTAATCACTAGGGAGAAGAGGCCCACCTCTCTACAACCTCCTTTCAGATAGTTGTAGAGGGCAATGAAGTCTCCCCTTGTCCTTCTCCAAATGGAATGTGCCCAGGTCCCTCAGCCTCTCCTCATATGACTTGTTCTCTAGACCCATCGCGAGCTTGGTAGTGCTCCCCTGGCCGTGCTCCAGCACTTCAGTGGCCTTCTTGTAGTGAGGGGCCTAGAACTGAACAGCACTTGAGAGGAGGCTAAGTATTTCTCAAACGGTGTTACCTATCACCATGGTGAAGGAAATGTGCTTTTTCTTTTTGGAGTTCATGTAGGTCTTGTGCTTATATGGTCTGTTAAGGTCTCTTCACAAAAGCTAAAGCTGGTGATCCAAACTGAGGGTTTAAAAATCACAAGTGGCTGACTACAACACATTCTGTGAAGCTAACTGAAGGGTATATATACACTTCAGAACTTGATGTCCATCTGCTCCTCAAACCTTTCTAACTCATGGCTGATAGTATCCCTAGCCTGGGTATTCTACCTATACTGAGTGCTGCAACTGTATTAACTGAACTTAAACAGACTTTGCTTATCTTAATTATTCTGAGAATATAGAATTGCACCAACTGTACGGCCGTATTTGTTTAGACACTTCTAATGAATTTAGGAGCCTGCTGCGATGTCTCATTTGGAGGAACTTCTTGTAGTACAGCATAGATGATAACACTAAAATATTTACAGTATAGCTAACAATCACCATAGATTGTGCTGATCATAATTTTGTTCAAGTCTGCAGACAACTGTAGTTCCTTTCATTTAAAAGAATTAATTGCCCATGCCAAAAAATTCAGTGTACACATTGATTCCAAGTGCTATTATAACATTTGTGTGGTGGAGTTGTTTGCTTAGTTCTCCAGTGTCCAATGGCAGAGTAAAAATGAAAAAAAATGTCCCTTCAGAGCAAACATTGAGGTTTTTTTTTTGTTTTAAAATACCCAAAAGAAAGGGGTGGTGTGTGTCTATAGGGGGTTTTAAGACCAGAATTCTTTCAGAAAAGCAAGTGAGTTCTATAGCTGAAGACAACTCTCGAGACAAAGCATCCCTTCTACTCGCGATAGTAGAAACAGTATACCAGAAAGGAAAATGGTAAAGGCAGTGTCTTGCATCATCTATAAAATTGTTTAGGGACTAGATAATATCATCAGTGTCTCTGTTCCACTTATGTTTTTTTCCCCAAGTTAATTCCTGAAGCCTGTGATCTGTCAGCTTGAGAAAAGCTATTATAGGCTCTAGTGGAAGTTAAGGCATATAAGCCCAAAAATGTTGTGGAAAGACTATTTCTTGCTTGTATTCTTTATTCTTTAAATGTGACTTATGTTTCTGTAGTGACCCAAAAGGCCTGACTGATCTGTTACCATACATTAATACATGTTTAGGATGTTTTTGGGAACAGTGGTAGGCTAAGTATATATATATATTTTTATTTTTCTCTTTTGTTTTTTTCCTCCTTTTAGATTTTAGTCACCAACCTGGATTTCCATGATGAACAGAAGCGTCGGAACTTAAATGGAACATTGCACGAGCTTTTAAGAATGAATATTGTCCCTATAATTAATACTAATGATGCTGTTGTTCCACCTCCAGAGCCGAACAGTGATCTGCAGGGGGTAAATGTGGGTAAAGTATTGCAAGGGGGTGGATCCTGCTTGTAGATAGTACAGCACTAATGTGTACTTTACTAATACTTGGGCACCTCTGAAACCTACAGCTGGGAAACATACCAATTGGTAATGTGGACATACCAGTTGGCAATGTGCACAGAGGGTGCTGGAAGACTACACTGACCTGTCTGTTTCTGGTGTGATACTGTGCTGTGGGATGGAAGCAGGGTAGGTGATGTCTGCCCTGCCAAAAGCGAGCATTCCCAGTTTGGTTTCCATTAAACAGTTGAAGTTGGAAGGGACTTCTGCAGGTCATCTAGTCCAGCATCCCCGCTTAAAGCAGGACCAGTTGGTACCTCTTGTCCTGTCACAAGGCAGGGGGTTGGAGGATGCAGGTACTGTGGGAGAGAATCAGGTTTGAGACCATCTAAGGAACTTGAAGGTGCATAAGTCCACGGAACCTGATGAAATCCATCCATAGGTCCTGGGGGACCCAACAAGTGAAGTTGCTAAGTCAATCTCCATTATATTTGAGGAGTCATGGCAGTCTGGTGAAGTTCCTGCTGACTTGAAAAGGGGAAACATAACTACCATTTTCAAAAAGGGGAAAAAATGAAGGAAGACCAGGGAACTACTGCCCACTCAGTCTCACCTCTGTGCCCAGCAAGATCATTGAGCAGATCCTCTTGGAATCTGCTAAGGCATGTGGAAAATAAGGAGGTGATTGGTGACAGCCAGCATGGCTTCACCAAGGGTAAATCATGCCTGACAAATTTTGTGACCTTTTATGATATCGCTACAGCATTGGTAGACAAGGGGAGAGCAACAGGCGTCATCTGCCTGGACTTAACGCAAATTGTTTAACATTATTCCACATGACTTCCTGGTCTCAAAATTGGAAAGTCATGGATTTGATGTATTGACCATTCAGTGGATAGGAAACTGGATGGATGGCCGCGCTCGAAGGGTTGTGGTCAATGGCTCAGTGTCCAAGTGGAAGCCAGAGATGAGTGGTGTTTCTCAGGAGTCGGTACTGGGACCGGTGCTGTTTTAATGTCTTTGTCAGAGGCGTGGACACTGGGATCAGGGGCACCCTCAGCAAGTCTGTCAATGACACCAAGCTGTGTGGTGCGATCGACACACTGGAGGGGAGGGATACCATCCAGAGGGACCTGGGCAGGCTTGAGAGGTGGGCCCGTGCAAACCTCATGGAGTTCAGCCAAGACAAGTGTAGGGTCTTGTACCTGGGACACAGCAATCCCAGGCACAAATACAGGCAAATAATGTCTTGAGAACAGCTCCTAGGAGGAAGACTTGGTAGTGCTTGTGGATGAGAGGCTCAGCATGAGCTGGCAGTGCACACTGGCAGCCCAGAAGGCCAACCATATCCTGTGCCACAGCATAAGAAGCATGGTCAGAACGTCAAGGGAGGTGATTCTGCCCCTGTGCTCTCTGCCACCTGGAGTACTGTGTCCAGCTTTGGAGTCCTCAGCACAGGAAGGACATGGACCTCTTGGGATGAGGCCAGAGGAGGGCCACGTAGATGATCAGAGAGCTGGAGCACCTCAAGACAGGCTGAGAGAGTTCGGGTTGTTCAGCCTGGAGAAGAGAAGGCTCCAGGGATACCTTATAACAGCCTTCCAGTACCTGAAGAGGGCCTGTAGGAGAGATGGGGAGAGCCTCTTTTCAGGGAGTGTAACAATAGGGTGAGGGGTAGTGGTTTTAAATTGAAAGAAGGAAGATTTAGATGATCTACTAGAAAGAAATTATTTGCTGTGAGGGTGGNAGATGGGGAGAGCCTCTTTTCAGGGAGTGTAACAATAGGGTGAGGGGTAGTGGTTTTAAATTGAAAGAAGGAAGATTTAGATGATCTACTAGAAAGAAATTATTTGCTGTGAGGGTGGTGAGGCACTGGAACAGGTTGCCCAGAGAAGCTGTGGATACTCCAGCCCTGGAAGTGTTCAAGACCAGGCTAGATGGGGCTTTGAGCATCCTGCTCTAGTGGGAGGTGTCCTTGCCCATGGTAGGGGGGTTGGAACTTGATGATCTTTAAAGTCATTTCCAAATCTAACCATTCCATGATTCTATGATGACACTGCTTGTCATTTTGATACTGCTTTACTGCATTCCAGTGCTGAGATAGCTTGTGTTTGTATGTTTTAACCAAATATTTCCTAGTTCCTCCCCCTGTTCAGTGCTGCTAATGTGTGTGTGCATTGCAGGTGATTAGTGTGAAGGATAATGACAGTCTGGCAGCACGACTGGCTGTGGAAATGAAAACTGATCTCCTGATTGTTCTCTCGGATGTAGAAGGTCTGTGAGTCATTTCTTTCCTGTTTTGTTAGAAGAAATCAGATAGTCAAGCCAAGCTGTATTCAAGTTTTACTGATCTCTTTAGTTCACATCTTTTACAAGGACAATAACTCCTTATGGCATATGCCCAATATATTGCATAATACAAAGACTGTCTGCCACACTGTTGAATCTGGGTGGGTGAGAAAGCACATGAGCTTGAGACTTGTTCCGCAATACCCTATCAGGGAGTGTACTGACAGAAGAAGGGGTGATGGTTTCTAACTGAATGAGGGGATATTTAGAATAGATATTAGGGATAAATTCTTTACTCTGAGAGCGGTGAGACTGTGGCTCAGGTTACCCAGAGAAGCCGTGGCTGCCCCATCCCTGGAGGCGTTCAAGGCTAGCTTGGATGGGGCTTGGAGCAACCTGGTCTAGTGGGAGGTGTCCCTGCCCAGGGCAGGGGGGGCTGGACTGTGTGGTCTTAAATGTCCCTTCCAGCCCAAACCATTCTGTGATTCCATGATATGTACTATGTTACTTCTGCTAGGTGCTCAGAATTGCCCTGTACAGTACTGCTGAAGAACAGGTAGGAGGTACTGGTTGAGGAAGGCCAGACAAGTGAGGAACTACATGATGGGCACTTTACACCACAGATGCTTCCTCAGTCAAAAAAGCATATACCCCAGATCACCACCACACCCACAAGGAGAAAAAGAATTATGGTTGTTGGCAGCTGCTACCTGAGGGGCACAGAGGGCCCAATATGCCAGTTGGGTCCTCCTCAGAGAGAAGTCTGCTGTCTTAGAATCATAGAATTATCCAGGCTGGAAGGGACCTTCAAAGATCATCATCTAGTCCAACCTCCCCGCAGTCGCAGGGACACCCCCAACTAGACCAGGTTGCTCAGGGCCTCATTGAGCCTCACCTTGAATATCTCCAGGGAAGGGGCCTCAACCACCTCCACGAGCAACCTGTTCCAGTGTTCTGCCACCCTTAAAAAAAAATGTTTCCTAGTATCCAACCTAAATCCACTCTTCTCTAACTTAAATCTGTTGCCCCTCATCCTATCACAGCAGGCCTTTGTGAACAGCCGCTCCCCAGCCTTCCTGTAGCCCCCTTTAGATACTGAAAAGCTATTAGGTCTTCTCGGAGCATCCTCTTCTCCAGGCTGAACAACCCCGGCTCCCTCAGCCTGTCCTTGTAGCAGAGGTGCTCCAGCCCTCTGATCATCTCTGTGGCCCTCCTCTGGACCCTCTGCAACAGGTCCATATCCTTCCTACATTGAGGGTTCCAGACCTGCACACAGTACTCCAGGTGGGGTCTCACCAGAGCAAAGTGGCAGAATCGCCTCTCTTCCTGGAGCCCGGGTTAAGGACATCACCAGGAAACTTCCTGGATTAGTGAAGTCCTCAGACTATTATCTATTATTGATTTTCCATGTGGGTGCAGACAAGACTTACAAAAATAAGAGCAGTAAAAAGAGACCTCAGGGAGTTGGGAGGGATGGTAAGGGAGACTGGGGCACCGGTTATTTTCTTGTCACTCCTTCCAGTTGCAGACAGTGACACTAGGAGGAACGGACAAATCCAGTCGGTTAATACCTGGCTCTGTGGCTGGTGTCACCACCATAACTGTGGGTTCTTTGACTATGGATTGGCCTGTACAGCTCTGGGAGAGAGCTCTGGAAATGTTCAAGACCCACCTGGACAATTTCTTGTGCAACCTGCTCTAGGAGAACCTGCTTTAGCAGGGGGGTTGGACTAGATGATCTCCAGAGGTCCCTTCCAACCCCATATCATTCTGTGATTCTGTAATTGTATGACATAGTAATAAATAATCTGCAGGATGAAGGCTACATGTTTAGGATCAGGAGTATATGCCAAAAACTCTTCTACAATATTTTGTTTCTTCTGGCAGCAGGTTCTCTCTCTCTCAGGAGTACAGGTGTATTACAAGTCCTGATCGTTGCCTTCCAGATACCTGGAACTTGATAGCTTTCTCTGTCTCCCAGACATTTATGTTACACTGCTCTAATCTTAGAGGTGGGTAGTGGGTGCCATTTCAGATTCACATCACCCAAGTCACATAGTCTTTTCATCTCGTCCAGATGGGTTTCTTTCAGTGGATCTTGGACTTTGGCAGATATTATAGGCCCCGAGGAGGTGTCTTTCCCTAAACTCAGCTTCTTTTAGCAGATTCAGCTGGCTTTCATGGTTGATTCTAGTTGAAGTGACTGTCTGAGAACAAGTTCTTTTGACTATTGCTTTTATGAGTTGTAAAAAAAATTAAGTACCAACACTCCCATCCTCCAAACTTACTCAATGTGACATCTTGTTTATGGAGAGGTATGTGTCATCTCCTTCCCAAGCTGTCAAGGAAGGACATAGGTAGTCTGCACTTGTACTCTCTGGATTGCCAGAGCTTGTTCACATAGAATTTCTGGGAAGTGTGGTGGTAGAGTTTAGGTTTAATGTGTTTGGTAGACCAAAGTGTCATTCAACTGCCAGCATAGTTACATAAAATTTCAAGATTGTAAGAAGAAAAATAAAAGCACAGCTCTGTAGTGTTGTGTTCCTTCTTAGTGGAATTTGATAATTACCCTTTATGCATATTTCTGAATTGCACAGTTTATCACTGTAAAAGCCCGGCATTCAAGAATATCATCTGAGATTTTGGTGAGGAGGACTATCCTCTGCCTGTCAGTTGTGGGCTTGTGTATGTAAGCTGTGATTCTGAACATATAAAAGTTGTGAACTGTCCCTGTAATGTCAACCAAATGTCACTGCCTCCCAACTTGCATGCTGCTATTCAGCATGTGGGTTTTCAGTTTCTTACTCATTATGCTTTGGGTAAAGCTGTACCTCTTGAGTCTGCCTCAAGTGTTTCATGCTTTGAGTCCCATAAAAAGCAAGGTTCACTGAAAGTTTTCAGTCCTGTAAAGTGGAACACAGCTTTTCAGCCTCATGGATTTTGTTGGGTTTTTTTTGGTCTTTTTTCATGGGTGAGCTTTGGAGATGAGGGTTTGTAACGCTAACAGATGTTTACTTTTTATTTTAGGACTCTTTGATAGCCCTCCAGGATCTGATGATGCAAAACTCATTGACATATTCTACCCAGGAGACCAGCAGTCTGTAACATTTGGAACCAAATCCCGTGTGGGAATGGGAGGCATGGAAGCCAAGGTAGAAATATGGAAGATTTGTTTTGTTATTGGGAAGGAAAAGGAGAAGTAGGAAAGGGAGATAGAAGAGATGATCGTACTGCCTGTTCAGATGGATCTTGAGAGGTTGCAGAAATGGGCAGACTGGAACTTTATGGAGTTCATGTAATGGGAAATGCTGAGTCCTACCCTTAGGGAAGAACAACTCTGTTCACCAGTGTGGTCTGGTGAGTTGACTGTCTGGAAGGCAGGTTCACTGAAAAAAGGATATATGGGTCCTGATAAGACAGCAAGTGGAATGCGAGTCAGCAATATGCCCTCTGTGGAAAGCAGGCCAATGGCCTCCTGGGTTGCGTTAGAAGGAACATAGCCAGCAGGTTGAGGGAAATTATTATTTCCTTCTACTCGGCACTAGTGAGACCGCATCTGTAGAGTTGTTTCTGGTCCTGGGCACCACAGTACAGGGAGGACACAGCATGTTACAGTGAGTCCAACAGAGAGCCCTGAGTATGATGAAAGAACCAGAGCATCTGCCACACTAGGAGAAGCCAGGAGCTGTCTACCCTGGAGAAGAGAAGGTTTCTATATAAATACTTGAAGGGAGGGTATAGAAAAAGCAGGGCCAGATTCTTCTCTGTGGTATCCGGGGAACAGAGAAGAAACAGTGAACACAGGCTGAAATACAAGAAATTAAATTGAAGTGTGAGAATTTTACAGTGAGGTTGCTGAAACACTGGAGCAGGTTGCTGAGAGCTTGTGGAATCTCCATGTTTGGAGGTGTTCAAAACCTGACCGGATGGTGTCTTGAGTAACTTGCTGTAGTTGACGTTGCTTTGAACAAGTGGTTGGACTCTATGGTCTCCAGAGATTCTTTTCCGCCTCAGCTATTTTGGAGCACCTTGGGTCCCTTCAGTTTGTCTCTTAGGTTCATGGGCATTGAAAAGGGCAACTAATGAAGTACATTCCAGTAGTTTGAAAAATGTGACATTTGGAACTGCGTTAAGTTGGTGTTCTAAATTAAAACAAGAGTCAGTCCTCAGTTCTTTCTGATGTGATAATCTGAAGACTTTGGGAATCTGAGATGATGCCTCTGTAACGACATTGTACATACGCTGTTTGCTTCTGAAGGTTATATTGGTGGTGATCAAGGTACTTTAGTTCATGAGTACAAGATCAGTGGGAGCAGGAGGGCCAATGGTTTCCAGTGCCATGTACAGTTGGATGCCCTCAGTGAGTCCATAAATGTGGCTGTGGTGTGAAACTTCAGCATACGTTTCTCACGGTGCTGGGATATGCACTACGATAGTATTAATTGGTGTGGGTTTCCTAAGGACACTTCTGGAAGGTTGTCTGTAAAAAACAAAGCAAATTTTGACTAAACAGGGAAAGACCAAAGTGAAATTCTTCACCAGTCATCTTATGTTTTATTTCCTTTTCTGAAGAGTCAAGCAAGGCACACTTCAGTGGGAGAGCATGGACTCAAAGGTGGCAAAAGGAGGGAGGTATTTGAGTGTAACAAGTCTGTAATGATGGGATATGCTAAGCTTATTTAGAAGCAACTTTCACTTGAAGCAACTATTCTGGAATAGTTTCAATGATTCTGGTTATTGAGGGGAAAGCTGCCGAAGTCAGAGAGTACTTGTACCGTAAAAATTATAATCTATTAGAGAGACTTGGTATCTTTAACTCTGTCACATAGAGGCAAATCTCAATGCTGCTGTTGTAGCAAAAATTTGTTGAAGTTGAGAACCAGGTGATGTTTTTAAAAAACTGTAACATGAATAATGGAATAAACAGAGGGTAATAAGAAACATGAACATGACCAGGAAATGTGAACAAAGTATGTAAAAACTTTGTGTGGAAACCTGAGTCTCCTTCAGCAAACTTCATAGCTTCACTGAAATATTATATACAATGAGAATACCTCCACATCTTAAGCAGACCCATGAGGAGTGCTTTGGCTAATCAAACTTTAAGGGAGCAATTCAGACAGCTGAAGGTATTGAATAATATTTAATGTTGTATGGTAATGGCTAGGACCTGATCAAGAACAGTGTTCTGGACTACAAGTAATATCACACGGTCACTTAAAGTGGATTAATTATTGATGGCTAGTTAGTGTCAGGGAAATTGGCAACAGAATCATTTGGAAAATGAAAATGGGTTTCTTCAAACAGTAAGAAGAACTTGTAGTGTAAGTTAATAGTGAAAACGAACATAGGACCAAAGTGCCCATGCTGAAGTCCTGAAAAAAGCAGGCTCTCAGGAAATTTTGAAGTGTGCTTATAAAGTGGCAGCTAGTGAGGGGAAGGTAAAGGTAAAGCGCAAACACATGATCTCATTCAGTGCTACATTATGAAAATTCTGGAAATGTGTTGAGTGCTCTTTGAAAGTGTAAGTGGTCAATCTGGAGATCAAAGTGGAGCAAGAAACCTGGTTGAGAGCGGTCATTCAAATAACAGGTCAGTTTCCTGGAACTGTCTCTATCTGTCCCTGTAGGTGAAAGCAGCTCTGTGGGCCCTCCAAGGAGGCACCTCTGTAGTGATCGCAAATGGAACCCATCCAAAGATATCAGGTCATGTCATTACAGATATTGTGGAAGGGAAAAAAGTTGGAACTTTTTTTTCAGAGGTAAAACCTGCAGGTGAGTACAGAAGTATATATATATATGTATATTGGGAGTTGTACAGATTTCCTGAAAGGTTAAAATTAAAATTTGGCTGGACCTGTGCAGTAACTGGGATACCATGCTCAACTTGAAAAATGGATTTTGAATGGGTATTTTCTGAAGTAGGAAAAGAAAATGTTGAATCCTCTCCTGTGGTTCCCTCCAGCTGATAAACTGCTGCTTCAGACTTGCACTTGAGGAATGCAATAAGTAGAATTTTTACCATTTTTAGTTTTAGGGGTTATCATCTGGTGTTGACAGTTTCACTGTGAAAATGCAGATGTTGAATGTGCCACTACTAAGACAGTGTTTATTTTTGTTTCTTACCATTAATTCCTTTTATGACTCAGTCTTCTGGTATGGTAGGTAGAAATGTTTTACTCCTACTGTATTGCCAGGATGGTATAACTATCACTGGAGAGTCAAACAAAAGTTCTGTGACCGTATTAGCAGGGTAGGACAAGTATGATGTGATGGTTTTGACTTGCGCTTTAAGCCAACTGATTTTTTTTCCATCTAATAATCTTCAATTAATTTCTTGTATGAATCGGTCAGATCATCCTTTGAAGCCATGTAAAGACGTAGCATCCACAGAGCTCTGTGTCACAGTAGTCAAGAGGTTGAACTAGATACTGTGTAAACTCTGGATCTAGAATTATGTGAAGATCCGTTTGCTCGAATGTGGAGTGGGGGAGGTCTGGAATTTTCTTCCCGATAGCTTCATTTGATGCCCCTAGTGCTCGTATGGGCGATCAACTTCGGTTGAACTTTGAGGATGTGAGACATCATCTTTCCTCTCATCATCTCTCTCCCACGTGAAAGAGGTTTGGTCTTAGACATTTTGTACTAAAAATATTCTGAAAACTTCATCCCTACTTCTCATGTTTACAACTGTTTTCATTCTATTGTGACCTTTTTGAGATGACAAAACCCCAAATTTCACATGGTGTTAAAGATGCAAATGAAGATGTAATACGTGAGTTTTGATAAGAATGACAATGTTTTTTGTTCTCTAGGCCTTTTCTAATAATTACAGACATGTAATTTGCTTCTGATGTTGATGTTCACTGAGATGATGTTTTCATAATATTATGTTAAAGTACTAAGATCTGATTTTTCCTTTTCTGCTCTACATTGCTTTGTGTTTATCTGGTTTGAATTACACTTGCTCTTTTGTGGCCTGGTGACTTGTCTGTGGAGGAAATCACAGAATTGCCAAATGGCTGAGATTGGAGGGACAGTATGACAGATGACAGGGTCGTCTGATCCTGACCCCTGCTCAAGCAAGTTGCCCAGGATTGTCCAGTCACCTTTTAAATATCTCCAAGAACACCAGGGTAGCTGTATCAGGGCACGATAGCCTACTGAAAGAAGGGAGACAAACTTTTGAAAAGTTTAAGTGCCCAACTGAGGAAAACAGAAAGGTTTACCAAATAGCACGAGAACGTAGAACAGTGATGGAAGCCAAAACCCAATCTGAGTAACAGCTGACAGAACTGCTTCCCTTCTTTCTCTCCCCTTGTGCATTTTTAAAGGGTTTCTACTAAAGAAAGGTGGATTATTATTTTTTTTTATTCATTTTGGCAGGACCTCAAAGAACCTCTATCAAATTGAAATGACATGTAATAGGTTATTTCTGTTTCTATTTCAAAACTATTGCTTGAAGGTGATAAATATGACCCAAGTTGCATTTAAGGAGGGTCCTGTGGAAATTTCCAGAGCAGGAATTCCAATATTATGGAAAATATCAAAAGATGTAGTAGGAAGTGTAAGAAAAGTAATGTAGACATGTGATTAATTAAACTTGCATATTTTACGAAGTATGGTATATTTTGGGGTTCTTTGAGAAAAGTGACACGTATGTAAACAGATACAGTCGATTTTTAATAGTTCATTGAATTTCAAAATTTTGCTCTTTGGAGAAGACAAAAAAAGAAGATTGCAGTCCTCAATAGCAGAAGAGTGCCAGTAAAATCCCACAGGGACTTCTGCCATTTGACATATTTGTAAGCGACTCAGAATGGGGTGACGAGATCAAAAGCTTTTCTGCTGATACCAATTTATTATATTGGGACTAAGTGGGGAGTGTCAAAATTGCACTTTTTCATAGAAAGCAGCTGTATCAGGTCTGCTTGGTACATGGTGCAGCATGCTTGCCTCTGAGATGGTGACAGTAGAAAATCTCTGTGATGACTATGTGTAGGAACTGTAGCAGTGTTTTTGTGTCAGTTACAGATTGTCGTGTTCTAGCATACAACAGATTTCTTGAATATGTCAGTTTAAAGCTCTATACCTCCTTTCCTGCAAAGAACCAGAAGACGAAAGGTCTATTGTTCGTTTCCATGTGTGCTGTTACTTTGTCTGCATGGCATACTTTTGGGTTTTTTGCAGGTCCTACGGTAGAGCAGCAGGGTGAAATGGCTCGAGCTGGTGGAAGAACCCTGGCAGCTTTACAGCCTGAGCAGGTGACAGAACAGTATGGCCTCACTTACTAAGATTGCAAATGTGTGGCAAGTTTTACAACATGGATTTATATCAGAAATGGGCCCCTTGGGACAAGAATCTATTCTTTGTGTGCCAGATCCATCATTTGGATTGTAGGATGCTTAAAGAGATGAGAAAAGCAGAGAGATAGTGTACCTTGGAGATATGAAGTAATGCATGCTTTCATGCGGGGTTTATAAAAATTTTAATAGTGTCAAATGTCACACAGAAATGACTTGTAATCAGAGCTGCTGAAGAATTGCCTGGAACAGCATGCTCCATTCACTCCTGTGTGTTGTGTATGCGAAAGAGGAGCTGTAGACAGTCACCACTCTGCAGCTGGATGGGTAAAATGTGGCATCTGATGTGCAGAAGCCAAGGTGGTCTTAAAGGAAGAATTTTGTGGTGAAGAAGACTCGGCATGGAAAGCAAGATAATAAAAAGCAAAGTAAAGATTGAACCAGTGCTCAACTGCTCAGCTCATTTTTCAATGTGATGCAGGCTGGAAAGATCACCTGGCCCCATTATTTGTGTAGTCGAGACAGTGGGAGAATGTGATCAGTCTAAATGGACTGAAGGGGACCAGGTGTCAGATAGCATGGGCTTTGTGTAAGAAGTCAGTTCAGAAACTGTTTTCTCTTTCAGAGAGCAGAGATTATTTATCGTCTTGCTGACTTGCTAATTGACCAGAGAGAAGAAATTCTCTTGGCAAACAAAAAGGACTTAGAAGAGGCTGAAAATAAAGGTAATATTTCAAGTCCTTCTGTGGCAATCCCGTTGTTGTGATCCTGTCTGGGCTTTGAAGGAAATGAGCAGAACTAGAATCCTCTGTCACCTGAGAGTGGGTCGTATGGCTGTCACATTAGTGAACACAGGACCTTGACAGCTTGCCAGTTTAAACAGCTGCAGCTTCCTTAATTACACAAACCAGGTACCTTCATCAGAGAAAATACCGAGGCCTTGCAACACAGCAAGCAGTGTATTGTAAAAGGAAAAAAAAAAAATAAAAAATTAGTGCTCCGTTTTGCCAAAGGAGGCTCACCTTAGAAGTGGAATATAACAAACATAATGCATGATCTCTGCTACTGTCATGCATAAAAGTGATTGTTTTCTGTGCTGGTTTAAGGTAATGTTGGGCTCCTGAGGCAAGTCTGTCATCTCTATACTTGAACTGATGCTATCTAGAAAGAGTCTTGTCCCCTTCTGATTGAGGGAGGCTCTCTTTAGGTGGCTTGGATTAAACCCATTCTTCTGTGTCAGATTGATGCGCTTATTGAGAAGTTGGGATTGGGATGTGTACATATAGGGATAGCAAATGTGTGAACGTGACACAGCATGAATTGTAATACTTTGTGGACGATGCCAGGGAAACCTTTTTTAACTCGACCAGAGTACTCGAGGGTGCATTGCTGGGTTAGTTTATTTTTTGAACGTATTCAGATTAGAAAATTCAGGCAGCTCCTGCTCATTGTTTCTTGAGCAGAAATGCTATGTGTGCATCTGTACTTTGGGATTACTATCTGTCAAAGAAAGATGATATTACTGACCGAACCTTCTAGATGTACTGTAAGGGTAGAAACTTGTAAGAAAGTCAGACATGTAGCAGTGCATGAAATAGGACAAACCTCATCTTTCTGGACGTTGACGGTATTTCATCTAGAAATCACTTAAACCACATTAAGTGAAAATTTGGTAGTGTGTAAAATCATTGTCACATTTGAGTGGTTTTAAGTGTGGCTGCTGGACTTAATGCTTTGCGATTTCCATCTCAGGTAGGTTTCTTGCTAGGGCGTGGGGAAAAACCTGAATTTTCCTTAGGCTCACCACTCTGGTTGCTTTTGCTTGAGTCTAGACAGACCAGTCTATTTCCAGCGTGATTTTTTTTTTCTTTCTTTTAGGGAGATTGGCTCTTCCTTTGTTGAAACGTCTAAGTCTGTCTACATCAAAGCTGAACAGCTTAGCTATTGGTCTGCGTCAGATTGCAGCATCCTCACAGGACAGTGTTGGCCGTGTAATTCGGCGAACACGGATAGCAAAAGACCTGAATTTGGAGCAGGTGACAGTGCCTATTGGTGTCCTTCTTGTGATCTTTGAGTCCCGTCCTGATTGTCTTCCACAGGTATGTAAGGAAGGCAGATTATACTGTTGGGAATTATTTGATGATGAAAGAATATTTTTGTTGGTGAGCAATTGGGAGGGTGTCAGAAATCTTGTCTCAAAGGATTCTTATGTCAATTCTTCTGACATCAATTTTATTGGCATCCCTTTTCTTGCAGATATATTCTCAGGCGTGTTTTGTTTGTTTTTTTTGTTTTGTTTTGGTTTTTTTAACCCACCCTGACTTATAGAAGGAGTCAGATGGTACTGTTCCTGCATGTGTTCAATGTCTAACTCACAGCTTGGGAGGTACCTGCCATTGAGCACTTCTTTTATCTGTCCATGCTGCTTACAGTGAACTGCAGGCTTGGGTTAAAGCAGCAACTGTTCAATAGAGGTGCCATTAATTAACTATAACTGTTAGGAATATGTGATAAAAATATTAAGAAATGGTAGTACAGAAAGCACAGAAGTTTCTGACTTTGAGTGGCCTGTCCTGTATGGATGCTGCTTGTGTACAGCGGGGTGGAATCATAGAATCATAAATCGTTAGAGCTGGAAATGACCTTAGAGTTCCAACCCCCTGCCCTGGGCAGAGACATCTCCCACCAGTCCAGGATGCTCAAAGTCCCATCTAGCCTGCACTTGAACACTTCCAGGGATAGAGCATCCACAGCTTCTCTTGGCAACCTGTTCCAGTGTCTCACCACCCTCACAGTAAAGAATTTCTTCCTAATATCTAATCTAAATCTCCCCTCTTCTAATTCAGAAGTGTTACCCCTTGTCCTATCACTACACTTCCTGACAAAGAGTCCCTC
>VZRU01018568.1:40324-51304 GCA_013398155.1 Pedionomus torquatus
GACAAAGAGTCCCTCCCCAGCTCTCCTGGAGATCCCTTCAGATACTGGAAGGCTGCTCTAAGGTCTCCCCGGAGCCTTCTCTTCTCTAGGCTGAACAGCCCCAGCTCTCTCAGATTGTCTTCATAGGAGAGGTGCTCCAGCCTTCTGATAATCTACATGGCCCTCTACTGGACCTGTTCCAACAGTTCTGTGTCCTTTGTGTGTTGAGGACTCCAGAGCTGGACAGAGGACTCCAGGTGGGGTCTCAGGAGCGCAGAGCAGAGGGGCAGAATCCCCTCCCTGTCCCTGCTGGTCACGCTTCTTCTGATGCAGCCCAGGCTGGGGTTGGCTTTCTGGGCTGCCAGCGCACACTGCCGGCTCCTGGGGAGCTTCTCCTCCAGGAGCACTCCCGGGTCTTTCTCCTCAGGGCTGCTCTCCAGCCATTCTCTGCCCAACCTGAATTTGTGCCTGGGATTGCCCCGTCCCAGGTGCAGGACCCTGCACTTGGTTGGCTGAACTTCATGCGGGTACTGAAGTTACTGGAAAGGATAGTGAAAATCTCAAAACAGTGTACTGAAAGTGAATGTAACTATCTTGTGCCAGGAATAAGGCAGGTGGCTTAAAGACAAATATCTTCATCTGCAGTCCTGTGTTGGGAGTATTGCTGTGGGTAAATGCTGTTATAATGCATGAAAATACAGGGGCTGAACTAATGTTGCAGAGTCAACCTTGATCTTAGTTTCTAACTCCCCACTACTTTACTGAGCAACTGCAGCATATGTTTAAAAGAAAACAAAAGAACCCCTTAATTATCAACACATTAGCCACAAATAGCATGAAGTCTCTAGGAAGATTGATTGAGCGGTTCTCTAATATATCATCAGGCATTTGAGGAAAAAGTGGTGGGGACAGGCACTTTAAAAGGACGTGAGACACAGCCCATGGATAGTTTAGTACTGCATGCCTGAATTTTGTGAGTACTGAATTCAGTTCGTACTGAAAAAGACTATGCTCAAGGCAAAGTTCCCATGAAATGAAAAGGCACTAGGCCCCCTTTGTCAACCATTGTTAGCTCCTTGCTGCTAGGTCTATTCTTCATAGATAACCAGTACGTTTCCTTGTTGAATTCTAGTTTGTCTTCCTGGACTTCAATTCTGGTCTCTTGCCTTGCGTAGCTCATGGCTCTGTCTTTTTCCTCCCCTGTATCTTATCTTAAAACTTAGGCCAGACTGAGTCTTTTGGGCTTTTTTTCCCCCCGCTTTGTTTTACAGTCTTGGAAGTTGCTTTTCTTTCTGCCCGACTCCTGTCCTCATAGTCTCACTGGGTTCTCTGATGCAACTTCAGAGGAATGTGTTTGAATTCACGGTTTCTGTCTCATGCTGTAGCTGATAGTACGATGGCCTCTGAATTTAGAGGAGCAGTTCCCTCCTCTTAGTTTACTGCGTCTTGTGCTTGTTTGGGTAAGGAACGGCAGGGGAAATTTGACTTTGTCCTGGAAGAGAACATGCTGGGTTTGCTCCCTGGACATAGTTTACGCAGAGTTAGGTCACTGCTTGGAGTTCAGTCTTGAGAAGCAGTAATGGTGAAACAATTGCAGGTTACCAGTTAAGATTTAATAAGCTTCTAATAATTCGAATGAGCATATACAAAGAGTGTGCTTGCCTCTAATATTTACAAGGCAAATTACAAGCATCCTTCAGAGGCTGCTTCCTATAGATTACACAAAATCCAGTTGTTCCTCTGAAATATAGTCATGCTCTACATGTTCTTTGAAGGACTGAACTGTTTTGAAACCCCTTGTCTTATGTTCTTTTATTCACAACATTTTTTATTTTTGTGTCTTAATTCTCAATTTTTATTTCTTTCAATTTTTTCAAATCAGTTCCTACCATTTCTTTTAATCTTGTGCCTACAGAGCAGAATTCTTTATTTAAATAAACTTATTTGTTTAGCATTCCCTTGTCATGCTGACCTCTGGAAAGGCAGACACTTACAAGATACTTTTAAAATACATTCAGACTGCTTTTTGGTGACTGTTTTTGTAAGTTAAAGACATACAATATCTTTGTAAGGCAGGCTTCTTGAACTATTACACTTTCATGTATTTTCTGAAGTATTTATTATTTTTCAATACTCTTTTCAAATTGCTGACAGCAAGATGAGATATCAAACATTGTGATTGTTGTTATCCATTTGATACTAGAAGGGGAAAGAAGGTGATCTATGGAGATGTATCTAATGGGCTTGATGTTTTTTCTGTATTAATTAGCATCTACAATGTGCCACTTTGTTTGTTAGGTGTGAGCCTGACTAATAATTCCATCATCCACATCTCACAACAGCATACAATTGATACACTAAGGTTTGGTGCAGGTTTGGTGATGATATGTGCAGATGATGATAATTCTACATACAAACTTTTCCAGAAGACAGTAATACAGGAAAATAATTTCAAATGCTTAATTTGTTTGTCCTGAAAGGTTCTGGAGAGGAGGTGACTTTGTTTTCTAAAGGAGTGTATGCTTTTTTTTTTTTTCTCCAAACAGGCAGAGAAATTGTGAGGCCATTGTGAATGGGATTGGGGTGAGAGACAAAAAGTGATACAAAAGTAAAATAAGTCTGGAAGGAGCGCTTTATCGTGTCTGACATTCCTGGATAGAAAAGAACTAAAACCTGAAACAAACAATAAAATAACTGCCACCACGTCTGTGTTACAGAGGTTTTCAGTTTAGTGTGGAAAACAATAAGAATGAGTGTCTGGAGATTATACCAACTGGGTATATGTTTTCAACTTTTCAACAGCAAGCCATGGCTTCTTTGGAGCATTTTTTTGTTTGTTTTTGGTTTTGAAATGTGGTCTAGCTGTGTTGCCAGACTTAAATGTTGAAATCTGGCACCTTAAACAAAGGCAACAATATCAGTCTGTTCCTTCTGGTTATAAACATGAAAGCAAAGTGATAGAGGTGATGCCGGGCCTATTGTCTAGACGGCTTTTTCCACACTTAGGCAAGTGTTGTCTATTTATGACTTCTGTTTTAGACAGCACAATGAATATGTTCTGCTCATAGGAAGAAGTCATTAGCCTGTTTCTGCCCAGAGTTGGTAGGGACGAGAGTTCTTGCACCTAAAATTATTTTCCTCGGGGTGATTGCCCACAGAGCTACCCAGTTCATACCAGAGCTTATGCCCAGGGTTTCCTCTGATGTGTTCATTGCAGTCTCCCCCTGGCACAGTACCCTGAAGGCTCAACTTTGTCCCTGAAACACTAAAACATTTCATTTCTGGAGTAAAACGGGCTGTTACTTGTAATAAGTTTTTGGTGCTATAAAATTACAACTGTAGATCAACATTGAATAAATCAACAGGTTTAAAAATCTTATTCTTAATTTATTTTGTGGGTCTTATTCCAACAGAAGAGACGGGTTTTCTCCCTTTTTTTTTTTTTATCCCTCCTCCCCACCTCCCCCCTTAATTAATTTCTTTTCTGACAGGTGTCTGCTTTGGCCATAGCCAGTGGAAATGGCTTACTGCTTAAAGGAGGGAAAGAGGCAGCACACAGCAATCAAATCCTTCATCATCTGACGCAAGAAGCACTCTCTGTTCATGGAGTCAAAGACACAGTGCAACTAGTACGTGCTTATATGAAATCAGCAATTCTTTGCTATGGTGTGTATAAAAGGTACAGGTAGAACTTGAGAGTTCAAACATAAACCGTTTGTGTTGCAACTACCTCAGGTGAACACAAGAGAAGAAGTAGAAGATCTTTGCCGTTTGGATAAGCTGATAGATCTAATCATTCCACGTGGTTCATCGCAGCTGGTCAGGAATATACAGAAAGCTGCTAAAGGAATCCCGGTGATGGGACACAGCGAAGGGATCTGTCATGTGTATGTGGACACCGATGCCAGTGTTGAGAAGGTCACGCGAATAAGTAAGCTGGGGCAGGGTGACTTGAATCTCACGGGTGTGTCACTGAACTTCATATTTGGAGAATGTGATATGATTATAGTAATTGATAATTCATGTGCTGTTGAAAATCTTTGTCATAAATGTTAAGTAACCAATTATCTACTCTTAAACCTCAGTCAGAGACTCAAAGTGTGAATATCCTGCTGCCTGTAATGCTCTGGAAACTCTGTTAATTCATCGAGACTTGCTGAGAACCCCGTTGTTTGATCAGATCATAGACATGTTGAGAGTAGAACAGGTTAGTCATTCATACTTTTGTTTTGTGGTTGTTTTTTTTTCCTAACACTTCAGGAGCACTTGGTCTGGCTGGTGTAGCCCGGTTTAGTTTTATGATGGTGTAACATAAATTATCCATATCTCTCTTTGTACATGCAAATTAACTTACAGAGAACATTTTTTGCTTCTCCACATAACCCCAAGTTTTTCCTGCAGGAATGTTCTGAAAGCAGCTTCTTCAGGACAGCTATGTGCCATTATTTCCTGTAGGAACATTCTGTAAGCAGCTTCCTCAGGACAGCTACGTGCCGTTATTAGGATACAGATACTTCATTTTATGTAGAAAAGATTCATGTTCTGCCTTTAGAAGAGCAACAACCCTTTTTGTGATTCTGACTTAATTTCTGTTAGCCTCTCAGATGCAAAGCCTCCTCTTCTTGAATCTATTCATTTATTTTCTTACCTAAGTGAATTCCCTTTCTGCTTTCTTCCTTTCTGAATCTTTCATCTACATTTTTAAAAATGTTTCATGTTGTATGCCCTTTGTTCCACCCATTTTTGCTTCTAGCATGCCAAAGGAACAGCGAAAGGCCACTATACTAATTAGTTGGCTTGACATGAGTAACATTTTGTCAGTAAAGGTAGCAGGAACGTGTTGGGAGAGAAATATCCATGAGGTAGTGTGAATTGCACATAAACTGAGGATTTTTACACAGCAGTATGTATTTGGCAAATAGAGTGTACAGGCAGTGATTAATGCAGGTAAAATAGAGAGGCTATATGTGTTGATGTGGAAGAGGTCATAGTAAAAGAAGCTGATAAGTATCATAGAATCAAGTAGTCAGGAACAAGTCCTCACTTAGTGGGTTTTTTTCATGCCTTTTTTGGTTGTTTCTTGGGAAGGGCAGAGTGTCAAAGGTAGATCCCTGGATTTTGGATGGAAGGAATGTGAGGACTAGTGCATTTCCAGAACCACCCTTCCAACTCCTAATACAGCGGGGAGGATGTTACCTCTGTCTGATGTGACCTGCCAACAGGAAACATGCAACTATTTGGCAGGATTATACAACTAAAGCAAGTTACAGTTGCACAAGAAAATACCATTTTACAGATACCTTCTTAAAAGCCTTCAAATTTCAAAATTTGGAACTTGTGCCTTATTTCCCATTTATGTTTGTCCTGTCAAATTTTTTTGTGTTTCATTTGCATGGGGATTTCTCTGCTGTATCAGTTCTAAACAACGAGAGGTAATTTAGGTGTCCCAGCTGCTAGGATTAAACTCGGAGGCTGATAATGTGTTAGATCATCTTTATAACAAAGGAAAAATATCTGTGTGAGTTTTGTGTCTGAAACACATGCTTCAGAGAGAGATAGTGTCGGTTTATGAAATAAAAAGGTAAAAGCCATTCAAGATCTCAAGCCTTTTGGTTTAAGGGCTGGCTGCACGATTTTAGCTGTTTTTCCAGTGCGAGTGTTGTACAGTCCTCCTGCCCGGTGACTTTTGCTCTAAGCGATGCCATTACTTTACATAATTTGAAATGAGTCCTGAACTAGAAGTATGTCATGGTAGGCAGCCAAGCTAGCATGTCAGCTGTTGTACCTTTTTTCTAGGCCACTGGTCTGCTAAGGTTCCTGAAGCATCGGCTTTTTCTTCTTATGCTGCATAAACATTTGATTCACAGATGCTGTGGGTTAACCCCAGTCAGCAGCTGAGTACCATCCAGCTGCTTGCTTACTCTCCCCTGCCCCGAGTGGGACCAAGGGGGAGGAGAATGAGAGGAGCAAAAACAGAGAAGCAGAGAACCTTGGATGAAAGAAAGGTAGTTTGATAAGCAAAGGAAAGAGGAAAAAGAGGGAAGAAAAAACAAAACCCCACAAACAAAACCAACCAGACAAAAAAGCAACTCCACCAAAACCCACACAAATGCTGCAAATCTAATAACTCACCATTTGCCACGAGTAGAGCAACATCCAGACGGTCTCTGAGCAATGCCTGCCCGCTTCCAAAAACCCCTCCCCTCAGTTTGCACGTTACATAGCATGGAATATCCCTGTAGTTAGTTCAGGTCACCTGCCATCAGTTGTGTCCCCTCTGAGCGTTCTTGCTGCGGGGACAGAGTAGGAGAAAAAGAAAAAGCCTCGGTGCCGTGCAAGCTCTGTTCAGCAACAGCCAAGACGTTGTGTTTTCAGCACTGTTTGAATCACAGCTCCAAAACATAGCACCACAGGGACTGCCGTGAAGAAGATTTACACCATCCCACACAGAGTACGAGAAGCCACACTTTCACCTGGAAGGCATTGGTCATTCTGCTTGAACTTGCTGTTTCTGGTATTGCAGGTGAAGATTCATGCTGGCCCAAAGTTTGCATCTTACTTGACATTCAGCCCTTCAGAAGTGAAATCTCTCCGCACAGAATACGGGGACCTGGAGTGCTGCATTGAGGTGGTAGACAGTGTCCAAGAAGCTGTTGAACATATCCATAAGTATGGAAGTTCTCACACGGATGTTATCATCACAGAGAATGGTTAGTGATCGATCTGCTTCCTTGAGCTACTGGTTTGGTTTGACTGCCAGTTCGTGGTGTTCAGCTTATTGCAGTAGTTACTCTTCTCTTGGGTGTGTAGTAAGCATAACCAGCTGGAGGCCTATGGACTAAATGTGCCTACCATCCCGTTTAGGTCAAAGAAAACATGTGTGGCCCTTATTCCAGGATGTTAAGGAATGTGCTTGAGCAATTGGCCAACGGCAAGTTAGCACATGCTGTTGCCAGCCAACTTGCTTTGCATTCCCGTGTCAGGCAGACTTGCTGCATCAGAGGGGTTTGCAGGAACATCTCCTGCATCCTGGAGGTTTCCTCAGGCCTCTGAAGGCTGATGAGGTGAGCTTCTGTAGTACTTTACTGGAGAGAATACGGGTTGTAGGGAAGATCATACTTTATCAACTTTGCCTTCCCATGTCATTTTTGTATCTTGCAAACAAGGACCACAAATGATTTCCCCCTGCCTCTCCCAGTCCTTCCCACTTCTGCATCCCTAGTATAAAAGCTGCATTTATCTCAATTGACAGTTACTTGGCTCTTTGCTGTGAACTTGTGCTGCTTCCTGCAGCTCTGTGCAGCTCCCACCTATGGTTTGAACGCTGTGCCGGCTCACAGCCTGACTGGAGCTGTGCCCAGCCTAACTAAACCTAACTAAGGCTGTTCCGAGGCCGAGGCTGACTCAGACCCAGCTGGGATTCCCGAGGATCAGCCACAGTGAGGTCATGTTGGTCTGTGGCTGACCAGTGTCTGAGTCAAGCTTCACTTTCTGTACCGCCTGCCAAGCTTAATTGAGTGTCACTAAAAGGCACATGTTGGTACCGTAACCCACTGCCACGGCACCTGTTGCAGTAGCAATTTGCCAGGGAGCATGCGGGAAGCAGATGATATTTAGTGTTCGCCTCATTGCTGAGGGTGAGTGACCTGAAGCCCACAGCCGTGCAGAGAATGGGGTTCTCCAGAGGACTAAGGCTTGCATCATTCTGCTTGAACTTGCTCAGGTCTTGCATGTTCTGCACCTAACGGGGTTAGTTAGCTGATTTTTTTGTGGTATTTCTGCATTGTATTTCCCAAATATTGCCTGCAATATCAGTTTAGGATTTTTCGTTATCTAGAATGATTCCATGTTTAAGACTAACGGAGAGCCGACTAGTTTTACTGAGTTTGACTGCAAAATAATGTTTGGAGAAGCTGTTCTTTCTCCCCAGTCATACAACTGTCCCTGTTTGCAGGTTCTAGACTGACTGTATTTAGAACTGGGAATCTTTTTGCTTTCTTCTAAGCTTTCTAAGTTTCTTGTAACATTTGCATCTGTGTCTACTTCATCAGCATGCTGGGAAGAAGGTATAAAGGAACATGCCTTAGCCCAGGCTGTTTAAACACTGATGAGGCTGCACATGAAAGTTGTATTGTTACATCTGTTCACGGTGTTACGTTTATTGGAGTGCGTGATCATTCTGTACACACTGGATTTTATTTTTCTCTCTGCCTCTTTCCCAGAAAAAACAGCAGAGTTCTTCCTCCAGCATGTGGACAGTGCTTGTGTTTTTTGGAATGCCAGTACCCGATTCTCTGATGGCTATAGATTTGGACTTGGTAAGAGAGAAAATACTGCAGGCATGTGATTTGTTCTTGTGGAAAGTCTGAAACCTGGAAGATAGGATTACTCTCTGATCTTACTGTCTAATATAAGGCTTTTAGGAAAGTTACTGTAGGAAAAGCTGAAGCCTAGACATTTCATCTGTGTGGAACAGCAGATAGTTTAATAACTTTCCTGTCAGAACTAGCCAATGCTACTGTGCAGCCTATGTAGATTAATTTAGCGGTAGGGAACAAAGATCTTTTGCATCCTTTGAAGCTCTATTTGATCAGAATAAAGTATGTTGCATTGCATGTAATGATAGAACAATGCAACACAGGATGTGAGATTGGTGATCAGTGTTTCTTTTGTTTATCTGTCTAATGAAGATGTAACAGATGCCATACTTCGTTACTGGTGGGCAGACAGCTCTGCCCAGTATGCTGGCCCTGCAGTGTTGAGGAATGAAAGGCGGGAACCAAACTATCAGTTGCTTAAATGAACAGGTGCAACCTGCTGTGAATAGCAGAAGACAAGAGAAACATGCTTCCCTGAAGCAGAAACTTGGAAATCTGTGTAGCTGGTTATTACTGTATCAGCTGGAACATTCAGTGTTACGTGTGATTAAAAAAATTCTAGTCAGGATCTTGCAATATCTCATCAAAATTATAAAAAAGGACATAAGATCACAATCTTGACTAATTTAGAACTATTTTTTTTAAAAGGATTAAACCCTCAGGAAACAAGTCTAAGATCTATGTAAGAGATGCCTATGTCTATAGCATTTTCTCTGTAAAAGTGACTCTGTAGCAGCCAGAAGTATAAACATTACAATTTATAATGTAATAGTTAAGCTCCCCTAACTTTTAAATCCGAACAGGCAAACATAACTTCTGGCATTTGGAGAGGAGCAGAGAAAGGCAGGTTGCTGAAAGGCAGGCAGCTGTTTTTACATAAAGGTGCAAAACTGTGTAGTATGCATCGATGTTCTGAGGATTAATTGCCTTTATCTTGTGTGTTTCCTGCAGGTGCTGAAGTGGGAATTAGTACTTCTCGTATTCATGCACGTGGACCAGTAGGAATTGAAGGACTCTTAACTACGAAGTGGTTGCTGAGGGGGGACAATCATGTTGTTTCTGACTTCTCAGAGCATGGCAGCATGAAGTATCTTCATGAGAGCCTCCCTCTCCCTCAGAGAAATACCAACTAAGAACATGGGAGCAAAACCCAGGTGTATACAGATTTCCTGACGGCAGTCAGGCTTCGGGGTGCTCTCTGCAGAGGGAGTTTGTTTCTCGTCTTCAGGAACATTGTTCTTGATCACTGTGCAGCACAGTGAATAGAAAATGGTCCCATCTGTGAGATTTTTGTTTTCCTTGCCTCTTTCTGTTTCCTTAGATAGTATCTGCAAACTGACCTCACTTTTCCCAGAGAGAGACTCCTTCACAAAATACAGGTACCATAAGGAAAGATTTAAATATCTGCTGCATTCTTTCTTTTTTCTTTTTTTCTTTTTTTCTTTTTCTTCTTTCTTCTTTCTTCTTCTTTCTTCTTCTCTCTTCTCTCTTCTCTCTTCTCTCTTCTCTCTTCTCTCTTCTCTTCTTTTTTCTTTTTTTCTTCTTTTCTTCTTTTCTTCTTTTTTTCTTTTTTTTTTCAATTCAGCAAATATGTTTGGTGCTGGAGCAATTTCTTTNTTCTCTCTTCTCTCTTCTCTCTTCTCTCTTCTCTCTTCTCTCTTCTCTCTTCTTTCTTCTTTTTTTCTTTTTTTCTTCTTTTCTTCTTTTCTTCTTTTTTTCTTTTTTTTTTTCAATTCAGCAAATATGTTTGGTGCTGGAGCAATTTCTTTTGGGTCTGTTTTATTCAAATATCCGTTCTGCAGAACACACTTGATAGTTGGTTTTGGGTGTTTTTTTCTTCAGTTTTATGATCATGGCAGCTCTTGAAAGCTGGAAAGCTTTACACTGATTTTCTTAGTATTTGATTACTCTTGTGATAAAGAGATGTTCCAAATGCATAGTGAACTTTTGACCAAACAACTTTTTATCTCTAATTTCTTTGTATTGTTGACTGTTGTAGACAAAACCCACAACTATTACAATAATTTTGTTACTTATTTGTACTGAAAGCTGATTTTTCTTTGGTTTTGTATAAAATTTAAGCTTCCACAACACCTACTGCGAAAGCAATGCTGCTTTGACATTGGCTTTTCCAGACCAAAGCTGTGAAGAAGTGCTTCCCTCTGTGTGCCACAGCACGATGCTGAGTGCGCCTCTCTCTCAATGGCCACCAGGCAGGGCCAGGGGCTGGCTGCTCCCCATGGTCCAGTGGCAGGTACAAGGCCGCCGTTCCCTTTTCTGCCAGCTTCTCGCAGCCACTGCCTCAGGACCTTTTCCCATATTGCTGGCGTCTCAGGAGCCTGTCTGGCACAGCCTGCTCTCCTGCTGGCACATGCGAGATGCAGCACGGCGGTGTGCTCCCTGCAGACTCTGGGGGCCTACGCACACTGGTGAGGCAAGCAAGACGCTTGGGCAGCTGTGGGTGCCTCCTGGTTGCTGAGGGCGGGATGGGGAGGGTTCCTGAGCCGTGTACAGTTGGAGAGCCCTGATGGCTTCTTGGCAGCTGCTGCCAACCCTTGGCCCCGAGGCCACAGACAAGGGAGCGTGCCCGCCCCCCCCCCGGGCTCCGGCCCGCAAGGACACG
>VZRU01018569.1:0-15318 GCA_013398155.1 Pedionomus torquatus
TGTATTCAGCACTGGTGAGGTCACACCTTGAATATCATGTCCAGTTTTGCGGACCTCAATACAAGAGAGACACCAAGATGCTGGAACAAGTGCAGAAGAGGGCAATGAAGCTGGTGAAGGGCCTGGAAAATAAATCTCATGAAGTGTGATTGAAGGAGCTGGAACTGTTTAGTTTGATGAAGAGGACACTGAGGGGAAACCTCATCACTCTCTACAACTACTTGAAAGGACATTGTAGAGAGGTTGGTGCTGGTCTCTTCTCACAGGTAATGAGCAATACAACAAGAGGGAAAGGCTTCAAGCCGCAACAGGGTAGGTTTAGACTGGACATCTGGAAAAAATTCTACAGAGAAAGAATGGTCACACACTGGAATAGGCTGCCCAGGGAGGTTGAGTCACCATTCCTGAATGTGTTTAAGAGTCATTTAGATGTAATGTTGTAGGATATGGTGTCAGGGAGAACTTTGTAGAGTGGGGCTGATGGTTAGACTAGATCCCAAGGGTCTTTTCCAACCTGAATGACTCTATATTAATCATACATCCAAGTGAGTACAAATGTGAACACAATCAAGACTTTTTACATTAAGAGATCAGCATACATAATGTCTAGGCTTTCGGATTCAGTTTTTCAATTTAAACTATAATACCAACATAACCCAAAAGTATCTACAAATTCTGTATTACAGCCAAATGCTTTCAAGTTATATTTGCTATAATGTTTTCTTAAGTGTTTTCCTCAGAATGGGAAAACATTACCAAATGCTTCCATTTGTATTTGCTTATATCCAGCTAAATCCCAATCAGCTAATTAGAGAGTTTCCTCCTAAAAAAACTCCAAACTTTTCTACAAGTATTTGGTTATCTTCATGAGATATAATTAACACATGACCAGAAGTCTCAAACAGCATATTAGCCCAGCCAACATTTCATAATTAAAAGAATAGTTGACTGGCAGGTACCAACTGGCATCTCCTGGATACTTTGGCAAAGCATTATGCCCTGCCATGATGACTTTCAGAGGAGTAACATGCTGCTTCAGAGAGAAATCAATTTTCAGTTTCTAGCTCCTACCAAATGTGGGGCTCAGCATGAATTCCGTCTGCTAGGGACGGGACATAACTGGATTGGCACTGTCTGGCCTCTGTATATGCCAAGGGCTCTGTCATCCTGCCAAGATCAAAGCTGGAAACAGAAAAGTTAGAAGCAAAAAACCAAAACAAAATATTAAAAAAAAAAGACACACAAATCAAATACTATATCTTGCCTCTGAAAACAAGCTTTAGAAGTCTACCAATGTTGGCTGGTAAGCTACATCTTTCTTGATGTATTCACACTGATTTTTTTTTTCTTCTGTGTAGCTTAACTTTGCACATCAACAAGCCACTGGCCACAATCATGCCTGGAGAACCTGTCTGTAGCTGTGTCACATCTGGAAATAGCTGAAAATAATGCAATGCCTACCGTTATAGTCTATATAAGTGGATTTAAGCATTCCACAGCTGCAAGATGAATTTGCCTTTCCTTTTGAGGAACAGAACTGTAGAAAAGCATTGGAAACAAGCTCTGTATCAGCCTGTTTTCCATATGCACATTAGAGCAATTAGAGGTTGAAGTTCATAGAACATCACATGGAAGACAGTTCAGCAAATACAACTAAATTAGTAACTAGGTGAAGCACCAGAGCATCAAACACTTCTAAGGGACATTGTTTTCTGTACTGATCTTATCAGGTTCTGATAAACCTTCAAAAGGGAAGGTAACGTTGACAATAAAACCACTAAAGATGCAACTAACCAGGTTTGTAAATGTGACATCTAACTAGCATGCACTGGTGTGCATATCAGAGTGTGGATATACTACAAGATGTAGCACGTAGCATACAATCACAAATGTCTATTTTCTGTTGTGCCCACAAAAACAATATATTAAGTGTTCAGGGCCAATACAGGACACTTGGAGTTGGATTCAACTTCCACATTAAAGCACCCCAATGTAGATAGCTGTCTGCGTGAGCAAGCAGTCAAGGCTGCAACTAGACTCAGTGGGGAACTAGTCAGCACAGCTAGGTTAAACTGTAGTTTTAGCCCACCTTGAAGTCAAAGCCTGCATCTGGCCAACTGAGTAACTCTCAAGACTCCACTGAATGCATGGAATAGATCCCCATCTTCTCTAATCCACAAGTTGAAACCCATACCATACGAGTTTTCTCCTTATATAATATCACTCTTGTATATTTTGCATCACTGGCTGAAAACACCCATGTCAACCAATACAGCAAAACATACAAGCAAAGCAAGGCAAAAGAAAAAACACCAATGAAAGCAAAATACACATTATTGGTCCAGTGTCATGTCAAGCATCACTGAATGATTGGTACCAGTGCCATTTAGGAAGGCAGCATTGCACTTCAGTACGTATCATGCTTTTCCAAACACAACAAAACCCTCCAACCATCACATTTGCTTCAACAGTCCCACAGTGACCCAGTTAAAAAAAGGAAAAAGAAAGGCAAGGAGAGGAACTACTATATATAGTTTACCTATTTCTGATTTTAGCACATCAGAAATAATTACAGAGGGCAAAATGCAACTATAATACTTCCAAACGGATACTCCTTACATTGGAGACAGGTATATGAACATACATTTGAACATAAGCTAGTCTATGATTTTAGGCTAGTTCTAAAATGCTATGGTACTGTTTTCCTTCACAAAACATTTGTGATATCCTTGTCATAATAAATTGAAGTTCATTATTTACAGAATGTCAAAGAACCTGTGCCTGTTTAAGCTAAACCAATTGCATGTAGAAAAAGGCCTTACAATTCTGAAATGACTTCATAAAAAAAATGGAAAGAGTAGATAAAGACAAAGAGTAGCTGCTGAAACAAATGACAATGCCAACAGCAAAGCATAGCTGTAATCAGAAGCAGGACAAGTAAATTTGGAAGGTACGTGCTTATATAATCAAGCTAATAAATCTGTGTTAATGCAGCATTGTCTCTACAATGAGTGGCTTAACAAGCCCTTCCTTTAAAATTAACAGATTGATTTTACCTCTAATCTCTTCTTCAGCAGCCCTAACAACTGGTAGGCGCTTCTGCTTTCTTTCTCCGCATTTACACTAGTCCTTAACGCCCCTAATTTCAACTACCTTTGTTTAAGCTCTGCTAAGCCATTCTCTAACCACCTCTTAAATTCTCAATTAAACATCCATGCACTCCCCCAACCAATGTCTTTGTATCATACAATGTGACACCAAACACTTCACTAAAAGGCTGGCCACTACAGCCATCTTTTTTAAAGAAAATGAAGAATTTTAATAGTTATACAGTTCCACTTAGCAGCAAGATTAACTTAAAATTAATTGATCACACTCAGAAGTTCTGAGTTGTGCACACAGAGTGGGTAGTTCTGGTGGTAAGAGCACAAGAAGCCTACAAGAAAAACAGTTAACAGCCCTTACGATTCTTCTAGCAGGAAATTTAAAGTTAAGAAAAGGTAAAAACTTACGAACTGATGGAGGACCCTGCATTACAGAGCGGGTACACTGTCTTCACTAATAGCACACTATCTATAGCTTGTTAGGAACCGTAAGGAGTACACAAGTTACAGTGGTTGTTAGAGGACCACCTCTCCCGTTCCTCTAGTTGAAGGCTTTTTACAGTCTTAAAGACAATACAATTTTTCACCTGGCTTTGAAATTTACTCTTCATAGCACCACGCTTACCTACTCTGATCAGGACAATATACACCTAGAAGACTGACAGGTGTCTCACAAAACATGAAAAAATCCTCATTTGTTCAGAGGCAGCCATGATTGTGTATCCCAAAGAACAAGCATCAGAGTAGTTTGTAGGGTATATGCCTGTCCCTAGCTGTATTTTCCTAATACAATTATCCTTAGTAAATACAGATAGATGATTTTAAAATATTTTTACCAATTGATTAAAAAAAATATGTTCAGCTAAAAAAAATACAGCAGACAATTGTTTTGTCATAGACCTTGATGTAGAGATTGAAGTTGTATCATATAACATATATTAATAGCAAATTAAATATATTATAGCACACGTACAATAGATTAACACTGTCTAAAAAAACCAAATGACTGAACAGTGTTGATTTCAGGATTAACGCTATTTGAAGTTAGACGCTTACAGAAACACCTTGTCCCATTTCTTGAAAATACTTACATAGGCAAATCAGTTTTACAACTCTTTAGTAGCATGAGTTGCAAGCAACATACTACTGTTGTTGCCTAATATTAGGAAAAACAAAGATCCAGAACAACAGAGATGGGTCATGCTGACTAAACATCTGACTGGGCATACAAAGACTAACATTGTCCATACTCATTTTGTGCAGTTCTACTTCAGCCTTCCCACTAAACTACCCAATCTGTCCCAGTTCCCCCACAAACTCCTTCAAGGGTCAGAGATTTCACTGCATGAAACAAAATGCTCATTAGACTGCTGCACTATGAACAAAAGACTTTGATATGTACAGGTGTAAAAAGCTGTTAATGCTCCATGCTTCAATTTATAAAAAAATAGGGTTACTCTGATAGGATTAGAAAATACATCTCAAGCCTGCACATTTTATTTAAGCTTCCAGAAAGCTACCTAGTGTTGATTTAATTTTCTAGATCACTGCCTGCACCCAGCAGAGTCAGAAATTATAAACTGAAAGTTCCAATTTCTTTCAAGTTTGGAATGCAACGTTAGGTTTTGAAGATCATAAGCTACATAAGTATTTCAAAGGTAGAAAATTATTTGAAGGCATAAAAGAACAAAGAGCAATTTCAAATTCGCTTATGTGCCAAAGCCATAAAGGCTTTCTTTAAAGTACATACCTTCAGTTTTGTCACACATATGAGAACTTAAGCCAATGAACTGAAGGGGCCACAGGCACATGAATTTTGCAAGTGAAGGAGAACCCTAAAGTCATCATATTTTTTCAAATCATGAGGATACAATCTATGTTATCTAGCAACGCTACATGGACTGAGAAGACTGTTACTCTGAACCATGACACATACACTGACACATCCAAAAGATGCACCATAGTTTAAGTCCTCATTTCAATCTCATTGCTTTGAGGTTAATAGTATCTTTAGGTAAAGTGACATTACCACACCTTCTTTCCTCTCAAATAAATAAGTGACATATTATAGCAGCTGATGTTAACCAGTTTAAAGCACTCAAACTACTATAGCATGCATTAAACATGGAGCAAACTGAGAATAAGCAGATTTTCAGTATCACCTATGTAACCCACTGAGATTATTCGAATCCCAGCATGTTTAATTATAACACAGAATCAGGTTACTGCCCAAGTAAGCTCTGGCTGTGTGGCCCAAGAATACCCAGTACTTTTGATTCTTTCAATAGGAGATAAAAGCCTCCTTCAGCAAACCAAATTGGTTTCTCTTTTACACCAGTGTCCTTGCTGTTCAGCTATTCCTTATAAATACTGCTTAGTTGCCACCCACTCTGGAGCAAATTAAGCCACTGCTTTGGAAACCTGGGGGAAAGTATATGGCTGGATATAGAAGATAAACAAGACAGAGTCAAAAGAGCCAGTTCATGGACAATAGGGGGCTCTGAAGTGCCAATACCAGAGACAACACAGACAAAAGCTTCCGAAGATACGGCCCATCTCAACATTCACTAAGGATCACGTTTTAATGAATGCTAATATTCTCTTTTCTTCTTGAATTCTTTGGCTATTAAACATTCAGTACAATACAGTGGGAGTCCAAACTAGGACTTCCCTAATCCCTTTTTGGTGTTATGGTTGAGATTTATTTTCTTAAACGGCAGTTTTTCTTACCTTATACACAAGAACACTATTCCTGGTCATCATATAATGAATTAGCAACTATCATAGCTGTGCTTTATTTCAAGAGAAAGGGATGTTTACTCTGTCCAGACTGCAGATGCAGAAAGCCTAAAGATGACAGTTTATTTAGGACATTCTACCATAGTGTTTTATCTTTGCTCAGAGCTACAGCATTGATAAAATAGAATTTAAATTATTAAAATTTTTTTTTAAATCTGTCAACTATGGTATCAACTTTTTTTTTTTTTTTTTTTTTTTTTTACAATGAACCAGAAAGATTTTTGGGGTACTTACCCAATGCATTTTCTATTTGGAACCTTATTGAAGCATCTTGGAAAAATGGCTAAAACCTAGACCATGAGCCAGAATACCATCCTCATTGCCCTTTTTACAAGTTATTTGCACAAGGACAACAGACATTAAGGGAATTAAATTAATAGCTAGCATGTTATACGTCTTGTTCTTAAAAATGCAGAAAAAAATGCATAGAAAAAGCTATTTTCATGTACTTCGAGCAAAGAGATGAAGTACAACTCTACTGAACAAATCAAACTGCAGAAGACAGCCAAAGTATTCACTACTGCTGCTTATTATCGCAAAAAGGCAACAAGAAAGTTGCTTTACAACTTGCAGTCCAAATACCACCCCACCACTTAAGGGCAACTATGTTCCACAGGATTATAGACATGCTGCTGATAACAGCAAGAGGCTGGGCTCAACATCCCAGTAATCCCTTCCTGTGTGTGGGAACTAACACTGATGTTTTTTAAATTAGTCCCATCCTTGCTAAAGGGCTGCTATGCTAACTTAGCTATTAGAAAGAGTCATTCCTCCATTTCCCATGAAAATTAACATCGGGATATAAAACAGAGCTGCTGTTACTGTAAATAAATTAGATTTCTGGAAGTAAAACAGATAATGTAAGATCACAAGGGAATGTTTTCTCATAGAATTATCCTTTCTGTACATATTTGCTGAAGGTTAAACTGCAGCAGACCAAGGCTGCATTAACTATGATTCTATGAACTGTGTGAGTTCACAAAACAAAACATTAAAAAAAAAGAGTGAAAAATATATGAAAGAAACTATATTATTCTTTTTGCAATAATAAGTATTGTAAAACAAAGCAGTTATATTATCAGTGCTGCATTAGCTTGGATGCAAGTAATCAGTACATCTTCCTTGTAGTTCATGGAGCAGAAGAAATTTCAAATTGGACAATTACTTGCTAAGCACTACAGATCAATCTTTATTGAAAAAAATCTTTGTTTTCCTTAGTAGCACTGCAAAAAGAACTTTATGAACATTCCTCTCATTTCAAAACACAATCTTTGAGGTGTAGGATTACATTAATATTCAGACCAACAAACCCTTCTCTTCCTTATGATGGTGTTACATTCCATGAAGATCTGGAAAAAAATTGTCTTAGACTAAGATTGATACAAGTATTTCTGAAATCTAAACTGAAAAATTATTTGCTTAGTTGATTTTTGGTGTTCAGTTAGGGTTTTCCCCACACAAATTTTGTTTAAAAGCAAAAAACTATAAAATATCAAGAGTTCCAATTACAAAATTTGCTTAATATTTAGCAATCTAAAGATGCTTTCACATGACTGATCAAATACTTACACCTATTTCCAAGTGCTTCATAAGTATTAATAAATTAATCCATAAATCTAGAAATGAGGAACTGAAATACAGATTAGGCTAGTTTCCAAAAGTATAGCGATTCTACAGCTAAACCTGAGCTGCCGCTCAGTTCCTCAGTTAACACTGTCTGCTTATGGCTCTACAAATAGTGAAGAACATCTACCTAAAATTTAGAAAACAGTACATTTCATACAGCTGCTGAACCCTCACATTATATAGAGGGTCTGGCCTAGAGCACAGCTCCTGCAGGACAGTGGAGGCAGGCAGACAGAACAGCACAGCAACTAGCCAACAGCAGGGCACACCAAGGAGGACCAGCAGCAATTCTCAGAGGAGCAAACACTTGCTCGGCAGTGGTGATGCCACAGGGCGCAGATCCCAGCTCCACTCCAGTGGAACAACTGTCCCTGTCACACCATAGGTTGTAACGCAGACAATGCTCATGAGGCACATCTGAGCAGGTCTTGGGCCCCTCACTGAGGCAGCAGGATCCAGACTACTGCAGGTGGTATGTGCTGCTGGAGTGCATGTGTTACCAAGTGACAGAAGTGTGGCAGCACACTGCACAGCACTGGAAGAGTGCTGAAAGAAATAGATTTACTTGTTCTCTGAGACCCTGAAGCTTCAGCAGTCTGAATCCCCAACTATGCTGAAGGAGGAGCCAGTAGTCTGCTTATTACTGTGAATCCAACAAAGGGCTGCAAAGATGGTCAAAGAATTAGAATTGGAGCCTCTGACATATAAGAGGCTGAAAGCAGCAAGGTTGGTTAGGCTCAAGAAAAAGGCAAAGGGGAATCTTATAAGTATGCAGAAATACCTGAGGAGATTGTCTAATGAAAAAAAAGAAAAAAGGCTGATTCCGTGGTATTCAGTGAAAGGACAAGAAGAAACGGGTACAAATTGAAATACAAAACATTCCATTTGAATGCAAGAAATATTTTTTTGATTGTGAGGATGAACAGTGGCACAGGTCGCTCACAGAAGCTATGGAGTCTCCATCCTTAGAGATGGTCAAAACCCAAATGGGCAACATCCTCAGCAGCCTGCTCTAGTAGACATTGATCCAAGCCGAGAGGCTACAGCCTTAGCCATTTTGTTATTATCTGTAATTAATGAATTAACTCAAACTGGCTAAAAGAATAAATAGACAAATTATGCTACAATAGCCTATTACATTTCTTCATGCAAAACTAGTATGAATACACAAACAGCATTAAGTACTCATACATCTTGCTACGTCCAAGAAGAGGTCTATTAATAGACAGATATATCTTGCCAGCTTCCTCTTCAGACAGCGGTTTAGGCTAATTCAAAAATCAGGAAGGGATTGGAGAAATCTCAAGGAACAGTAGCCAAAATGGATAAATAAGACGACATTGAACAGACCAATTAAACAAGAAGCTGACAAGCAAAGAGCAAGGCACACCAGCAAACACCAAAGTCAACTAAATTCCACTGAATGCAAGTGCTAATAAAAAACAGCAAGAAAAACATTGTTACATAAATAATGCAAATGAGATGTACAATGTCATCATAGTACATCATGTCATGCCATAAGCAGCTGATTATTTTTTTAAATCATCCACAGTACCTTTCTTCTCTATATTACAGGAGGTTAATAGAAGCATCAAAGACAATAACAAAAAAAAAAAAAAGTAGCCTTAACAGAGTATGAAAAGCGTTCCACATGGAACAAAACTGTTAAGACTGCAAAGAACTATCCAAGGAAAAGACATAAGGAGACACACACATGAGAATATATATACACACACACACACCAGTCCCAAGCCACTTTGTCCACAAGCAGCAAACCATCTAAATAAAGTATCTTCAAAATAAAGGACAAAACACTTTCTTTTGCTAGTTGGAAATCAAGCTCAGTTTGAGCCTGCATCCACCTGCAGAACAGTAAGCACATGATACTGCTGCTTGCTTGGACTGGAAGTGTGAGCACTCAGTACAAAGATTTTACAGACACCCTTTAGAAATAGTCATTTAAGGATGAGACTGGAACACTTTTAACACTATCTTAAGAACCATACAAGCCATTTCTCTTATAAAGAAAAAAAATGAGCCAAAATAAAGTTTCATTTTAATACTTTCAATTTTTTAATATAAGTTTTAAACTAATCTCATGTTTAAGAACTGTTTCATTACTTGTAGCTGGGTTAGTATAGCTACAGGCAGACACTAACCTACAATTGGCTTTTTAGCATTGTAACAATGTAACAGCTTTAAGAGACTTTCATCTCCACTGATAAGGTTTCACTAAGAGTAAGCTACTCCAGAGGACATTCAGTAACATCTTTGATTCAGTAACATCTATGATTCTGTGATCTTGCTTTCATCCAACTTTTCACTTCATGAATGAAGTACTGTAAAAACTTTGTATTTAGGTGGCTTTGGTTGAAGGATATCATTTTCAGATGATTCAGTTTAGTCTGACAGGCAGCACATAAAAGCACATTAACTCAAGGCATGTACGTTTGAGGCAAAGCACTGGCAATAGCCAGCCATCTTTAGAATTTTATAACAATGTCTCATCCCTGGGAAAATAAAGTACTCCCTCTAAAGATGACCACAAATAAACTAGTAACTAGCTTTCAGGCACATTAGGAATATTATTCCTCCTAATTAAGCAATTTGTTGCAAGCTAATCCGCAGTCGGAACCAGAAGCAATCTAACCAAAGTGAATTCCAACAAGACAAAAAAAAACAGGAGACAACCTAACTAGAAGGCAAGAGGCTAATCAGCCTACAAATGAGTTATCAACAGTACAAGACACCTGCTCCAGAATTGGAGGCACAGAGTTATGTGTGCATACACGTATGCATAAACAGTAGTGCTATTAACTGTTCTGTCCTAAAAAGAGACAGCACACTAAAACTACTTTCAGCTTTCCAGTTTGACCCAGTTACAGTTTCAACTACTCATGAGACTTGATTTAGATACATATTTATAATCATAAAGGCAGGTCAAAAGAATACAAATGACTGCAGCTGAACAAAATAGTTACCTTTACATCAGGTAATCAACCAATCTGCTCCTGTTGCTGGTTCCCTGCACTGATTTCAGTGGCTAAACTAACACGGGAAGGAAGGCAGACTACAGCAGCACCAATATCCATCTGTCCAAGTTCTCATGGAACTACACCCTTCATTGCAACGTGGCAATTATTGACCAAACTGTACCTCACATAAATTAGAGTTGTGTGCTCTGATAACTCTTAATCTTCAAGCCCAATTCATTTCTTCTTAGAAAAGGAGAAATGTCAATGGCTTTCTCATAAGCCATGCAACATAGCTCCAGCTCGCCAATTTACTGGAAACTCCATCCCATAGAACTAGAGATGAAAGTGTGGCTCTGAAGGACAGTTAGAGAAGAAAGTCTTGAATGATAACAAAACTGCTGATAGTATTTTTATCTCTGAAGCAAAGCTCAGGAAGCAAAATACTCAAGAAAAGAGTAAAGAAAAGCCTTCAAACTGTCCTGTTAAATTAAAAAGCCAGCTCTAGTCAGCAAAATTAAGCTACCACATATGGTACTGCTTTTGCTGTTCTCACCACCTGTAGATCCCTAGTTACCCAATATAACTTTTGCAGTATCTGAGCTATGGCCTGGATATGACAGCCAAGGCAGAATTCTCCTCCCTGCTCAACAGGACCCACACCAGTCCAGCTCCAACAGTCCCAGTGGTGCTGATGGTGTTGAGCCAGCCCAATGAACAACCAACCATGCTGGTATCCAGATATGTCACCAAAGGCTGTACCTTACAAAGGCAAACCAAGGCAGATACATACAAGTAACAGACAACCAGTTCAGGCCAGCTGATGTATTGTCTTCTATTAACACTTGCTAATGCAAAACAAAACATGTAGATGTGGAACAGTAATAACAGTATATACTCTCTGTGCAAGGCTATTTGTACAAGTGAAGATGAACAAACATACAGAGAATAATCCAGTACCAGCACTGGAAATCATAGAAAGAGAAGTAATTAAATTAGTAGAACTAGCTTTTTAAAAAGTATCTACCTTTGTCAATAAAACTCAGTTTTTCCTGTTGCCATTAGTGTCTTAGCAGTTATATGTACCTACACACACCAAAACGTGCATAGTAGATGCATCTATCTTCAGAGTACAACACAAGACTAGATGGGGCTCACATCAAATCATTAAGATGAGACAGGTGCTGGCTCAGTGCTCCCCCCTCCCATCTGTGCCAATGCCAACAGGGAGAGGAACCAAGTGCTCCTCCTGCCAGAACCCAGACTGGCCCCAGGGCCAGATCCTTTCCTTTCAAGGGTGATCAGACTCCAATTGTGTTTGAACACTAGAGGCCTACTAGGTCTGCCCTATTTCCAAGGGCTAAGAGCCTCCCATATTTCATTGCCATTGTGCTTTTCTACTAAACTTGTTCCTCAAACACAATGAAATATAAACAATGAACAAGGCAGTTTCCTGAGACTTCAGGCACATCTTTCTAGAAGTTTTATACTTATGCTGGGGGCTTTTCCTCTTCAGTAGTTGTGCATCAATTAGCTTTTGAACAAAAAAAGGGCTACACAAAGAAACAATGGAAATGCTTATACAGTGCTCCACAACAGCAAACAAATGACCTTTTAACCAATACGAATATCAAAATACTGCGTACTAGTTACATTCAAGATTTTTCATAAAAAGTATTAATTATTAGAAGCCCCTTGAAGAAATTTATGAACCCTCTATAACCCACAGCACAAGTTTTTCAATTAACACTCCTAAATCCTGCAACAACATTATAGTTATTCATCTTATTTATCTAGTGCTGATGCTGCATTTTGGAGGCAGCCTTACTGCTTTGCCTGTATTTTTGGTTCCTTCCGCTCCTTATCTGCAAGGCAGTGTCAAGAGCTACTTCTTGACTACATCCTCTTTCCTTCTGCCTCCCATTTTGCCTTTCGTATTGATAAATATCCATCCTTCTACTAAAAATAACAGGAGCAGCACATATTATGATTACTTAATTCCCACCCATTTTGCCTTACCTAGAGAGAGGCATGAATTAAGACATTACAAAATGTTTTTAAGAGATAACAAAAATAGCATATACTACAGTCTACTTAATTCCTCTTTTTGAGGAAAACACCAGGCAAGAGACAACTTGGCTTGTCCCAGAACAGCAGGCACACAAAAACATCTAGCAACACATATGCTTCTGCCAACAGCTAAATAATCCCACAATTTAAAAAAAAAAAAAAAAAAAAAAAAGGGCAAAAGGGCAGATTCTGTGTTACTCTGGATCAACTGTAAGATTCAACAGGCACCTGGGGTCCCAGGAGAGATTATCTGGAGTATTCATGCCTGTCAAAAAAATCAACATCTCCGATTTTAAAGAAATATTTTTTTTCAGAAGGATTAGAATATTTAACTTTGTATTCCAAAGCAAAACCANGATTCAGTCCAGGATGCAAAACCACTGAACAAGGAAATTTCCATTACAAATCCCAGTTTTCAAATTCATTAAACGTGACTCAGTTTCCACTGTCACTTTTGAGTCGCAATCAGTCTGACCACAAGAGACAACCCAGATTAAGTACTATAATCGATACCATGGGAATGATCAGGCTAGGTCCTTCTCTAACACTAAAATCATACTGACTTTCTCATTAGTCATTCTTTTTTCTTTCTACAGCATGCCAGCCAATCCATCAGCATCTAATAAGAGCCAGGCTAAGTACAATTTGCCATTTCAGATCATAGCTCTTTGTGGCAATATTGTACCAGAATTTTAGTTCTGTTCATTCTTGGTCCTGTCTTCAAGATTAAAAAAAAAAAAAAAAAGAAAAACACAAAAAAAGGCTCTAGGTGATGAAGTTCAACACTAAAGAAAAAAAGTCCTGTTTGACAGCTACTGCTTAGCCCTTATGTGTTTGCCCAGACTCATTAAGGTACTTTCAGGTACTAAAAGGAAGGTCAACCTTTCATCTGCTGTTCTGCTATTTAGGGGAGACACTATTGTATTTGCAGTCATCCTCCTTCACATCCACACAAGTCAGCTAGTCAATGCAGCTGTCTCATGCTATTTCCTCCAGCTTAAAACTATTTGGATTTAAAAAGGCAAAATGAGTGTCTTCTGCATTACCCAAAAGAACACATATGACAGCAAAACAAACTGCAGCTATAGCTTTATATATATATATAATAAAGAAAAAAGCAATGCAGGAGGTGCTGGCAGCATCCAGGACTCGGAACACTTCCCATTCTAAGCAGGATGCAAAACAACTAGGCTCTTAAGTCAGGTTCCATTTTTCCCCACTCTCCACTCTTTTCTGCAGTTGGGCAAATTTTCAAAAACATGGGTGGAGCACACCCACAATCTCACCTCACTTTAACACCAGTAGTGCAATTACTCTTCTGGAAGGGAAGAGATAATTTCAATCCTCCTCTTGTTGATTATTTTGACTACTGCACTATTACCTAGAAATCAATTTTTATTTTTTAAGTACAGGAAGACTATTTTGAAAGTTTGTTACTAGAGAACCAGATCCCTGAAAAAGCAATTACCCTGCTGTACCGTGAACAAAGTATCAATCACCTATGTGTTTCTGCCTTTCTGACTGGTCAACAACTCCCAGATCAGTATGTGAATATCCACAGCACCTCCTCCAAACAACCTCATTCCTCTCCTGCACAGGCTAAGGAGCCCAGGCACCTCCTTCTGGATGTGTTTCCCCCCTTCAGTGAAATGGGTACTGTCACACCTAATGTGTAGATAGATATACATAGTGTCTCATCTTTCTCACTCCAGAACACGGAGAACTACACCTTGTACATCGCCACAAACAGTTCAAATGCTGGAGAGCACATTGCTTCATGCTCCACCAGAGTTTTCCAGCATTCTTCAGTCTAAACACCTGCCCTGGCATTTCTACTTCAGACACGTTGTTATTGAAAGGAAGAAAAACAGCTTCCTTGTCTCCTACATTTCAGCTTCAGGCCCAGTTATCCCAGTAATAAGGAAAACAATTTCAAAACACTATTAAAGTTCCGTAACACCAGTGTACTGGGAAAGTTTCCTAGAATGCTTACACCTCTGCACGGGCTATGTAGCTAGAACACCTTTTTTTAGTGAGGAACAAAACCATAAAAGACAGTGTTTGTTTAATATTTAATTTTAATATGTAAGCCACCTTTTAAATAAAGCCAACTTTACTGTTATTTACTGTAATAAGTTATAACTATTAATTCATCTTTGTTATTACTGCATTTCCTCAACCTACAAAGTTAAAGCATGAGACAGTTTTCAAAAAGAGCTTACATAAAATGAAATAGAATATATGTTCACCTTTGAATTACTTAACACTGGTGTGTCTAGAATGATTTAGATTCGTGGCAGACTGGGGATCTGGTTATGATAGCACTGTTACGTCTTTAGGGTTTAGAAAACATCGTTAACTTTACTGGTGAGTTTCAGGAGATTGGTAACAGCAGAAAGTCTGCACATCAAAATGCTGGGTTTGGCAACTGTTAAGCCCATTCTTCACATATCTTAAGTGCCGCTATACCCCACTATTAATTATCAATTAGAGTAAACATTAGGCTCACAGAGGTAGGGGAATAAAACTATCCGGGACCAACAGTAAGCATTTTTCCCCATAACGCACGATGACAGATGCCTAAAAACACTGCTGCAGGAGTCAGAATACACCTGCTTCTCTCCCTGCAACTGCTCCCACGACGTCCCAGGAGCCTGCTGCCCCACGCCCGGCCTCTGGGGCACGGCTGCGGGGACAGACCCCGGCAGGGAGAAGGGCTCCTCTTTGCCTCGACTATTTCCGAGTCC
>VZRU01018569.1:16384-49377 GCA_013398155.1 Pedionomus torquatus
GCCCCGTACGGAAACGCACGGTTCTCGGGCCCCACCCCGGCCTCCCGGGCAGCTCTCCACCCTCTTGGCCTCACCCAGGGCTGGCCGTGGTGAAACCGCTCCTCCCCAGCCGTCTTGTCTTTCTGCTTTTCTTTTTTCCTTTTTTTCTCCACTTTCACATAGACATCGACTCTTGACCTCTCCACCACCGGCAAAGGTAGGGAGAGCTGAGGTCAGGAGTGCTAAATGACGAGCTGTTTGACTGGTGATCCTGCGTCCAAGCTCCCAGCTGCACATCTGTTCCTCTGTTTGGCAGTTTTAAGCAGCTTGGGCCTGATGAGGAAGAGGAGCTTCTTGAAAGAAAATCAGCAGATGAAATCTGGATACTTCATCCTTCCCCATGAGACCCCCAGGGCTCTTGCCTTCGTAAGCCATCCCTATCCCTTCCCTCAGATGCTGTGTCAGTTGCACCACCCAACTCCCCTTCCTGCCTGTTAAACCTTCTTCCTCCTTTTTTTGACCCCGAACCATCTTCTCCCTCCTACCTACCAGTGGCCACGTAGGGAAGCAAAACTTAGTCCAAAGTAAAGCACAGATTCTTAAGACGGTTCAGCACAAATGACTTGGTCACTTTCCACATGAAAAGTAGTAGCTAAAACGATAGAAACAAAGAAAACAATATAATGGTGTAATGAAGGCTTGTGTAATAATAAAACACACTGAATGGGTGTCAACATCCTGGCTTTTAGAACTTATTGATCTTCATATTTTTACTTTTGCCTGTTTAGTGTTCTCCAATTTGTTTTAAAATAAGTCGGTTTTTTAAGAAAAAGTTATCAGATTCCTATTAATTAAATGCATTTTATAGATGCACTAATCGTGCGGTGTACTCCCTTTGTCTTGTTATCCATGCGCACCTAAGTTAAATTCGGAAGCGTTTTGCATACAACAGCAGTAGAATGTGCAAAAATAAAAGCCTGTAACAAAATACAATATAGCTGTATGAAATACATAATAATCATCAGAGCAAAGCAAGAACTTTGGCCGACCATTGAATAACACATCTGTTCCCCCCAAGGAACAAGTTTTAATGCTTATGAAAAATCCCAAGCCTATCATAAGCTTAAACGTGCTCGGAGTATTTTGTAAGCAACTTAACATGCAAAAGTTAACACTTCACATTCTCCAGCGAGTCTTTGTCTGGAGGCTGTTGTCCAATTCTATTGACCTTTGTTAGGTCAATCAAGCTTCGCCTGCCACAATGTAACATTTTTAAAGTTATGACAGAGTGAACCTTTATTGGAATCAGATTCAATCTTCATTACCTTTGCCAGCAATTATTAACTTAATTAAACTTTCAGTTGCATAGGAATAAATGAGGGCAAAATCCAAGATTGTATCTTAATAGGACTGACCAGAAGGGGCCCAGTCCTGCAAGTGCTTAAATATGTTTCTAACTTTGAGCTAGACTCCTCGGATTACTTCAACTACCTTTCTGAATGGTCAACTGTATAGTTGACCATTGATAGTCAAATCAGCTTGAGGGAAAAGCCATATATTGTTTTGTTTTGTTTTGGACACTCATCAGTTAAGCACAAGACTAATTCCTTCTCCACATGTTTCTCAACATAGTATTTCTGTACTACAGACTCATTTCCTTGTTTCCTATAAACATTGTAATGACTCCCCCCACTTTTTAAGATTAAGGGTGTATTTCTTTTAAAAAAAAAACATTGTGAACATACTGCGTGTAACTTCTGCTTCTGGGCTTGTTTTAAAATAGATTCTGTTTTCCAGTTGTTAAGTGTTTCTTGTCCTCTGATTAGCATGAAGTAACTGTTTTCCCTTTCTCCTTGCACTGTTGGGAACAGATTCTTGAGATCTGATTCTTCACTACATACAGTTTTTATAAATTTGATGCCTGCAACTATTCTGCATGTTCCTTCAGTATTCTGTATCTTATTGTTCTATTGCTATTTATCTAAACTAAAAAAAAAAAAAGGGTTATATTATAAAAAAATTAGGGCACATGGAGCCTTCCTTTACAGGCCTTAAGCAGATATCTAAGGAAACTTTGTACCTCTTTGCTCTTTGGTACACTGTGCTCCTGTCAAGAACTAAGTCTCTTCCCTTTCAAGAGAGGTCTCTTGAGATCTCAGCTATTTCCCTGCTAGTTTCCAAGAACAAGAACAATAAAAGCTCACTCTTCATAGTCAGATAATTTTCAATCCCCACCTTCAGTAGAAAATATACTTTGCAAACACAAACATGCAGGTTTGACTTCATCTTGATTTCTAAAGTTTTTGTAACCCAAATAATTTACAAAAAACATTGGCATTTAACTTCTTGCTATCAAATAATTTTTAAAAAATAATATTTGAAATAAAAAAAACCACTAACTCTGGAAAGATATGTGAAAGGAAAGCCACCTTGTGGCTCTGTTATTTGAACCCTGCATGATCACAAGAAAAATAGTTTTAAAAGACAGAGAAAAAGAAGGAAGACAGACATTGCAATAGTGAAAATTAAGAGATTACAAACTGTATACAGGTAACTGTATCTATTTCAGCTAAGTTGTTATGAGCAAGGAAAAAAATCATAAAGCCAACACCAAAACACCGAGGAAAGTGAAAAAATCAATGGAGAATGGATGAACTGAGAAATGTGAGGAACAACTTAGTTTTGTCTAAGTTTTGTTCCTGTTTATAGTAATTTACTTATTTTACATGTTTTATTAATAACCCTACAGCTGATAAAACAAATGAACAGCAATTGTGCATGCAAAAGACATAATGCTAGAGACAGACATCTGCTATGGTACTACTTAGGTTATGCCTATTTTAGGATCAATACATAAAATGCCAGTGACAAAGGAGGAATTTGCCCTGTCATTTGTGGGCTCCCAAAAGCCACAGACCAGGAAATGGCATCTTCTGCAACACTAGCTGAAATTCTAGCCAGCTCCCTATTAAATATTCACTCACTTTCTCACAAGCTATTGAAAAGCAGCCAATACTTCAGTAGCCCTCACATGCAGAACTTTCTTTGACTATAGGGAACATTTTGGTTGCCAACTACTTTAAAAAAAATTACCTATATAGTTGAAGTATGCTGTTAGTGACACACCAAGACAGCTTTTTCCATAAATCATTTTATTTGCAGAGGATTTCAAAATTATGTAGTATTCTGCAAAGATAAAGGAGATAGGATGCCAAGCTTGAAGAGTGCATATTCCGAGAGTTTAATTCATCCTTCTTCTGATTAGAATTTGTGCTATAATCAATGAGAAGGGTATGCCTACATCTTCCAGGGGGGGACGGGGGGNNGGGGGGAAGTTCTTTATTAAAGTATCTAACTTTGTCATAAGAGTGCAACAATCGGTACAACAGATGCAAACTAAAGCAAGATGGGTACGATACAGAGGGGACATGAGGCTAACGCAAAACTATGTGACCACTTAGACTAATGCGTGCTCTTCATGATTAAGCCTCTTTGTTGTTTAATTTTCAGCTAGAATTAATAATGCACCTATTCAACAGAAGGATTTGGCCTTAAGTCAGAAAGATGAGATAAACAGGATAACTATTAAAACACAAAAACATATGGTATCACCAACTGCGTGAAGATCAACATCAGATTAAATCCCATTCAGTAAGCAGTGTTTATGCATCTCTCAGCCAGACAGGATGTTCTACTGATGTTTCAGACCGGGCTCCAGCTGAGTCGTATGAAGTACAGGGACTGTATCTCACTGTTGAAGCAAGTGAGTCACATTTTCAAAGATAAAAAGCACAGTTTTCACTTGTTTACTGTGGGGAGCGTTGGGAGTGTCTAACCTAAGGTTTAGCATTTGGTAACACCTACAGTAAAACTTTCCTAAAGTTGTCAAGATATAGGTTCCCTCCTACTTCACAAATAGCTGGAGATTTTTCTTTTTTCATTTGTCCTTTCAAAAGTGAAAAGGTGAGCAGAATGAGAGGGAAATAGCATAGCCTAAATGTCTGACTAGTGAAGCTGAGGGTAAGCAACAGGTCTGATTCCTACTCCGATGTTTAGTGAAAGCAACAGTTCCAGACTTCTCTTAACATATTCCTCTCTTAGGTTCATATAAAGCATGGATTATGCCTCAGGTTCGGCTCCCTTACAAATTAAATTATTAGTTTGTTTTTTTCCCTTCACCTAGTGGGTTAGATGGGACTTGACAAGCTGTTGCTTGGATGTAGTTAACATATAACTGCTATTATTAAAGGCAGGCAAGTGAAAGAAAGTGATAGTCATTAACTAAAAAAGCCCTCTGCCCCCTGCATAACTCAAGGTGCACAAAGCTAAGTTTTTGATTGCAAGTCTTTCAGTGAAGGATTCCTCTAGCCGACCTCATCACTGTCTCTGCTGCCAACATCTGTCTGATCAGAGCTAGTCATCTACATAGCATTGGTAGGAGGGAATAGGGAATTTCGGGAGACTAATTATTTTGAACATTAACATTTATGATGAGATAAGTGGTATTCAAGGAGCCCAGATGACTTCCTTAGAAGTAAGTGTGAGAACTCTAGCCACCTAAAATTTGCTGAAATTAATCCCACCCTAGGATAGCAAGTTGAAGAACATTTTAAGATTTTTTTTTTTTTTTTCAGATCCCAAACATGGAATTTGTTTTGATCCCAATGCTAAATGAGGAAGCATGAATACATTGTCCTAGCATGATCATTCACCTCTTTCTTGGCAGTGAAAAAACTAACACTGTTGGCAACATTCTCATACAGCTTCAAAGTTAATTCTCTTTCAAATGAGCAGGAACTGCTTCAAGCCATTGTTTTAGGCTGTCTTCAGGCTTGGTTTGATACCACTATCCAGGTCAAGTATTTCATATTTCATCCATTATCATAGGATCTAAGCACCTCAAAGTTCCTTCCTTTGTTTACATAGATTTAATATCTTCCAGACCACCTTTGCAGTCTCAACAACTCAATCTTGTTTTCAACAAAAGTTTGGAGCATCAGAGAAGCAAATGTTTTATCAAATAAACCAAATATGATTGTTCTATAGAAGCAGATTTTGGTTGTCTGTTTGGTTGCTACTCAATTGACTTCTCAAGTTGCAAAAAATCCAAAAAGCAAAGAACTACTACCTCTGCCAATACTACCTAAGTAACAAGGCACCAGGAGTAGAAGTGACACTAATCTTGCTTGCTTGCTTTTTAAGAATTCTAATTTCTATTCAAGTTAAATTAACTTCTTTTATCATCATCTTCATTTTGTCACTTTGAAAGTGCTTCTGTATTAATGGCTGTAGCAAGTGTTAGCAGGTATAAGTGGCCCCATTTCAAGATATGATTTACAACGCTGTCAGCATTTTACTACTAGATAAGCAAAACTGTGTATCTAAATGAGTCAATTCAAATATTAAAGCATACAAAAACTGTTAATGAAGTCTTCCATGTAGAAAGTCTACTTGCCTTTGCAAATGGAACAGATTTGTGTCGAGATATACAAACATTAAAAAGATCTGATATTTTAAGAGTAGTATAAAGATACTAAATATATCAAAGAATATTTCCAGGTTGTACATATTTGCATTGAAATACTTAAACTATATAGGACATAGTAAATATACGATAAATCACTTCATACAGCATATTACCTTGCAGCTGGCACAAACAGCTTAATTTCATTCTACTTTTCTACTCATAAAGAGCTGCTTTAATATATGAAAGAGTAAAAGAAAGTCTGTTTTCTCTCTCTCTCTCTTTTTTTTTTTTTTTTAATGCTTGTGCTAGGTCTACATCTATTTCTTTAGTATCTGAAATCCTGAATTTAAAGCTGGGTATCCCACAGCAAAAAATCCAGTATGTTGCAGGTCAGTTCAGAACAAAATTTATGTAGTCTTTCTGGTTCAATTTTCTTCAATCAATAGATTATTTAACCCACAATTCATTCCATATCTGTTAACACGGGTCAAACAGATTTCAAAAAAAGGCATATGAAAATGCCTCATGCAGTTTGCAACAACTGTATTCTGTGAAATAAACATGATCCTTGCTAGTACCACCAAATATCTCCTCTCTTTTCAAAGCAGAACTAAGTTAATCCTTGATAGGAATTACTTTTTAAAAGTTAAATAAATCCTATATTGATGCCTTTCCTCTAAATATATATTTACTTAGTGGCTAAGTAAAAATATGCCACTTGTTCAAAAGTAAGCACACACATAGGCCCTGCACTTTATATTTATATTCTGATAAAAATCCGTCCCTACCAGATTAATGGAATAACCCTTACTTTAGATATAGAAATAGAATAAATGAATACAGAAAAAAGGATCTGTAGTATAGCATATATTCCTAAATTTAACTATTATTGCTTCCCATATTGCATGGGTTGAGAAAGCCAATGTGCTACTCCTGGCTAGCCTCACTTACAAGGACTACTAGGTTACCAACAGCTGGTTATTCATAGTGCAGCATGTACTTGAAAGCCAGATGTGTACTGTCCAGATTCAGTAACTCCCAAGTGCTGTTTGCACTCCTCCTGAAATGAAATTGTTGGTAATTCAAAGGATGCAAATAGTATAAGATTCCTCTCTGGGAAACCTAGATTGCATTCCCTAAGATGGATACAATTAATAATTAATTTGCTTTATCATCATAATGATCCTCCTGATTATTTAAAAGAAAGACTATGAAAAGATTCTGCATTACAACAACACGTGATCACAGAGATGTGACACAACAGATACAGTATCAGTTTTCAGGCAGAATTATTCAGTATATAAAATTTCCAACTGTTTAGGTGGCTGCCTGCATCTTGTATTTTAGTTACAAACGCTTTAAAGAAAAAGGTGAGCCTTCTCTCACCAGGGTGAAATCAAGGTCATCTTACTTAAGAGAAAAATCTCCCTGAGATTGTAGTATTTAAAATTAAATGGCACTCCACCTAAATTCTTTTACTAAAAGCCTTCAACTCCTCTAAGCTCTCCAAGTAGCATCATCTAAACCTTTAAGAAGTTGCCAACTGCTTGAATAATATAGTACAGCGAGTACCACCCTTTAAGGGAATGATCATGTGCTCAAATTGGTCCAAATAAGAAATAAAATTATATAAACCCAAGCCACTTAAACCACATAAATTATTCCTAAACACTTAGGAATCTGATTTATAACCATACCCAAGCAGCAGTATCATAGTTTCAAAAGTCACTTTGCTGGAATTTACTACAGGATACTACTGTGTACTAACAGGATTTTACAATCGAGAAGACCTAAAATGCTACTGACTGGGCATGAAAACTGTATGCTAAAAGACACACAGCTCATCTATTTGAGGAAAAATTGCTATGGAGAATAACATTATTAATCTCAGATCTCTCTAACACTACCCAAACCTGCCTAGTATTCTAAGTCACCACTGACGTAGGAGGTGACCTTAAAAATAACCCAGGACCCTTATTTTTACAGAAATAATGTTTTCTGACCTTTTATGACCCACTTTGTTCCCACACATTGTAATTATGTTGTTCCTTTGATCTTAAAGCATTCTGCTAATTGTACTTGTGCAGGATGCCTGATGTACTGCCACCAGTCAGTAGAAAACCAGAAGCTAAAGGATGACTGTCCCTTTCTTACACATACTGATGCGTATCTACATATAGAAGAGGGTTTATTTTTCTCATTAATAAGTTTAATATGTCATGGGCATGCAGAAAAAGTTGAACGAGAAGGAAAAAAATTATTCTGATTAAGACTGTTCCCATATAAATTGTTGTGGAATAACTGCAGAGCTGTAAGTTCTGATCACACATAAATTATTGGGGAGTAACTACAGAGCTTTATCTTCAGGCCACCTTTGACCGTAGCATAATAACTCGCACCAGCCTAACAAATGGGTATAGTTAAAGTCGTGTAAAATCTTAGTATGGAAACACTTGTTAAAAACCTGCTCACCTGAGTACATCGTGTCTCCTATCTGCTTTTCTCCTTGGGAAATATAAAGTTGTTCTATATTCAGTGTTAGAAGGGTTGATTCACTCCAATTTAAATATAATTAGCAAAATTGTTAAGCAAGCTGCAGTTGCCAGATCTTTATGGCTGGTAATACCTCAGCCAAAGTACACACTATTTTCTGTTTCCAGTATGATTTTGCAAGGCTATCAGTTAGAAAAAGCAGTTTTCTGGTTGTGCAATGATTCTGATCGTAGCCAGGAATTACAGACACAAACATAAAATCACAGCCTCGTATTTGACTTCAGCTTTCACAGTAGCACTGATACTTCAGGGTAACCTACAAGGCGATTTTAATGTCATTTTTTCTCATTTTGCTTTTGCCGATATGCAGTAGTTACGTGGGAGAGCCAGATTTCTGGTTTTTTTTTCTAGCCAAGATGTGTGCTTCTTATAAAGGTGGGGTGTCAAGCTCATTTTGGGGAGTGGGTTAATTTCTATTCTCTGGTTAGTTATCGATTTGTTGTGATTGTGTCCAACCTCAATCTCCCGCATTTCAAAGACTTGCTGACGCAGATAGACCCAGTGTTCCTAAGCCTGGATTTCTCAAGCAAATTGCCAGGTACTGACCCCATGTTTAACCCCATTCTCACCACCCTGAGTCTCTTCTGTCTCTTACCCCCAAACCAACCTTCCTAATTACTTGGATACATTCCTTCTGAGTCTATCTTGCTGTTTCCTAATAAAATGGTTTCCTAACAACAGTTTCCAGAAACTTTGGTGTGAAAGCAAGGGGCACAGCCTTAGTACAGGAATTTCTTACCCGTCAACACGTAAGAGTTCCAGGTTTGTTTGTTTTCAAACTAACTTTTGAACATGGTCCCCGCAGTCTGCTTAAACTATTCACCACCAGCAAATCCTGGGCTTCCTTTGAAGCCCGAAGCCAGACAGCCCCTCCAGACTTCCGCTTCGACTGGCTTGTTTCTGGTGGTACAGACTCTCTCTTACTCAAGGAAGCACTTTCTTTTTTGATAATGAGAGGGCTTCTAACTTGGAGTTTACTAAAGCACTGGCTGCTGACCATAGAAATACAAGGGTGGACATCGCACATTTCTGGTCTGTCTGCAATAATTTGGGAAAGGACCTTGAGTTAAAAACTGTTAATCACACTCTCAGTTTAGGAATTCATTGTCTCATTATAGTTCGATCATGTCGGTACGACTGGAAAGTAAAACATAGTATTTCAGTCAGCCTGAAATATTGAGTGTTTAAGTGTAAACCAGCCTTTTTGGCAGGACCCTGAGTTCCTCTTCCCATTAATTTTCCTTTTCCCTCAATCTTGTGTCAAGGCAACTAAACTTTGAGCCACGCAAAGTTAGATAAAGCTTGCTTCATATCCTATTTATGCTTCTTGAGGTAAAAAGGTCACGAGAGAATGAGTTAAGAAATGTTTTCCTCCACAATTACTCAGGACTTCTGTACTCCTTTCTGGCCCAGTCAGCATGATAGCCTGGAACCAAACTAATGCCAGCTTGAACCTCCTTCTTAACCCTTCCTCCTCCCCACATTGGGAGTTACTGTCCTGAGCCATGAAAACTCACAGCATTCCCTTAAATACCACATTGTAGTTAGCTTGACAGAGCCCTTTCACTCTGAAAATGAAAGAGAAATTCAGGCAAGGGAAAGAAAAATGTCAGTATATTTGTCCACTAACCATAGCACTGACTTGCTTCTGTGCTGGCTTTTTACATCATCCCTGAAACATTCTCCTTATTCAGCAAAGAACCTAACCCGAGTTTACATATTTTTTCTGCAGCAGCCTTCTCTGCTACCCTCTTGCAGAAGTTTGTTGTTTATTACATGTATCATCTATACCTGCGTGCTCTGCTCTTGCTCTTTCTGAAATGAAACAGCTCCTTTCCCCATGATCTGTAACAACAATAGGAAATATACTATATATTAAATTTTTTGTTGATTTCAACTGTCCATGTCAGGACTTTTAGATGTGATAGGAAGCATCTCAGATTTTATAATATTTCTAAAAAGGGACCAAAAGTTCCTGTACTGCATGTTATGGCAGCATAGCAGAGTAATCTGCTGAGTAACTCGGAACAACATTAAGTGCTTTTCTCCTCAAGATATAATAGTACTTCTTTCACAGACGGAAGCTCCAATATCTGCTCAGCTAACAGGTGACAGAAAAGGTGAATTCAATTTCTAGAAATTAAAATTCCAGATTTTTTTCCACTCAGTGTAATATTAGACTCATCTACCGCCAGCTCCCGTTTCTGTACACTTTAGAGGCCACCTAAAGATCTCTTCGAGAGCAGTAATTGCCATCTGCTGGCCAAGTCGGGAATGATCTTTGTCCACAATTTGTTTATTCATCTCTCTGGCTAAATTTGGAAATGGACTTGAGCGAAGGAGACAGTGCAATGTGGGAGCAGGACAACACAACCAGCAGCTGAGGCTGCACCCTGGGACAGAAGCCTGTGCCTTCTTCCCCATATCATGCTGGAAAAAGAGGAGGAAAACAATAAAGGAGGAGATGGGGTTTGGGGAATGTTGATCTAAAAATGGATAACCAGCAAAATTATTGTTATCTTCTTGTCTGGAAATTAAACTTGAAACTTTATACTTTTGAGTGACAAAATGAGAATGTAGGTGAGGCAAACTCTGTGCCGCTGGGAGAAGATGGCCAGGTCTCTGCAAATTTCTGTTTCCGTGTCAGAGCTGGTTAGAGGCAGCAGAGAGGCACCACGGTCACCCCTGCCCATTCTCACCCAAAAGCCTGTGTAGCGCAGCATGCTCATCCCCTGACTCTTCCTTCTCATCTATGTTTTCCCAGCTGTGACTTTTTATCTCCCAAGTCCTTCTGCCTCCAAACTTGTTTCACAACATGGCTCAACTCTCAAAACTATTTCTCCTCTTCACTTCAGAATCCCTGCCGTTTTCTGTATTCTTTCTCATCCTTCCCTAAATTCTCTTTCTTCCCGAGACTTCCTCCTCTTCCCCTACTCACACTCTTTCCCTTCCCCAATCTTCCTGCCCCAAGAAGCCCCAGGCTGTTGGGCACATCTCTTGCCCCTAGTCCTCAGTGCAGGCTCTCACATCTGTGCCAGCTGTTTGCCTTCTCCTGCTCTGCCTGCTCAGAACAACTCTACCTCTCGTTGCTGCAAGAGAAACTGCAGATGCCTATTCAGCTCGTTGCTCAACAGCACCTTTCTGCAAAGCTATTTCTTTATCCTGTGTATCCCCAGCCTGCACAGGTGCATGGGGTTCTGACATCCCAGATGCAAGATTTTGCATTTACCTTTATTGAAATCCATGAGGTTTTTCTTGGCGATTCAGAAGGAATTTGCTAAGCTGCAGGAATGTCCTATCATGCTCTCCAGCAGACTGAGTGCGTTCTCCAATCCAGTGTCATCCATGAGATTCGTCAAGGTGTAGAACATCCTACTGCACAGATGGTTGGTAAAGACTTAAAGCAGTAGCTTCCTCTACGTATTCCCTGACCTTAGTGGAAATAAGATAAATTGACTTGTTTTGTCACTCAGTGTGTTCTGACATTTTCTGTCAGGAGTTCCATAGCTTAACTGCACGTCTGAACAAAGCACATCCTTTTATATTCCACCTGTTTCCTGGAAGCTTCACTGGATCGTTCCAAATTAACTGTCTCTTCCCATACAAGAAAAACATTTTTCTATTAACCATGTCCATGTAATTCATGAGTTCATGTATGTTTGCTATATTCCCTTTCAGTTATATATTTCCCAGGCAGAAAAGCCGATTTAGTCATTCTTCCTATGGAAGCCATTCCATACTTTTGATCACCTTTGCCTTCCTCTGAAGTAGAATGATAGAATCATAGGATATCTCAAGTTGGAAGGGACCCATAAGGATCATCAAGTCCAACTCCCTGCTCCTTGCACTAAACCATATGACTAAAAGCATCATCCAGACACTCCTTGAACTCTGACAGGTTTGGTACCGTGACCAGTTCCCTGGAAGCCTGTTCCAGTGACCCACCACCCTCTTAGTGAAGAATCTTTTCCTGTCGTCCAGTCTAAACTTTCCCTGACACAGCTTCATTCCATTTCCTCATGTCCTAATGCTGATCACCAGAGAGAGGAGATCGCACCTCCCCCTCTGCTGCCCTCCTTGAGGAAGCTGTAGACTGCTGTGCGGTCACCCCTCAGTCTTCTCCAAGCTGAACAAACCAAGTGCCCTCAGCTGCTCCTTGTATGTCCTGCCCTCAAGGTCCTTCACCATCTTGGTCATGCTCCTCTGGACATACTCCAGTAGTTTGAAGTCCTTATATTGAGGCACCCAAAACTGCCACACCAGTGCAGCATACAGTGGGATCATCACCTCCGTTGATTCCATGATGCTGTGATGGATGTTCCACAGGACATGGTTGGCCCATTTGACTGTCAGGATACATTCTTGACTTTTACTCAACTTGCCATCAACCCGGCCCCCAGCCCTCTCTCTGTGGGGCTGCTCTCATCCCCCAGTCTGTACGTATAACCAGGATTACCCTGTTCCAGATGGAAGATTTGACACTTGATCTTGTTAAATTTAATCTGGTTGGCAATTGCCCAGCTTTCTAGTCTATCCAACTCTCTAAAACTAGTTCTGGCTCTTTTCAAGGTGTGGGACACAGACATCTGAACTGCACACAACAGTCAGGGACACTTTGAATTTATAAAACAGCAAATGTTTGTACTCTATTTAATTTTTCTCCTCACATACCAATTCTTAACATTTTATTTGCTTTTTTGACTGTATCAGAGTTACTTCTTCATTCTCTAATACAAACTCAAGGTCTGACTCCCAAATAGCCACGGTTAGCTCAGAACACCTTTTTTTTTTTTAAAATGAAGTCAGGTTTGTTCATCATTTGTACATACCAACACCGAATTTAATTTGAGTGGTATTAAAACAGCACCCTCAGAAGAGTCTTCCCGATATCTTTGCTTGTGACACTCATCTTTACAACACCAACTTATACCAAACATCATCAACAAACTTTGTCATATCATGTTATCAAACTATGAGCTGTGAAAGAATTTTAACATAGCCAGTAACTGGGAAGCAAAACAGCACATTAAATTTGATACTGAGAAACATAAATGAAAAAAAAAACCTTCTCTAGGTACATAGAATACTTATCTCTAGTATGTTATTATCGTTAGAAAGTTCTTTAGAGAGAAGAGATATTGGACTTATTTTGGCTCCTTCTCTGGCAGCAATAGCTCCCTAAATAATAATGTCTAATAGGTCATGAGAAAGATAATATAAAAAAGAAAGAGCTGCACACATCAGAATTAGTAATGTAACAGTACCTTTGATACTGCATACAAGCCTGTTCTCAGAAAGAATGTAACAGAACTAGAAAAAGTACAAGGTGGACAAATTAGCAATATAATACAGCTTCTGTGTGAAAAGCTTTTAAGTTGATCAGGACTCTTCAGCTTGGGAAAGAAATCAGTAAGGAAACTGAGGCCTGAAAAATGATGACTGGCATGAGACAGGTGAAGGGGAGTGTTTACATCTGCTTACTCTCAAATAAAATCCTAAGGGAGATCCAAGAATATGATCAGACCTGAAGTTTAACCCAATAATTGTTATTTCATTCAACAAAACTCAGTTATGGAAGTAATGAATACAAAGTGTTTAAGATATCAGAATTTAATACTTAATAAACCAATAGGAAAATCCATAAAAGAAAGATACGATAACAACAAAATACAACAAACTGGAGACTATCTCCAGCTCAAGAACTTCATAAACTGCGGGTATCCTTATACTTGGAAACAATGGGAGAGGTATTGAAATAAAGCTCTGTTGAGGTCCTCCCTGTTCTCCTGCTCTTTTCCAAAGCACCTGGAACTGGACACTTAGACTCATTTTAAACTTCCAGGATGACGCACAAATGCAGTTCTGTGTTACCACGGGCACTGCAATTTATTATCTCACATCTGGGGAAATGACACGGACAACCCACCCAGCACATGCAGGGCAAGTCTCAGCTTTGGAAAAGTCACTCTCTGAATTGTGCTCCTTAGATGAAAAGAACTCTTGATGTAAATTAGCATGGTTGTTCCTTTGGTCTTATGACATGGATGAAAATTTGAAGTGGGTAGAAGGAAAACTGTCCAAGTAAAGTACCATGCTTCCACTTCACTCGATTGCTTTTTTTTTTTTCATTCAACTTACGAAATGTCAGCATTGATGTTTGCATTATCAGCATGTTATACTGAATAGAATGGTATGAAACGTTTCCATGGCCACAAATTTACTTTCTCCTATGCCCAGAGCTTTCATTCAATGGGAAGGTTTGGCTTTGCATTCTGATTTGGAAGAACATAAGGTTTGCAAATGTTACAATTCCCAGAAATTCCATTTTCCTAACAGCTCATTCCTTATCACAGACTGTTAAACGCCAGTATGTTTTGTCTGGAGAGAGGTTCATGTCTCTTGCAAGCATTCATCTCATAGATATCTTTATCCATTCAACTGCTAATCCTTCGTGATCCCACTGAGATCTCTCCCTCAGCTGGAAGCCAGAATGACAGTGAAGTCGCTTGCATCTTTTGGTTCACGGAAGCTGAACCCAGCAATTCTCATATCCCACACCTGAACTATCGATCTAAACCAACAAACTTTAATCACGCAAGGACTTCTTGGCAAGCACAAAATACAATAGGGGAATAACGATTCTCCAAACAAAGAAACAGGAACGCTTGTTCTCATTAAGGGTTTCCCCTGGATTTTACTCAGCAGCAATAAGAAACAGGGTTCTCCAGGGCAGACTCTATTCAACATTCTGCAACGTGCAAGTGTAAGTAAACAGGACCCCTCAGAGGATAAGATCTTAAAGTACTTTGGGTTCTGTTTCCGAAGGGGAAGTTATCACAGTGCAGGAAAACCACGTTCAGTCTCTGAAGAGCCACGTGCTGCTTCAGTAACTTGGTGAGGGCTTTTTCTTTATGCTGTGTTGTTCCCCATGCCTCCCACAATAGGATTCTGGATCCTTCTCAGAGGAACCTGAGTATTACTGTCCTACAATAAATAAATAACTGTAAGCATTCAAAACTTGTTCTTCTTGAACGTTGGATCGTGATTTGTATAAGAATAGAACAAGATTTAAGACAAAGCTCTCCAAAACGTTTATATAAAACAGGCTGTGTCAAGTAAATATGAAACTGAGAAGTTTTTGTTTGGTGGTTGTTTTTTTTTTTTAAAAGCGAGTCTCAATGGGGCCTGAGGCATTTTACAAATGCAACGCAATTCATGATCCTTAGGTAGGAATGATATGTCACCTTATACTGCTTACGGAGGCCCATGCAGTATGTATCAGGGAAGGTGACAGCTTTCTCTGTGTGATGTATGGGAAAAAGTCTGAAAGATCTTCCCCCAACTTTCACATTATAATTAATGATTCTTTCTCGAGTGCAAAAACTGCTTTTCATACAGGTTTCAAAGTTGGTTTTGCAGATAGGAGTAGGTATCATGTAAGTTCTTATCTCTCCTTTTCCTATCTTCCAAGTTAGTTCAATGTCCAAGAGGGGACTTAGTAGAGCAGAAAGTTTCTGATTTCAGTCATCTGGCTATTGCTGTGGGAAAACACCTCCACTAATGCCATGTCTTAACAGTTTGCCTGCTCTTTCTTAAGACTCATTTGTTTTGCTGACAGAGTTAGGCCCATGGAAACTAGCTCTTTACCTACTAGGTTGAAAAGTTCATCCTGTTCTACTTTTTAATAGAACAACAGAACTTTCCTGTAAACTCAGCTCCCAGAATTCATTACAAGGCTAGTGTAGCTGGCTCTGACCAAACGCTGGCACCATTTTAATAAACCACAGATTTTGACAAGTTTTTTCCTTCTTCTCTGCTAGTATTTAATACATCTTTTCCCGCAGGCATACCAGTCAGGTAGCATAAATCCCCTGCCGTAAGTATCAGTCTCTAAAGGAACAAGACTTACCTTTGACAGAATCTCATGCAGGAGACCATCTTTAAGATAGATTTATCTATTTATGTCCTGTGCAGCCCATGTGCTGAAAAAGCATTTCACCTTCCACTTCTTCATAACATTCCTTTAAGTATACTTTTTCCTCAACAGGGACAGCTTTGTCTATACGCACTTAAACTCTTCAGTCGCTTTACCACGTAAGCCACAGAATAGATTTCCTTCCAGGAATTGAAAGAAAAGTAACTGAGAACCTAATCAGCTATTACCTTCTGAAAACAGCAACACAGGTCTAATGGAATTTAAATGAAATTTAAAATATTATTCATAACCAGAGAAAATAACTAAATCTGTCTTCTACAATTTGACGCTCATGTTGAGATGCAGTGCTAGCTTTCCAAACGTAACATACCACCGCCATGCAGTATTTCTGATCATGTTCAGACTGCAAGCACAACTCAATCTTTATTCAAGTTCATTAAACAGAAGTGTTCAACGTGGCTCAAAAAGTCTTGTTTGTCCTCACAGTTCCATAGCATCAGAGGGAAAAGAAATATGTTCAAAAATTTTCATAGTGGAGAAATCCTTCCAGCTAAAACAGAGCCACATAAGGAGTTTTGTCAGAAGGTTACTCCTGATGGAAAGGAGAAGTTTCCTGAATATTATTTTGAAGGTTGCCTTAAAACCAACCTGAACAGATTTCTTTGTGTTTTGCTAAAAGGCACACAGATGAACTAGTGTCTCTCCTGCTGCTGACCAGGGCTAGGTGGTGTTGGCCTTTGTTGATAAACCTCAAAATTTATGAGGGTTTTTCTTTGCAAAGAAGATCACACTTCAGTCAAGTTCTTTCTGGCCAAGCGCTGTTGACAGCTGCTCCAACTCAACCACAGCACAGACTCTGGTCACAGGAAGGTACGTGAAAGCCACCACCAGAGACCTCTCAGACAAGAAACTCACAACTGTCACATTTTAGCTTGGTTTCCAAAGCAAATCCCTTTTCCAGAAGTCAGTTAACATTCACTGTCCCATCTATAAAATGGTGTTAAAAGTGATCTTCTTCACAGGGAAGGTTGTGAAGTGAAGCTGACTGGCAAACGTAGGCCCCAAAACCCATTGGTTTCTTTAAGAACAGATTCAAAAACAGTCAAACTTGGGCACTGCCTTACAGATATTACTGCAAGCAGCAACACAAGCAGCAGGAGCTCCCTCACATCTCCCATCCCGTTCCCAGCCTTCAGCTCCCTCCCCAGCATGGCAGTACACCACCCAGCTGTGCAGCGAGGTAGAGCAAGGAACCCATCTAGGTTCAAAACAAAGAGCCTCCGCTTCTCTCTCCCCATCCCCCGCCTTTTAAAGCCAGTTTAATTCCTTAATCTGGTTGCCAGTTCCACAAACAGCTGCACCTTCATAAGTCCTTACATCAGCACTGCTGCTGAACTCCCCACATGGTCTTATCTATGAAGTGTTTGGTTTGTGGTTTTGGGTTTTTTTTTTAAAGAAATACCATTATGTATGACCTGCTGCCTTTGAGAAACTGGAGGAGGCCACGGCAGGAAGGGTGGGTATCTCTCAAGCTGGAAGGAAAGCAAGAAGAAAACGCTCAGCAGTTACCAGGTCTTTGAATCTTTCTGCAGGTGAGCCTTTTTGCTCAGCCCTGAAGAGGCATGCATCTGGGACACAGACACCCCTCACTCATCAACTACACAGTGCACTTGAGTTGAACAACTGTTTCCCTTTCTGTGCTACAACATCCTGGAAGCTCCAAGGAATCTCAGGTACATTCAGAGAAGAAAGGAGAGAAATAAAAAAAGGAAAAAAAAAAAAAAAGGCACCTCTAGACTTCTTTTCACAACATAAGAAATAAAGCCTGCCTAGTATTTCATTCAAATAACCCTAATAAGCAAGTAATTATTCCCATGTGCTAAGTAAGCCAACAGGACCTGAAATCTATCACTTACGAATTAAAAGCTTATTACTGTTTATTGGCACTCTGCATGCGTATTTCAGAAGGTGTCATTAATTCTTCATAATACACTTTCAAATAAAAAAAGTAAATGGCCGTGATGGAAAGTGAATGCAAGTTCTGCAGCATGTTGTTTGTAGCAAACCACCCCAGTACAAACTTTTGGATACAGCAGCTGTGACTGCCTATCTTTTGGCAGTGACATGTGCCAAACAGCTCTTTGCTCATGAGAACCAGGAGAGCTCAGCTCTGTCCAGAGATATTTTGCAGTATAAATTCACATCAAACACCTTCTATTTCTATGTTGCATGAGGACTAATTTCTGCCACATGCAAAAGTGTGACACAACAGGAAAGAGGAGCTACTTTGCTTGAATCCTTTCTCCCCCCTCACTTCCCTGTTCCTTTCATCACCTTCTGCCAGAGGAGAAAGCGACTTCTGAGCCAAGGAGCTCAATTTCCACTGCAGAAAACTTTAGCAACTTGTGACAAAAACTGAAAAGCTGTAACTACTCGTGGACATGTTTGGATCAGGAAAACAGAAACCCTGACTTAGTACAAGGAATATGCCTTTATCTGAAAAACAGGCAGGGAGGGAAGAGGCTTTTAAACTATCTTTTGGCAACAGCTGATACCAGGCCTCAGTGTGCCTATCTATGGTTAATGTCACTGTGCCAGGCACTGCTGTCACTGGCTACTCGCTGCAGCAGCAGTAATTCCAGAGCATAAAGCAGCACCAGTAATTCTCCTGCCCAGAGGCCAGCAGCAACACTCAATGGCTTAATTTTGCAGATTTAAGAAGGGGAGAAATAACATCAGCCCCAAAAGCAGCCTTTGAAATGGTCACACAGGGCTCATCCCTAAGTGAAGGCCCCTTCACTGCATGCATGCTGAGCACCGCCTTCCCCATGGAGCACACGTTAATGGTGGGAAAGAGGGAGATGGATTTTAAACTCATCTTACTCTTGTGTTGCAGCACTGCATATGTAAAAAAAAACACAGTCCATTGTGTATTGCTCAGATCTTTGCAGGCAACGTAGCACAAGGGAAACATAGGTAACCACCTGGCAGGGGATAATCAGCCAAGGATCTCCTTCCATGTTTGCTGAGCAAAGCCTGGCATTCCTTTCCCTGGCACCAACAGGTCAATGCTCTTGCTCACATTCTCCCACTTAGGAAACAACTGGAGAAGTGGGCCTCGTTAGACCTTTCCTGCAGATTTCCCTGCCTGACTGACATACCTAATGCTGTGACTGACAGCAAGGCTCTTCATCCCATCCCTTCTTTTGATTCTGGCTCCTGACCTGAACATGGCTCTTGATTCCTTGTTTAAGTTTGTACAAACACTCTTGGTAAGTGCCTTGTTACAGCAATCAATTGAACAGGGAATTAAGAATAATGGCCAGTGCAGGGTACAGAAGATAACTGAGAAAGAGGAGGGACATCAGTATTAGAACCACTAGTAGAGTGGAAAGAAGAGATTAATTTAACAATTATCATTGTTAAATAATAACAATTACATTAATTTAACCTTGGGTAATAATGGACAAAATCTGACCTTGCCAGCAGAGAGATGATTTGGAAAAACAGTAAGAAACAGGTCACTGCAGCTGTGTCTGGTTGGGTTCGGAGGATGTCAAGAAGAGAAAATTGCAGCAATCAAAGCAGAAGACAGTTAGGGCCACATGGGCACACCGGAGTATCATGGAAGGAGTGAGAAATCCTGTGTTGTGTTGCATGACAGGAAAGATTATGGGATTACTGAGGGGGAAAGAGGGAACATGATCACAATTCATGGCAAAGTCATTAAGCACCCATGCCTTCTGTTAAGTTCTGTTCAAAAATTTTCCCTCATCTTCTCCTGAACTACTTTTGACCTTACAGAAACAGGGGCTGGAGGGAAACCATAGAGTAGACAAAACATGACTGTACATCAAAGAAAGAAAGAAAGAAAAGGGAACAGATGTCTTAGAACTCTCTCAATCAGCATACACCTATTGTACTCACTGATCAGACACCTGTGTTATTTAGGATAGGGCTTAATCCCAGAGTACCTGTAAGTTCTTCCTCTCCCAATGCCCATCTTCATTTCTTTGCATTTAGGTTCCTCCACAGTATCTGAGATAATCAATTCCTAGCCTTCTCAGGTAGGTTCTTCAGAAACCCTGTGTCCTCCCAAAATGTCTTTGCCAAGCTCCTCCTGTCTTCTACATAAAATGCACGAGAGCAAAGCTAGTCTTCCTGTACAGTGTCAGCCATACCGTTCACTTCAAACATTCTCCCATTTAGGACAGCAGCGCTACACACACTTCACATTCAGGAGCCTCATGTCTCTCTTCCTTACATATCTTTAGGAAAGGTGACTTTTGATACAAGTGACCTATTTCTCAGCTGTGTCTTTGGACTGCATCCGGGAGGCATCAGCACCGCTGGAGGCACTTTAGCAAAATCCAAAAGGAGGAGACAAATTGCACTGGAGACAGGAGAGAACTATCTGCAGCACATGTAATACACATGTTAATATGTATTATGTATGGCTATGTTATATATATATATATTATGCACAGCTAACATTATCCACTTCCTTCTCTTTAATAATGAAAATGTCTCTAACAGTTCTTCTCTAGTCTCTTTACACCCCCACTCCTTACATTTGACAGTACATGGAATAAGTAAGGGTCAGCCTTTTTTCCCCTGGCTGGGGGATGCAGCAGTCTGTGCGGTACCTGCTGGGTCTGTCATGTTTAACTGTCCTCCCTTCACGCTCTCTTCAGCCCTCCCCAGCTGCAGCCAAGCCAGTGGGGGAGGGAAACTCTCAGTCAAACCCAGAAAACACTCAGTGAAAACAAATAAGGTTGCTAAGGAACCATAAAGATAAACTCAAACCCACAAAATCCAGGAAACAGAAAGGAGTTCGTATGCTCTTTTCAAACACACACCACTGGGTCTCCTCTGTGCTCAGTCTGTCTCAATACACTAGCACAGAGCTGAAGCTGTGATTATACACGTCCAGGACTGATCCCCCAAAGTGTGGGGATCCCAAGAACCCAGAATATGGCACTGCTTAACATCCACCCCTCTTCCTACTTTTTTTTTTTAATTACAACACACACATAAAAAGAGCCAAGTAAATTCAAGAGTGCAGGCAGACTATAAATTCTATGTATATTGTTCATTATCTATAATGATGACAGCCTAATTAACATTAGCAATCAAGATGCCAGCGGCACAGCTGGGCAACATCAGCACACAAACCAAGGGTTCACAGCAGGCACAAGCCGTACCCACCCCGCCATTGCCATTCTGCCCACTAGACTGAAGTCAGCACAGGCTTGACTGTTGATTTACAACTCCCCCTCTGTTCTACCACACAGGTACGGCCTCTGGAGCCAGGTTGTGCCCACAGGGATTCTCTTGAAACTGAATTTATTACTGCGCTCAACCCGTAAATAAAGTTATCTTCAGTACGTTGGGAGGTAAGATGAAAGCCAAAAGAAAGCAGTGAATGTGCCAGTTATGCCTTGCCCGTGCCACACAGACCCCAGGGCAGTGTTTATGTGTTCTCAGAGGCTGATGAATTCTGGAAGCGAGGGGCAACTGAGGAGAGGCCTCTCTCAATTGGGGCAAGGCAAGCCCCTTTGAGCACGACCTGTTCTGTTCCCGGCACATGCAGGTACACTGCAGCACTTGACAAATTCCTCACGCTTAGAAGACCCTGCAGAGGGTGAATAAATGCACCTGGGGGTCCTCCCCATTAGCCAATTTCCTGTGCTCGAGGACTTATCTCTCTGAAGTCGGGCAGTAACCACAGGGGCCATCCACTCGGTTGTCAGCAGGTATTGTAGCCCTCACCCATCTGAGCTTTCTCTTTGTACAAGGAACAAAGGAGCAGCAGCATTAAATGAAACCAATGCCTAGATGCAAAAACGTACCCCTGAGGACTGCTACTGAATAACTCTCACTTTTTATGCTATAAGGGTGTTAGATGGTCTAGGTTACTGCTATGAAATTCAGTTTCTTAAATACCAAATTAAGCACAAAAGTCAGCTTCCAAATTAGGAAAAGACAACTTACAGTCTTTTATGACTAAGGGCATGCTGTCTTTTACAAATAGTCTTTTACTACCAGTTTTACATCTGTAACTTCGTAAACAGCATGCACATTAGTACAAGTCTTTTACAGCTATGACCAAACATGCCTTTCAGTCAAAAGCACACAGAGATTTGCACTTCAGAAAGATAATAGTGGGAAATACAAATCTGAAGTCGTTTTTGGAATTACCAGTTTCACAAATATAGGGTTATAGATGGGAGAAAAGGATTTGAAGAGCATTATGCTATTTATTTTGTGTAATTATACACCAAAAAAAATCATTAAGTAGTACATTGAAGGTAAATATATTTGTGCCCTCAAAAACATTCCAAACTTTTAAAGCAGTTTCTTTTCCACACTCAAGTTTCATTAAGTCAGCAAAGCAAGTACATTATGTGTGGCGTTTGCACAGCCTCAGCTCTCACCCAAGGACAGCAACGCTGCCTAACTGCTTCCATCCAGGATGAAGACGACAAGGTAAAATAACAAACTGCCTGCTTCTAATGTGACATCTCAGCTGATTACACTGAGAAAACTAACGAGAAAAGATAAAGTACTAAGCCATAACTAGGATGAGCAAGCTCACTGTGTTCATGATAGCGCGTGTACACTTTTATCGTAATGATGCTGAAGAGCAGAGTAATAGCTTCCCAAGAGACATGCAGAAGGTTAAAAAAAACTTGCTGCTTTTTTTTTTTAATGTTCCAAAACATAGAACACCACACACAAAAGTTTCACTAAGCTCTCAACCTCCCATCCCCTTTATCCAAGTCTTTAACTGATCATGAGCACAAACTTAGGAGGAAAGCAGGGTAAGAAGAAAAGACGTGTACCTTCCATGGTTGCTTCACATACTTCCATTCTGGGCACAAATCAAGCATCAAAGATTGAAATTCAAACTGTAAAGGTTTCATTTATGCCTAAAGCAAACAACAGGCACTTTGCTACCATGGTGATGAACGCAGTAAAAACACCTTAATCACTCCTGATTCTGCAAGTGTAAAGCAGGGCTTGGTGCAACGGTTGCAAACAGAGTCTGCCATCAGACACCTATTGTGAGTTCATGCTTTAGAAAATGATTCATAATTTGTGTACTGCAGTTGTGCAAAACCTGAAATACAAAACCAATAAATGAACAGAGAAGCTGCGTGGTGTAAACACCGTTCTGGTCCTGTACAGAATTTATAAGATGAGCTGATTGACCACGGGTTCCCAACATAATAGCCACAAAACTGTTCGGGAAATGAGTCACCTGCTTGACTAGCACATTTGCTAACACCAAGAGAATAAATACTCAGCTTCAAGAAAGCTAAGCACGTTATACCAAATTGTTTATTTTAAATAACCAAGTTCCACATTAAAGTTCAATACCCCCATGACCCCTTTAAAAAGACATCATTAAAAAGATTTTTCTTATAAAACTAAGCTAATAGCGGATGAACCTTTTATGTCCAACATATTTACATTATAGTATATATATACTAAATTTGCAGGTACAAGGAGTTTTCAAAGCTGTTCCACACTATCAACCTGATTTCGACTTTTTGGGACTAACCCCACCACCTTCAGCTGACTTCTCTGCTGGTCTCTTTTTTAACCCTTTCATTTTTCGTGTCTGCAGTTTACTAAGATCTTGCTTCTGCATGTGGATTCGACCATAAGTTGTACCAAACACATCATGGGAGATATTCTTTTTCTTCTTAGGCTGTAAGGGAAGAAAAACGTCAGTATTTCTGAGTAGAGAGTGCCAGGAGCTTTGGTGAGAAGCCAGATATCTGGCCTTGCCATCACCACATACACCAGTAATTAAAACTACCAAATTAAATGCCTAAAAGGAAGGCCACACACATTGTGTGAATCTTAGAGATTAAGATTTGTTCTGTTCTTATATGCTACTAGAGGAGAGTTTGTGCGCCAGCTGATCACCACAAAAGTGCTGTGGCCCCAGAAATATCAGTTGGCCTATATAAAAGTAAACTTTGGTTGAATACACAATAATTAATACTTTAGCTGTTGCTCTTCTTCACAAATAGGCCTGGAAGTAATATACTTTCCAAGGTACATACCTTCAGGGCTTTTGGTTGTTTTAAAGACAGCTTATACAGGTCATCTGAAGCTAAATGTGTCCTCCTCATCACCAGATCTAATGAAGGTCCCATCTCTTCCAGTTCAATTCGTGGTATTTTACAGCCAGATTTCTTCAGAAGCACCCTAGAAGGGAAAAGCCACCAAAATACAACACTGCTCTCCGTGATAAAGATTTTTCCACCTTCCTAAACAGCAGGTTCAATCCTGAAGTTCAGAAGACTCTACTAAAAACAATTGCTGCTGCTAACTTAATTGTTGAGAAAGATGTCTGTCAATAATAATTTACTATATATTAAATCTGTTCTATCACAATTTCAACACACCCAAAAATATAACCTGGGTAAGGTCGTTTTTGTTTGTTTGTTTGTTTGTTTGTTTTTAAATTTACACAAGACTAGTATTATCAGTATTACTGTTAAAACTCAGTTCCCGTACCCTGAAAGCCGTATCACTCCTCAAATTCGTAACAGTGCCCTGGGTATTAATAGACACCAAAAATATTTACGATTGTTTACAGCAAAATAATTCAAGCACTAACCAAGGAACTTTTTTGTTTGTTTTGAACAACAAGACTGATACAAGCGATTTTGTTGTAAGAGAAGTCAAAATTGCATGGAACAAGTAATGAAAGCTCACAGCCTTCTAAGGCAAGGCCATGAGCTGTGAGGGTGAATACCAATGCAGCAAGAAAGATTGTCTTGTCCTGCTTTTTCCCATTTTCCTTTGTGTATGGCTGGCTGCAGCCCACCAACCGTCCTGCTCCAACAAACACCTATATAAGGACAGTCCCAGAAATCAGCCTGAGAACAGATCAAGTCTGGGAAGTCTAAGACAGTACTTGGAATTCACCAAATCAATTCACACCACCTTATTAACCCAACCACACAAAGGAGCGATCCTCCTCACTGGAAGGGGGACTTCAAGGAAGGAAGTCAGCGGTTTAGGGCTTATGCATTTTCCTTCCGCTGTACAAGTTACTGTGTCACACTGAACACCTCCACACACTACGTGTTTCAAACGCAGCAAACTATTGCTCAAGCCAGTTCAATTACACAACTACAGACTAAATTTGGGGAAAAGTTGACAAGCGTACCCAAAAGCAAACAAACAGACAGAACACATACTCACTTATAGCTTCGCATGTAAATTTTGCCATCTAGAGCTGTGAAATGCAGAACGTATTCTAAACCAGCCAGACGAATACTGGGAACACTAGGACCTCTGAAGAAATCTGAAATAATATTTAAAAAGTATGAACGCCAAGTTTCTTGGCTGAAAAAAAAATTAAAAAAAAAAAATCAAACCCACAGATGACTATAACAAATTTGTTTATTTCAGAATAGACCCACATCACATCACTGAACTCTTTGCCTATACAGATATTTTTACCGTATTTAAGTAAGCAAGGCTATAGATGGGATGGCTCTAGAAAAGCCAAATCTGTAAGTTTAATGGGAATATCATGAAATAGCCACTACCTAAAACTGCAGCCCTGTGAGAACATGGGAGAGAAACTTAACACTCTCTGGGGAAAGACCTGGGAGTCCTAGTGGCCAACAGGATGACCATGAACCAGCAGCATGCCCTGTGGCCAAGAAGGTCAATGGCATCCTGGGGTGCATCAAGAAGAGTGTGACCAGCAGGTTGAGGGAGGTCACCCTACCCCTCTACTCTGGGGCCAGTTATTTTTCAGTGGTGACCAGTGAGAGAACAAGAGGAAACAGGCATGAACTTGAACATAGGAAGTTCCATCTAAACATGAGGAGGAACTTCTTCACTTTGAGGGTGGCAAAGCGCTGGAACAGACTGTCCAGAGAGGTGGTAAAATCTCCATCTCTGGAGACATTTAAAACCCACTTGGACATGTTCCTGTGCAACCTGTCCTGGGTGAACCTGCTCTGGCAGAGGGTTGGACATGATCTATAGAGGTTCCTTCCAACCCCTATCATTCTGTGATTCTGTGTTAGCTCCTGCACTGGTGAAACCAAATGTGTGTAGAATTCTTGACAGGAACACAGTGACTTCCCAGAGATAATTTAGTAGCAATATACACACAACCTAAAACTAAATGGCTGGAGAAGAGCAAATGTACTTTCAGAGTAGTACTTCTTAAATGAATTAAGGTAATTCCATTGTGTATTCTTCTGAATATTCAGGTCTAAGGTCAGAAAAATGAGATGTATCTTATTTTGTGCTTAGGCCAGTTCATGCTTAGCTAAACACAGATCAATACAGAGAAGCTATTAGTTCAGATATCTGTCTAAAGACACAATTCAGCAAGCTGATATTTAAGATTCTTAACCAGAGCCAGATTTGGTAGAGTATAAAGGAGGAACAAAACCAGTACAAAACAGAACAAAACTGTGTTTTGTCTACTCTTAACCTATATTTTCCCTCACACACTTGGGGAAAAAGTTAAAATATATTGTTCCTTTCATACTTCCCCCACATCAAAGCTCTTCTGTCCTTTACATAAAGCAGTATTTATCATTACAATTGTTTTCTCTACTTAATAAGCAACACGTAACTGTAAAAATAAGACACTTGAAATACTTGCTTAGTTTGTAAAAAAAAACACCAAAATACAGGTTAAATACAAAACGAGCTGTCTCTAACAAGGTTCTTATATCAGGCTATGAAAAAAATACTGTGCAAGCAGAGAGCTTGCAATATGTCCAGCAATCTGTCCAACATATGCAGAGGGTGGAGAAAGAATGTGACCTTGACTGAGGGAACAAGGTGTGCTAATAAACATGACAGGGCAACGCTGAAACACAGGAGAACTGCTAACAGATGCAAAACACATCAGTCTTTTCCGTTCTGTCCCACTTTCAGATCCCTCAGCTAGTTGTCTTTTCCTCCACTACCTTTTTCAAGAGTATCAGCACTGAAGCCACATCCAAAACAAAGTCTTGCTGGCAGGTATAAGCTGGAGTCTGACCAGGAAATTTCTTTGGTCAATTAAATATTCTCCTCCTCTTGTGGGCTGAGCTTGCAGTTTGAGAAATGCAAATGAAATATCATGTTTGTCTCTGCTATTTATTTTCTCTTCAACTAGTTCTCTGTGGATACACAAGCTTACATTTACGGTGGTTTTATTGGCAACATCTCCTATTCGTATTTTCCTGTGGCATCATACATCTTTTCACACACAGGATGATCTCTTCCAAACAAATGCAGGTGGTCAGGAATTTCTGTTTCCTGGCAATGCTGAACAGCTGCAGAAACCTTACACTTCAGTATACCTTGAAGTTTTTTTTTTTCATGTACTCTTAATTTACAACTCTTGCTTTGCTTGGACTAGAGACTTGCTTTCTCCTTTCTTTCCATTCCTAGTTCTTTCTCCCCTTGTGCGCAACACATTTCCAGAACTTCTGATTTACTTTTTCCTGCAGAGAGCTTCACAGGATCTTTCCATTTCCAGATTAAGTTTCTAAATTTTGGAACACAAGTCCATACACTTCTTTTTCTATTAATTCATATACAAAAGCTGGTAACGCTCTAATCTATGTAGCTATGGTTAGGATTTGAAGAGTTTAAACTGGATCCCAGACATTACCCAGCCATCCCCTTTCTTGGCTAGAAGGAACCCACAAATCTTTGAAACACTACAAAAGTTCTGCACGAGGAAGGCTGCATGAAGAACTAGCTGACAGTCAATCTAAAACAGTAGAGGGTCTCCTGGAAACCAACATTTTAGAAAGTGTATAAACAAGTCACGTAGCACTTAGCCATTTTTAAGATTAAATGGGTGTGCAATAACAGAACTAGCAAGCTGGCAGTGTTGCAGGAGATGAAACATTTTATAAATACAAGCATAAGAAGTTATTAGAATTTCATGAACTGTGTTCCAAGAACTGAGATCGTAAATTAATTCCCACACTACCACATCAGTAGGCAAAGAAAACCAAAAGAGAAAGAATGGGATGTTTTTGTGTTCCAGGTCTCTAAAGAAAAATGCAGCTGCCATTTATTTCTCCTAAATAACTTCTTGCACTTTACAAATTAAGCAGAGTGAAGGGTTTGGTTACCATGAAGACAATAACTCACCCTTGCCTTTAATTTTACTAAGACACTTCTGTAAGATGATATTACAAACATGCATAAACCCTTTTGATACCACAAAGGCCAATGAGGCTTGTTTGTTCACCAGCCTAACTGGCATCACATTTTTTTGGCAACAAGAAGTTGGTAGTGAACTAATATTCCCTCTGGGATTCCAACAATACTGCTACAGTAACAAAATATTTGCTGTTGTTGTTATTAAGGCCTTTTTTCTATCTTTCTTAGCCACAGATTGGCAGCTTAAAAGCACTGTCTTTTGCAGGAACAGAAAGAATCAGTTCTTTACTATCAGCTAAGAGCGATTTTGAAGCAGGTCAAATTAGTACCCAAATAGTTTTAATTGGTTAGTGATACCGTCAAGCTTTAAACAGCTTGACTCCTTAACCTCCTCTTTTGTCTACCGTTTTGCATCTAGGCATTTTTTACAAGTCAGCAGAACATTAAGACCTGGAGTTCTTGGAGTACTTTCAAGAAGAAAGATTGGGTGTCGAATTGAGTACATCTGACTGCAAAGTCATTAAAGGCAAATAGGAGAAAGGGCAGATGAACATCAGAAGAAATAGGACAGGGAAGACCAGTTAGCTATTTGGCAACTAACAATGCACGTCTCCCACTTAAGGTATCAAGCCGTTTGATCAGGGGGTGCATGAGCACATCCAGATGCCAATCACCTACACTGCGCAGGTGCACGATACACTTCAGAGAATAACGCACTTTCTCCCCGCAGTGTAAATATTCATTAACAGCGACACAAAAGTGCAGTACTAAAACTCATTTATCTTTGTGTTCAACATTCACCCACCTTCAAACTCTTATAAGCACAGTTACCAGTCCTTCATCTATCCCCAAGAACCAGTCAGCTGTACTGAGAGGATGCAATTTTTCTCCTCCCATGCTCCCTTTTCAGTCTCATTCCAGATTAAGCACTTTAGGGAATTGTAAGTCTAAGAGGAAAAAAAATTACCTCATTTCTAAGGTCTGTTTCTAAAGTGCAATCGTTTACCAGTGCCTAGAAAAAAGAGCCCAACCAATACTTATTTTATATGAAAGGGAGATCTTGAAAAGCTGTAAGATTACAAACTGGCACAACCCAAGAACGGAACTGAAAGAACAAGACTGTTCTTACTGGGCTAGTTTCAGTATTTTACCAGAGTCTAAGGAAAAAGAAGTAAGAAAGTAATCTACTTTTAGGAAACGTATTAAAAAGAAAACCAAACAAAAAGAAAACCACCACCACCCCACTTACTGGATCTAATTCTACCAAGCAAAACATCATTTTTTAAGCGCCAAGAGATACAGTACCATATGACTCCTATAGTCATATAGTCAAAAAGCTACCTTAAGTATAACCATTTTTTGTAATTCCCTAGAAAAAGAAATGAGCCACAACATGCTTTATCTTTCACTATCTCCAACACTGAGACAGTGAAAAACTTTATGCCAGTGTTTACTAAGCTCCAAGCCTGCCTTGAAGTTATGACACAGCTATTATTTACAGCTCAGTTTTACTGCACATGTTATTTCCAAATACTCTAATCAACAGCACTTCTGTTAGAATTGGTCAATTTTCCAATAGAAAATACTCTCATTATAAAACCACAAGGTCAATGATACGGATTTGAGGTTTTTTTATAAGCACAAATATCTCACTTCCTGAACTTGGAGCCTGATTTCAAGTGAGATACTTAAAAAATATTACTTGGTTAGAAAAGCGATGATCTAGGACAATTAAAAGGCAAAGACTTTTCAAAAATTGCCAGAATTTTCCCTCAAACTAATGAATTTTAATGAACACAAAGTTCCAACTTCAAAGTCTTCTGATTTGTTAACTTTCATTTCACATGACACGAGATTTATGAGTGCCTGTTCTCCTTTTCTTTCTGTGCCAAGCATAAGCAAACATTTATCGGCAAACCAGAATTTCCCAACAGATCACATTACTACAGATTTATGTAAACCCACTGCTCAAATAATTGAAATACTGACCAATAAGAAGGCTCTTCAGTCTTCTGTATTCTTCATTTACATCAAACACATCACCAGCAAATATCAACATAGGTTTTGTTCCTTCAGGACATTTACTGTTCTGTGGAATCAGAATTTGAAAAATTCAAACCATGTTAGTGAACTTATTATTGACTTCATAGGTGGTTACCCATTCAACATGAAATGCCAACATTCTTGTGACCCATGATCAATAAGGACAGAACAGATTCTTTCATTGAACAACGATGTACGTGTATGGAGGGACTTTGTTTTTGAATGGGTGAATTGTATTATTCTTTCTGCTGGATTGAAAAAAAAAAAGGTAATTCTTTACTATAAAAATGTGTAAGATAACACCTTGTAGTGAAACGAGCGAGTTTGACTATAACTCCTAATAAAAAAACTAAAATTAGTGGCAAACAATTCTCTTGCATGTCTGGCACTGGTGAGTACATGAAAAAGGCTAAAAGGACGGTTTAGTCAATCATCCAATCCTAGTTTTGGCCAACAAATACAAGTACTCAACTACAATTTCCCTGCTATAGACAGTGTTATAAAGATACATGCTGCAAACAATCCGATTTCAAGGGGAAGATTTTTTATTAAAAAAAAGGTAGTTTCTCCCATGCAGGCGTACAGTGGGATTGAGCTTGCTGAAGGCAGCAAGCTTTGTGGAGCTGGAGGGAAGGGATGCCATCCAAAGGGACCTGCACAGCCATGAGAGGTAGGCCTGTGTAAACCTCATGAAGGTCAACCAGGCCAAGTGCAAGGGTCTGCATGTGAATCAGGGCAACCCCAAGCACAAATACAAGCTGGGCATAGAATGGATTGAGAACACCTTGCCAAGATGGACTTGGGAGTGCTGGTGGATGAGGAGCAAAATGTGAGCCAGCAATGTTCACTGGAAGCCTAGAAAGACAACCACATCCTGGGCTGTATCAAACACAGCGTGGCCAGCAGGTCGAGGGAGGTGATTCTGCCCCTCTATTCCCCTCTGGTGAGATCCCACCTGGAGGTACTGCATCCAGCTCTGGAGCCCCCAGTTTAAGAAGGACACAGGCCTGTTGGAACGAGTCCAGATGAGGGCCACAAAGATGATCAGAGGGCTGGAGTACCCTCTCCTATAAAGACAGGCTGAGAGAGTTGGGTTGTTCAGCCTAGACAAGGCTCCACAAAGACCTTATAGCAGCCTTCCAGTACCTAAAGGGGGCCTACAGGAGAGATGGGGAGGGACTCTTTATCAGGGAGTACAGCAACAGGACGAAGGGCAACAGGTTTAAACTGGAAGAGGGGAGATGTAGATCAGAAGGAAGATATTAGGGGGTGGAACTAGATGATTTTTAAGGCCCCTTCCAACACAAACCATTCTATGATTCATTATCCTTCTAGACTTTCCTGACAATTTACACACTGTGATGAAAAAGGGACCATAAAAATTCCTTGGGTTTGCAATATATGAATTGCTTGATACAAAACTACATGAAATACATTTCAGTCTTGCTAAAATGAGCCTACCATGACCATAACAGGTGAATTTTCTCCAAGTTTAAATACTCAAGATGCTAGCTCCCTGTCTGAATTAGTAACAGTTCCCTGAAAAACAGGCATTTATATGCTACTGAAAGCTGAAGAGAGTTTCAGGATCACCCCAGTCAGCAAAGTGACCCTCTCTGGTTATAATTTGAGAAGATGGATTTCAGTTTTAAAAGCCTACACCAGCTTATATAGGAACCTAAGGAATTTTGTAAATGTAACTAATTAAAAATGAAAATATTAGGAGCAAAGCAAGATGCATGTTCACTCAAAACAATCAAAATGAAGTAAAAAGCAGAGTACGAAAATAACGTTCTGGGGTACACAAATTAACAATCCTTATACACTGCATAAAACATGTTTGAACAACTCCTGTCCTTACTTCAAAGCACAAAAAAAAAGCCAATGCACCAAAAAAAATCCACCAGTAGATGTCACTGAAATACTGAAGTAGCAATTCCTTACCTTAACATCTTTTAGGGATACAAACTTCTCAACACCAAGCTCAATCATGTCTAGGACATGATAGTCAAACATGCGACCTGTGACAGTAAAAAAGAAAATCCAGTTATTTAAATATTCATTGAAAACTAGCGGTTTCATCCAAATAAAAACCCAAGTGAGACACATTACCTATTATCAGGTTGTTAGGTCGCTTCTTGTTATGAGAGCCAAACAGAAACAAAGAACAATCTGATTTCTTGGAAAAAAATTCCTACAATTGAGGAAAAGAATAAAACTCATTAATTCCAGTTTGCAGTGTTTAAAATATTTGGTGAAGGTACACGTCACAAACATGTGAGTTTAGGAGCTGCTTAATGACAAGAGCAACTGCACCCATCAGAAGAATTTTGAGCATGTCCAGGTCCACATAAGCTAAAATTGACAGCTGAATTCAAGCTTCAAATAACAATTTATTTCCTTTTTTTTTTTTAATTTCCTATTGCAGTCTAAAAGATCAAGGCAATTTTTTGTTGCAGTTTTATCTGTAATGTGTTTTTTCATAATTTCTCATTATTTCTTTTTGTGTAAGACAACTTTAACTACTTCTTGCCTAAAGAAAAAGTATTTGCAAGTCGACCGCAGTTGCAATGCCTTGTTCTAGTCACCCATATAAGCTTTATGCAACATATCAGCTTTGCCTAACACCATCTGAACAAGTTAATTCCCTCAATAGCAAGCCTAGGAACGTCTGCAAATATCTAATGTCTTCACTCTTGGGCACAAGAGTCCTACTACAGAGCAACTTCACATCAATTTATCATATAAGACTAAGATGCTACTTAAAACTAAGCCAGCAGTGACTATCACAGAGGAGATCTTTTCCTTAGGTGGAGTAGATGGAGAACCTATCACAGTATTATGTCCAGAGCC
>VZRU01018570.1:13906-66867 GCA_013398155.1 Pedionomus torquatus
CATCCCTGCCCTTGGGCACATGTTCCCTGCTTGAGGGACTTGGGTACTCCACTTTACATTCTCCCGGAGCATCATCTCCCAGCTGGCAGAGCAGCTCTGGAGATCTTTTCTTTTTTTTCTTTTGCTCCCCCTCCCTCCTTTTTCTGATTCGTGAATAATGTAGCGACGGGCAGAGTTGCCTGAAGAAGGACGGGGGAAAGATACACTTGGGGAAGCATCCTTGAATATAAAATAAATAAGTAAATAAGTAAATAAATAAATAAATAAAATCAGCTTTTGTCTCCCTTTCGGGAGCTTTTGCCAAGAAGCCATCGCGTGGAACTGATATTTCCATGTCCCATTTATACCCCGGCCTGTGGTTCGGATTTCTCTCCTTAAAATCAACAATACATTTGCCCAGGGTTTGGGGCATTTCTCCTTGTTTTAGGGCATAATAAAATAAAGCAGGCCCTGTCTTCAGCTGGTGTTAATCAACACGGCACCGCTCCCTGCCCCGCTGCTGATCTGTACCCCGGGGGAGAGCTTGGCCCGAGGTGCCCCCCCAGTGCGTCGCCTTTCCCACCCCTGCCCACGTTGCACGGTCAGAAGAAGTGGGACCTGCTGGTGGCCAGGACACTCCGTCCCTTTGCACCTTGGAGTCCTCCTTAATAAACTTTGCACCTCTGGGGGGTGCTACCTTGGTCGTTTTCCTTATTTTCAAGCTACGTGTCTGACTGAGAGGTGCAAAAGGGGCTGCACCCACCTCGGTGGTTCTCTTCGCCACCAGGGCATCAGACATCCCAGCAGCATCACACCGCCCTGCCGCAAAGAGTGATGCCGGCCTGAAAACCTCCCCCGAGAGCAACGGAAACCATCAATGAAATCCTCCGGAGAGGATATTTTTCCAGAAGGAGAGCATCCCACGCACATTCACGGCTGTGTGGAGCTGATGCAGTTGTTGGCACACAACCGCACCTTCTCTCGGATGCGTTTTTTCCTGTCTGTTCCCTGCCACATAAACATTGACGCATACCAGGAGCCTGGCAGCAGACGTGACCCAGAAATACACTTTTTAAAATTTTCCAAGCTCTAAGTACATTTGCATTTTCCAGAGGGGAACTTAGATCATTTGTTTAAATGCATCCAATCATTTTATCTGCTCTCTTAACATCATCAACACGCAGCGGGTTTATATATGAGTGAATACGGGTTTTGATGCATAAAGAACATAAAGAACATCCCTTTTCCAGTCATGCAGAACATTGCTGAAGTGCTTGAGGAAGGTTTGTGTGGTGCCTTGCAATAAACCCCCTTGTTGCCCTGCTCTAAAATTGCATGGTCTTCCTGCAGTGGTCATGAGCACAATGTGGAGCCATAGCTCCTGGATGGATGATGTGGCAGAGGGAACCATAGCCAAGCAGAGGAGACCTCCTGAAGCTCTCCAGCCTCCCAAAAGCTGGTGCCCATTCCATTAACCAGGCCCAAAATCTCATGGGGAAAGGCAGAATTAAGAGCAGAGTTCTAAGCAGGGAAGAAGTGGGATCGTGAGACCCCACCTGGAGTCCTGTGTCCAGCTCTGGAGTCCTCAACACAGAAAGGACATAGAACTGTNTCAAGGCCAGGCTGGATGGGGCTTGGAGCAACCTGGTGTGGTGGGAGGTGTCCCTGCCCAGGGCAGGGGGTTGGAGCTCGATGAGCTTTGGGGTCCCTTCCAACTCTAACCATTCTATGATTCTATGATTTGATAAGAAATCTCTGGTGGGTTAGTTGTCTCTGAGGAGGAGTTGCTGCAGTGAGTGATGAGCAGCGACCACGAAGGTCTCCTCCAGCAGGGCCAATGTGGCAGGCAGCTGTGCTCTCGTGACACTGCCGTCAGCTTTTATTGCTCCAAATTACACACCATTACTTATCTGCGTTTGGGAACGCCTGCAGTTACTCCTGCCAGACTTCATTCATAGCTTTGGGGAGGGGAAGAGCCTCTGGTGGGGACTTGCCGTCTGACATCGCTCTGTGCCGCGGTTGTGGTTCACACCATCTGCATCCACTAATGCGGGAAGGGGGTGACTTCATTTTCCCTGCGACGTTTCAGATGAGATTAGTTTTGCACTGTGCAACTCAAAACTAGACCTGAGGTTTTTTTTTTCCTCCGTTGTAGGATGGCCTCACTTCTGCAAACCAGTGACAAATCAGCCCGTCCAGTCAGATTTTCTTTGATTTTCTGAATCAAAATAGAATGGCTTGTGTTGGAAGGGACCGTAGAGCCCATCCAGTGCCACCCCCTCCCCTGGGCAGGGACACCTCCCACCACACCAGGTTGCTCCAAGCCCCATCCAGCCTGGCCTTGAACCCCCCCAGGGATGGGGCAACCTGGGCCAGGATCTCACCACCCTCACACCAAAGAATTTTAACCCAACAAAACTCATTGCAGTTGTTGACTGCAGTTTGATGACCAGCACAGTTCTGCCCTGACCTGGGTGACACATCTCAAACCCCCAGAAGCCTAGATGTCATACTTCCTTCCAAGGGTGGCCCATTTTTCAGCTTTTCCAAGAGGCTCCTGTGGTGTCCCCATGGATGGTGGGGTGGTGGCACTCACCTGGACCCTGATGGCAGCAGCCACAAAGGAAGAGGAGCAAAATCCTCTGGTTTTCCTCAAACAGTAAAGTCCTTTTTTTTTTTTTTAGCAGGAACAGCTCTGGGGGAGATGCCCCGCTGCCACTGCTCTTTAGTCCAAGGAGGTGAACTATCTGCTGATATCTAAGATAACTTAGCACTGGACCAAGGGCATGCTATGCACAGGCTTATTTTTTTTAAATAGAAAGGACAACTTAAAAATCCTTAGAGCCATCACTACTGGTGGTGAAATAAATGTTCTTCATTCCTTCACTGTTACTTAGGTTTCTGATCCAGCACCACTGTAGGAGATGCATATTTTTGGCACATTAGGCCAAGAGAGAGGTGGTTGTAGAGAGGTGGGTGGTGGCCTCTTCTTCCAAGGGAATAATGACAGGACCAGAGGAAATGGTCTGAAGTTGCAGCAGGGGAGGTTTAGACTGGATATTAGGAGGAATGACTTCACCGAGAGGGTGGTCAGGCACTGGAAGGGCCTGCCCAGGGAGGTGGTGGAGTCACCACCCCTGGAGGTGTTTAAGAAGCGTGTAGATGGCATGCTCTAGTGGTTGAGATTGTTGGGTGATTTGTTTGGGCTTTTTGGGTGGGTTTTTTTGTGTGTGTGTATATGGTTGGACCGATGATTTCAGAGGTCCGTGAAGATGCTGTGACTGATTCTGTGAAAACTGGCTATTTCTCTAATAAGAAAAATAACCCCCAACGTCCAAACGAGCTCACTCGAGCCGGACACGGCTGCAGGCGGGTGGTGTGGGTACCGGCAGGGCCAGCGGGGATGAATTACCAGCTGAAGCAGCGAGCTGGCTGAACGGCTCCTTCACCAAAGGTGTCGTATTCAGATGAGGAGGAATTCACCTCGGTCCCAGGGCAGCAAAGGCCACGGGCTCGGCTGATAACTCCTGCCTGGAGCCCCATCCACCCTGCTGGATGTTGCAGATATATTTTTGGGAAAATATCCAGTCTTTGATTAGAGTTTTCTTTTCCTGCCCTCTGGCTGATGTAATCCAGGGCGAACGGCACTCAATGAGATTTTAAAATACACCCTATTAGATTACATGATATTACGTTAAATTAGCATTGAAATACGACTGCATTATTGACGTGGGAGCTGAAAGGTGTAATGAGGGCATCAAGCAAATGCAGGCTGGCCAGAGAGAGGGCTGACTCCGCCTGAAGCTAATTAAACCGCGCTAATTAAAACCATTAGGACGCGGAGTGATGGGCGTTGGGTTCGGATTGATTCCGCTCGCCGCGCATCCGTTGCAAGCTCCGGTGTGGGAGCAGCCCTCGGTGGTTCAGCCCAGGCACGGTTCTCGTCACTACCCCCGGTAAGCAGAGGAATTCAAATAACTGCGCCTGTGGCTGCGTTTCCACTAGAAAACTAATTTATGCTCAGGGTAATTACTGTAGTAAACAGCGGCGGGAGCAGGGACACCCTCGGGGGGCATCCCGGCTGCCCCCGCCGCCTCTTGTGCCGCTGCGTGGGGGCGTGTGTAACGTCAAACCCCGCGGAAATCGGTAGCAGTAATCGGTTCTAACGAGCCGGGATCTGTTCTTTGGACCCAGTCGCCAAGCCTGCGGATTTGGCTTTCTTTTTCCCTTGGAAGGGAACTGCTCCCATCGCCCCGTTTGGGCTGCGCTCCCGGGTGCCCGGGATGCAGCTCCCGGTGGTCCCTTGCCGTAGCCACGCCGGGAAGAGCAGCCCCGGTAATTCATGGCTGCTGCACCCACCAGCTCCTTAAACTGATGGATCGAAGCTCTAAAACGAGCCATAAAACCCTCAAGCATCCCCAGTGATGGGCTCATTGGGGACACCGCGGGCTGCACTGCGGGCAGGCACCTGCAGAGCCACGGCCCCACCTCGGCAAGGGATGCTCTCCGCCCAGGGAGAATATTTTTGGTAAAACCAAACCAGGCCACGCAGACGTCTCAGAGCAGATTTGGAACAGGTCAAGAGCCTGTATCTCCTGCCTGCTTTCCGCAAGGATGGAGGAAACCAGCGCCAGGCGATCTCTGGCTGGTCTCTCCCAGTGCTCTGGGGGAGATCGGGGGGGAGAATCCTCCTCCCAGCATCTTGTCAGGAGCCCAAGAAGAAATCTCCTTGGGATGCCATTGCAATGACAGCCTATTGCTCCAGCTCTTGACGAGAAATGGGTTTTGCAATATTAGAATTCAAGCTTTGCATGTGAAGACGAAAAAAAAAAAAAGAAAAAAAAATCCTCCCATCCATGCTGTCGCGCAGATTTTTTGGAGAGCATGATGAGGAGCCAAGTCAAAATATTAGGAGTTTTGCATTATGTGACCTACTCACGCTGACAGACTGGCGAGATGGATGTGATAAACAGTGTGTCTGCTCATGCACATTAATGAGGTTAATAGCAACACATTTCCGAGGAGCCCGGGCAGAAGGCATCAGGAACAGAGGCGTTCATCTCCACAGGTCTCCCTGCAGATGGTGGAGGGTCCCATGACATGAAACATCTGTGATGGGAGAGGGAGAAAACCTTAGACTTTATGACTCTGCAGATCACCTTGGCTTGATCTGCGTGGCAGTTTGGGGGACAGCTGGTGGCACTGGGGTGATGATGCTGCAGTGATGGGCAGAAAACTCCTGGCTGGTTGAGACTGGTTTGAAAGACTTGGGTCTTTTTAGTCTGGAGAAGAGAAGACTGAGGGAGGAATCTGATCAACACCTATAAATACTTCAAGAGTGGGTGTCAGGAGCATGAGGCCCATCTTTTTCCATTGGTGCCCAGGGACAGGATAAGAGGAACGGGCACGAACTCGAACATAAGAAGTTCCATCTCAACATGAGGAGGAACTTCTCTCCTGTGAGGGTGGCAGAGCTCTGGGACAGGCTGCCCAGAGAGGTGGTGGAGTCTCCATCTCTGGAGACATTTCAGACCCACCTGGACAGGTTGCTATGGGACCTGCTCTGGGTAGACCTGCCTTGGTGGGCTGGGTTGGACTAGATGATCTCCAGAGGTCCTTTCCAATGCCATATCTTTCTGTGATTCTCTGTGGTTGAGCACCAAATGAACAGGTAGCAGTAGGGTTGTGATGACCACAACCATCACTGGGCGCACACACATAGGGACACATTCACAGGGGGAATGAGTGGGGCAGAGAGGTGCACCATCTCCAGCCTTGGAGAGACCCAACCAGCTAAAGCAGCTTTGTGCAGCCCCATAGCTGACCCTGCTTGTGGCAGGACGTCCCCACCAACCTACCATCCCCTCGAAGGGCTGGGGACTCCTGAGTCTTACTGGGCTCATCATGCTGAGGACAGCCTGCCTTTCCCTCACCTCTCTGCTGTCGAAGTCCTGGCCCACCTTGGGTCACTCTGGTTCAAAGCCTTCATACAAGCAAAACCCTTTTTGGGAGGGGAAGAGGCCATTGGGAGGAGCCAAGCACAGAATTGGGTTTTCTGCAGATTTTAATCAGGGAGGTTCTTTGCATTACAGAGATTATGAAGGTTTTTATGAATACCTCAAACACTTCGCTGGCCAGAGCCCGTGAAGCAAACAATAACATTAACATTTCTGGCTGTTTCCCCAACATCTTTCCAGTTCCTTTGCATTAGTAAATATTATTTCCTCTACACTTGCTTGGAGAGCAAAGTACATACTGAGAGCTGTTATACTGGAAAGTAATAAGAAACAAGAAAGAATCAAAAAAACCCCTTTTCTGGAGATTTTTCCCACAGATACCGCTGTGTAAGAAACCACCTATGGAGCTGAGTGGATATTTGAGGAGACAGAAAGTCCTGCCGTGTCCACTTTCCCCCCCATCGATGGCCAAGCCACCTACACCCGCCTATGCCCTTCAAGGGTGCACACCCTAATGCTGCCGCTCCATTAAACGTGTATCCCGAGGCTCCAGGTTGGTTATCCCATCAGGGCTGATCGCTAAGACCTAAGGATGCTGAAAACATCCCCTCCACGGAGCAAGGATGGACACTCCGGAGCACCCCGCAACGCCGGCCCTTTTGGAAATATGTTTCTTAAATAGCTCGTTGCATCAATCATCTCTTTGTAGTGCAGCGTTGACATCTTTCCTTCCCCAAATCCCTCCCCGTGGGTAGAACATGTACTGGGTTACAGACTAATGGCAATTAAAACGTCTCTCTTATAATTTATAATGCTCCCATAATGGAAACAGCAGAAGTTGCCGGGGCACTGGAACCCCCCTGGTACCCGGCGGCGAGTTCTGCTAGCGACATTAGGGGAAACGGTGAAACAGATGAAGCAGTCCTGAGCTTGGCCGACTCTGGGAAAAAATAAAAAAAAAATAATAAAAAAATAAAAGGAAAATTATAATAAACTTCAAGGTTAGCCCAGAAAACTACAACTGAGGAAGCAAAGGAGAAAACGTTCTACCTCCTGGCTTTCCCCTCTAAAAGGGACGAGGTATTCATCAGGGCTTAGCGGAGATCTGCTCACTTACAAAGAAAGGAGGGGCCAGAAACGAGGTGATAATCACCTGCTAATTGCTAATCACAGAGACCTGGGCTGAGACTGACTCTCCCTGTTACTGAGCCAAAGCAGGAGATCATAAAAGCATCGGTTCGCTCATCAGAAGTCCTCTTTATCCAAAGAAGTACTGAAGGATGCAGAAAGAGATGCAAATGTAGTTAGGAATTTAGTAGTTGCCTCACAGAGACTGTGATTTCAGGAGGGAAAAATTTCCTGCTTTAATGGAGTTAAAACTCACCCTTTTATTCAGCATTTTGTGCTAAAACCACCACCTGAGCTGCTGTGACCTGCAAAGCTTATGGGAATGGATTATGGACAAGGAATGTCTTTAGAGGGATGTGTGATTGCTGCCTCCTTACCATTCAGCTTCAAGGTTTGGCTAATTTTGCATTTTTTCATGGAGATATCTGTAATATCGTGTCTGTGGATGGGTTTTAATTTAGTGATGGGCAGAAAGAGTGTCATGGGGAAAACATCCCTTGGCAGGGGGGCTTGAAGTGTGGGGTGAAACTCAGGGCTTGGTGTGCCCTGGTATCCAAAAAACCAAAGGTAAATTTGAGTCATAGAGTGGTTGGGGTTGGAAGGGATCCTAGAGATCATCCAGTCCTCTGCTCTGGGCAGGGACACCTCCCCCAGACCAGGTTGCTCCAAGCCCCATCCAGCCTGGCCTTGAACCCCTCCAGGGATGGGGCAGCCACAGCTTCTCAGGGCAACCTGGGCCAGGCTCTCACCACCCCCACAGCAAGAAAGCTCTTCCCCACATCTCATCTCTACCTGCCCTCTTTCAGTGTCAAACCCTTCCCCTTCCCTCATGAAGAATCTCCTGTAGGCCAGGTCCCCTTTGGAAGGCTCAAGTCGTGGCTTGCTCCTGCTTTCTGACCTCGAGTTGCTCTTTGCTTACTCAAGACACATGGAAAAAGTTTCAAAACTCAGTATATTTTTTGAATAATACCCCCCAAAATTACACCCAATCAAATTAGTATCCATTTTGCTGGGACAGAGCCCAAAACCTCCTGCCAGTTGGACCAGAATACGCAATTACCCTGTTTCCAATTAGCTGTTGTCTTGGGGGGAGCTCGGTTTTCCCCCCATGTTTGTGGCTGGGGTTGAGAGCATGAGCCCCCACATCCCTGGGCCGGCCAGCATCCCTGACCCTCCACTCTTCAGCTGTGGGAAGGGGTAGCTTTCTGAGCTGTCACTCTTCATCATCTCCCTGGGAAAGGCGGCTTTAAGTTGGTTTTTCTTGTACTTTACCGAGATAGCAGAGTAGAAAAAAATAGCGGAGGAAAAACAGAATAAACGAGGGTAATTTAATCAGCCCCTATGCCTTGATTGTGTTATCTCGAAGTATTGGCACAGCAGCTTGTTCAGCTGTGACATTTTTCTGCTCAAATACAGAGATGGAGGCAACGTTGCCCCTGGGCCATGGTGTTAAATATTTGCCGATTGGGAATGGGAAGGAGAAGGGTGTAAAAGCCATTTTCCTGTGGCAAAACAGTCTCCAGCCAGGGAGCTGATTCTATTTGTTGCCAATTAACATTAAGCTTCTTGGTCCAGCTTCAGCTATTGAGGAAAAGAAGGATCTGGGCGATTAAAGGTTTTGTCACCGTGTATGTTTCCCAGGTACCGATGGCCGTGGTGCCTCGTGAGCATCTGTGCCCTGCTCGGGGACTTTGGCTCAGAAAGAAGGGGGGAAAAAAGGCCATAGATGGTCCATTGCTGGGGATGGACATGTTGGGTGACAGCCACTGTGACAGGAGGGGGGTGACTTGATGTCCTTCCCTCCCCACAGGCAGAGCTGGGGTCCTCACTGACAAAGAGGATGGGTGTGGGGATCCCAACTCAGTGATCTGTAGCTGGGAGCAAGCCAGATAGACATCAGCGTGCCAGGTTATGTTTGCATGTCCTAAATCCACACTTAATTACCAACTCCAGAGCCAGAAGCCTCCCTCAATGCAGCTAATATCTTTCCTTTTATTTTATTTTATTTTTTTTTCTGGGTGCTTTGAAGATCAGATCCCAGCTGCCAACCTTCCCGCAGCTTAAAAGGGAAGATGCAGGTCTCCTGGCAGCGCCGGCTGGAAAGTGTGAGTCAGCCCAGAAGCATCTTCTCTGCTGGCATCGGGAGGAATCTGGCTGGGAGGGAGAAGCTTTGCCTCCTCTGGACCTCTCCTCCAGCTTCTGTAAGAACGATTGCAGCAGACAGACGGGTGTTTACTTCTTTCTCCTCCATCTGTGATGATAAAGCAAAGTTAATACACCCTCCCCCTCTTAATTTTCCCTTATTATCGCTTGTGCAGTAGGTAGATGAACCCCGAGGCGTATCTATAAGGGTACATATGGTGTATGTTATTCCCTGGTATTGATCAGAAATGGTCTGCTATGGACACCAGCCTTTTAAAGCGGAACATTTTTGCCTTATTTCCCAAGCGGCGGGCCAGCTGAAGTCAATAGAAAAGCTTTCATTGATCTGGATGGGGTCTTGATCGAGCCCTAAAGCACTTCCCGGATTCGCAGCCCTTCTTCTCAACAGCAGGTATTTAAAAAAAAAAAAAAAATAAAAAAAAAAACCAACAAAAAACCCCACCCACCCCGATATCTCTGACGGGAAGGAAACACCAAGAGGAGCCTCCGGCGGCACCCTTGGATGCATCCCAATGGCTCATGTGATGTCCCTTCCACAGGTCCTTGTAGGAAAGACACCAGTGACTTCATCCCTCCCCCAGTTTCCTGTGATACACTGCCTTGGGAAGTGCAGAAAATAGTTGGCTTTGGGTTAATCACAAAGCTCACCTTGCAAGTTTTTAATTGAAAAATGCCCTCTTTCGTTTTTTCCTTTTTTTTTTTTTCACCCCAAGCTTGAAAGATGAAGAATTTCCACGTGTGTTCTCTGAGAAAATGATTATATGATACCTGGCCTCTAATTATCAGACGTTAATATCAAACAGCAGACAAAGTATCAAATCCCAGTCTTCAAATGGTATGTCCTATTTTTTTCCCAAACCAATGTCTTCTGATGATTTCAGCCAGGGAAAAAAAAAAAAAATCTGCAAGCTTTTCCTTGATCTCCTTGGTGTAGGATGGAGAAGGTGTTTAGATCAATACTGTGGCTTAGAGCTTTATCTACAAATCTCCAAGATTCAGCCTTTCGGGAGACAGGGCCCTGAATGCTGCCCTCCCCCCCGAGGTGGTACAGAGAAATCTGCTTTTGCATCAGTTTTGCTCTTCGCCTCAGCTGTGAGTTTGTATTTCTGTGCATAAAATTCACCATAAAAATTCACAGTAATGTCTAGAGATGTAAGAACATGGGTGAAGACGAGGCACGTGCCATGGGATGGAGAGACAGACTGTCCTGCATGCTGTTCTCCTGGGCTGAAGGGAACCAGGAGGGGAAAGGCAGGAGAAAAAGAAAGAAAATGAAGGAAGGAAAAAAGTAAAGGAGGAGAAAAAGCCCCAAATAGTGAGTGTCCGTGGGGTTATAAGATTGAACTTTGGGTGAAGCACAAGAAATGGCTTCTGGCTATTTAGGGCTATTCCATTGTATGACTTTACACCGCCTCAACCCAAGGGCAGTGCTTCAGTGGTGTCTCTCCCACCCTCATCAGCACTTCTAATTGACATCAGGTTCTTCTGATGAAGCCTCCAGTGATAGTGGGTCCCAGCTCCACACTTGATGACTTTAAGAAGCTGCTGCACACATCCTGCCTGCAGCCGTGGCTTCAATGCTCCTTCTTAAATGGGGTTAGATCCAGCCTGGCCATGAGGAATTAAGACTGGAATGAGTTGTGTTTCTCTGCTACGCAAGTGATGGGCTGGCTTGTCATGAGGTGTCTATCCTGATGGGCTGTGGGATCTACTGGGGTTGCCAACAACCTGGCTGGTTCTGGGAGCTCCTCGTGTGCCCATGTGTAAGCGTGGTCTAACATCTAGAGAACAAGTCTTGAGGAGTGATTGAGGGAGCTGGAGGCATTCAGCCTGGAGAAAAAGAGGCTGAGGAGCTCTCTACAGCTCGCTGAAAGGAGGGGGTAGCCGGAGCGGGTGGTGTCAGTCTCCCAAGGAGGAGGCGATGGGACAAAAGGAAATGGCCTCAGGTTGCACCAGGGGAGGTTTAGGATGGATATTAGGAAAAATTTCTTCACCCGAAGGGTTGTCAAGCTCAAGGGTTGGAAGAGGCTGCCCAGGGCAGTGTCAGAGTTGCCATCCCAGAGGTATTTAAAAACTGGGCAGATGTAGCGCTGAGGGACATCGGTTAGTGGTGGTTTTTGTCAGTATTTGGCTGATGGTTGGATTCGATGGTCTTAACGGTCCTTCCAACCCAGATGATTCTGTGATTCATGTACTTGCCACCTGGGGAACCAGCCCTGTGGTCACCCAGCTTCTGCATCCCCAAAGCCACCGCAGCTCCTTGGTACCCAGCGCCCGTCACCATCACTGCCTGGGGAACAGAGGGGTGCTGCTTCCCAACCGAGGCATTTCGGTGGGGTAGGGAATGACTTGGCTGCTTTATTTCCTACCTATGAGGAAGTGCCTTGCAGAAGGGGGTGTGTTTGAGGCAGGCAAGCCCCACATTTACTTCCCAAAGTTCGACCTCGCGTACAACAAGCCCTAAAAATCTTGATTATGTAAAAAAAGTTGCAGAAAAAAATGTTGATTCCAATAGAGTTGCTTAATTAATATGGCAAGAAGTCAAGCCAAGAGAATTAGCATTAGCTTTGGGATAAAACTTTAAAAGTGCTGGTGCACTGATAAAGCTTAAATCTCCTACAGTACTAAAAAAAATAAACCAATTGCATTCTCGGTGGTGATGGATGGGATGCTGCAGCCTTGTCCCTCCACAGCACGCTGGCTCAGAGCACTGAAATGCGCTGCAGGAACCCCTCCCCATGCCCATCTTTCAGTGTCTGGGTGCAAGAAGGTCGTGAGCAGCATTTGCCTGGTGAGACACGTGCTGTCTTCCCTAAATAGAGGACAATGTACTGTCCCCAGCCCAGTGTTGCTCTCTTGGACCTGGGATGCTGTAGGAGATACCTGGGTCCATCACAATCTCTTAGCAATGAGAAAAAGAACCCTACGTCACCCTCAACCTGGCTGTGGGATTTCAGCTTCCGAGTTGCTCAGGCACACTTGAAAATTTTATCAATGAGGCCATTTATCAGAATTCACCTTTTTAAGAAGCCAAAGGACACTGCCAGTACCAGATCCTGTGGATGGCTACAGGGAACTGGCAAGGGTTTAAGTAAAACGTGGAGGTGCTTGTTTTTCCCAAAGCCAGCCTAATGCTTTTGATAATGTATAGCCTGATGATACTGATGAGAGGCAGGGGAAATAGATACTGCCTGCATTAATCTCAGTTGCTCTTTAATTATCCATCACACAACCTAAATTGCATATTCCATTCTCTTCTCAGCTTCTGTTACCTCCTAGTTTGAGTGTTGAACATGACAACTGATTTAACTCATTTGGCTCATAATAATTTTTTACGAGGGTGCTTCTGTAGTAAAAAGCTGGTTTTGAGCTTTTTACAATAAAGTTTCCTGCACGATGTCAGGACAGAAGCGTTGAGGTTCTCCTGTTGGTGTGGACTCTGGCTGTATCACGCTGAGCAACTTGAGGGTCAACATCTGATTCCCACCGCGCTATAAATATGATGTTAATCAACAAGTTTGTGTCAGTTTCTGAAGTATTTAGGCTTTATCTTACATGGAAAATAGGATTAAACTGATTGGGAAACGCTTTGAGTCAAGAAGGACTGTGTGGTGCGCACTTGGCTCCAGCTGAAGCTGGTGAGATCCAAACCTTGGGACCCACTGGGCAGACGCTGGGTTCATGCCAATGCACCAAAACTATAGGAAAATAAGAGGAATGAACTCTTGAGGAATGGTCTGAAAATAGAAGGTTTCTGTACCTCAGGGCTGTCCCGTGGAAGAGAAGGTGAAGCAGCCAGAACCTCGCCATCACTACCTGCTTGAACACAAGGTCCCCTTCATAGATACACATCAATAAATAAAGGCATGGGAGAGAGCAGCGCAGGGAAATGTGCTGATACAAATAGGATGTGGAACATGCTCTTGGCAAGTCTTGGTTCTACTGGTATGGGAACTTATCATCACCTTCAAGTCCCATCTCATCAGGAGAAGCCTCCCGAAACTGTGGCTGGCTGGGGTCGGTGGAAATAGGCGTTTGGCCAGGAACGCTCTGCAGGCAGCGGCCGCGGGAGCGATCCCCACTTACAGCTTGATGTCAGCCAAAAGTCAAACTCCAGTGAAGCCACCTCAGGTTTTCCCACCAGCATCTCTCTCCGCAGCGAGGTAGAGTCCGTCTCTTCTGTTGGATTGTTTCTTCCCACAACTGGGTTTTCCAGCTGTGTTTTGAGCGGCTCCTCGCAGGCTGCTGTTTGCAGAGGGTAACCGAAGGAGATGCTACACGGCGTGAGCAAAGAATGGTTTGGCTTTTGTGTGCCAGTCCTGGCTGGGGCTCGACCTTACTTCTCATCCAAGAGCATCCATGGGGAGCTGGATGCTCCTGCGAGAGCAAAGCATCGAGGGCAAATACGGGCGATGCAAGACCTTGGCAAAGCATCAGACCCTCAGAGCTCAGATAAATGGATTTTGAATCCAGGCGCCCTCCAGGACTGAGCTGTTTCTCCATCGCTCAGGTGAATTCCTGGGATCAATTTGGGTTGCTTTGTTGGGCTTTTTTATTGTTTTTGTTTTTTATTTTTGTAAAAACAACTTTCAGAAGCCAAAAGCCGACAGGATTCGTGCAGCTTCAGGCCTTTCCAGAGCATCACGCAGCCTTTACTCAATTCAGAGCCCCGTGGGTATGAATTCCCACTAAAATTCTCACACAAGCCCAACCCAAAAGCCATTTCCATGGTCCACCGAGGCCACCGGAATATTTTCCAGTAAGCAGCTGGGGTGCTGTATGGGATTTTGTACCGCATTTCATCTCGCCTCTGCTCTGCCTGCCACATATTTCTTTAATTTGCCCCACTTGTTCTTGAACTATCGCTGGGCATGTTGCGCTTTTAGCTCTGCCTCTGCTCATTCGTATTGCTAATGACTGGCTCGTGTACACTAATTAACATCCTGCCACATCAATGTATATTTTTCCACGCAGCCATAAACCAGTACGTGCCGTTTAAGACGTCGTCTGCGAAGATATATCCCCGGAAAGCAGATGCGGGGCGTGTGGCGAAGGCAACCGTGGGATGCCAGCCTGAACTGTGTGTGGGAGCGGGTCGGAGATGATTTATATCTCCCTCAATTGCTAAATGACCTTGCTGATAGCAACCATTAGTTTTACAGCGCTAAATTGCAGGAGACAATACGTTCAGCGCCGATCCGACAGGGTGTATTTCATATGCTGGGCTAAACACATGTTAAAAAAAAAAAATAAAGCACAACCAACCCAACTACAAGGAACCCGGATGATTTTTCAGTTAATAAATACAGAGGAGAGTGCAGCGTGGAAAAGGCTGCCATGGCAGAAAGCAGATGTTGGATACTCAGGAAAAATTATTTGCCGCTTGTAATCCGCTGCAGGGTTAATTTCCCTAAGCGGTCCGGGGATGCGTAGCCGCGGGGGAGGAATCGAAGCCCCTCTTCCCCACCTTTATCTTGGCCACACAAATGTTTCTCAGTGACCTGGGGCTTGGGTTTGTAACGGGGAAAGCCGTGGCAGGGAGGTGTTTTTGGGGCGAGGTGGTGCCCGGTGCCGCGGTTGTCCCTCCCGCGGGACCTTCGAGAGCTTCCCATCGCCCAATTTTTAAGGTCGGTGGCTCATACAGGATGGTGTAGGATTTGAGAGCTGTAAATAAACTTGGTACAGCGTAAGAGATTTGAAGGACATCTTTTGGGCCCGTCCTCTGGATGAGGGATCCAGAGATTATTTTGCCTGTGAGTGGGAGGATCCCCGAAATGGGATGGAAACGGCAATTAAGGTGGACTGTACCGCAGGGATTTACTCATCTATTTGGACAAACTTTAGAGAAAAATCTCACATTAAGAGAAAATCTCCCAGGATTTCACATTATCCAAGGAGGTGAAATTATTGCAGTATGTGGTGAAAGGGAAAAGAAGATCAGGATATGCAATAATTAATAAGGATCTAGAACTTGTAGAATCAGGACCTTTAAGTCAGTCATGGTCAGCTCAGCCTTGTGAACTGTGTGCCCTCTGTAGGGCCCTAGAATTACCAAAAAAAGGAGGCAGGCAACGGGTTTGAAGACTCTTTGGGGTTTTTGCTGGGCAAACATCTAAAATTTGACCTTTAGTTTCTGCACCAATCATCCCCCCAGGGGTTAGACGGGGCTAAGAATATTCCTGGATGGAATGAAGAGAGGTGGGAGACCTGGAGCTGCCCAAGTGCCAGCACCACGGTGCAGATGGCACTGACTTGTACCCAGTATCTGAAGGGGCTCCAGGAGAGCTGGGGAGGGACTCTGTCAGGGAGTGGAGCCATAGGATGAGGGGTAATGGTTTTAAATTGAAAGAGGGGAGATTTGGATTAGATATTAGGAAGAAATTCTTTGGTATGAAGGTGGTGAGAGCCTGGCCCAGGTTGCCCCGAGAAGCTGTGGCTGCCCCATCCCTGGAGGGGTTCAAGGCCAGGCTGGATGGGGCTTGGAGCAACCTGGTGTGGTGGGAGGTGTCCCTGCCCAGGGCAGGGGGCTTGGAACTGGATGGTCTTTCAGGTCCCTTCCACCTCTAACCATTCTACGATTCTGTGATTCTGTGACTTGGCCTCTCCCACCCACTGCCTATTCCCTCAGCTCATCACTTGTCACTCACAATATCCAGATTTCTCCACGTGATCTGGTACCCAAAACTCTTCCTGAAACTCCTGATATTTAAAGCAGTTTTTTTTCTCTACTTTCACCTTGCTAGCTCTCTTGTCTAATTTTAAATTGCCTCCATAATAGTGTATTCTCTCTGCTTCCTCCATGTGTTACCGCGTGCCTTTTTCTCAGTATTTTTTTAATTTAACACTGACTCTTTATTTACATATGTGTTTTGAATAGACGTGAAGTGAAACTTATGTCCAAACCAAAAATATTCTATAGAATGCAATACATAGACGCCTTGCAGGGTACACCCTACTGTGGAGAGCTGCCCGGGAAGAAGCTTTTTATTTTTTTCTTAAAAAGAGAAAAAAATTAAGCAGCATAAGCATCCTCAAAGAGCTGGCTGCTGCTGGTATCCATAAGCATGCTGGTTATTTTGGCAGGGCCAGCTAAATTAGCTGACAGTCCAGCAACTGAGAAAATAAATGGCTCTTGTCTGTTTCATTTAAAATAAATAAAATAAAAAAAAAAAGAGAAAAAAAGAAAAACAAACAAAAAAACCCAAAACCAACACAAAATATCAACAGCAACAACAAAAAAATAGAAGAAAAAAAACCAAACAGAATGCAACCACTGTGATAAAATAGCATTTCTAAAGTTTATCTGCGAAGTGGCACGTAAGGAATAAGGAGAAGGTTGCACGAGGAGCATCTTCCTCTCGGTGTCGCAATCTGGTCCCCCACCCCGGGTGCCTGCACCGTGGGCTGCGCTCCCTGCTCGGGCCAGCCCTGGCCCTGATTCTTCTGCAGGGGAAAAAAAAAAAGAAAGGGAAAAAAAAAAAAAAAAAAGGGATTTAGCTTGGTTTTGCCCTTAACCCACTTTTTTTTCTTTTTTTTTCTCTTTTTTTTTTTTTTATAGGAAGTCGTTATAATCGTACCACTGGCAGGTCGGAGCAACATCTCCCAGCTGGAGGCTGGCTTGACAGGATTATGAATTACAGATGTTGCCTGTGCGAGGAGTTGGGTTTCGGAGCGGGGCGAGGAGTCCCCGGGGTGGGCTCCGGAGCAGCGCCTGCTCCTTCGGCAAGCTGACGAGGAGAGCTTTTTTGTTTTCCACTCTAAATGAACTTTTGACTTGGAAGGCAAGTATGAAGCAGAAGAGCCCCATCCTCCAGAAGGGCGACTGCTTTGCTGCTCCCTCTCCCTTTTTAAGGTAGCCATGGGAATCACAGAATGGTTAGAGTTGGAAAGGACCTTGAAGATCATCGAGTTCCAACTCCCCTGCCCTGGGCAGGGACACCTCCCACCACACCAGGTTGCTCCAAGCCCCATCAAGCCGTAGAAACATAGAAGTTGTAGAATCATAGAATTGTCCAGGTTGGAAGGGACCTTTAAGATCATCGTGTCCAGCCATCAACCTAACTCTGATAAAACCCATCACTAACCCATGTCTCTAACTGTGTCCACAAGGCTTGGGGATCTCCTCAGGAGTGGTAGCACCTCAGGCCTTATTGCCAACAGAAGCTGTTTGCCGTCAAGGACTGGAGAAGGCAGTAGGCTGAAATTTATTTAATTTGTAATTATTATAGTTAAAAACATTGCAGCTATTAAAAGGGCAGGGTAGAACACTGACTTTGGGACAGATTTTACTGAGGTCAGTTTGCAAACACAGAGATAGTTGCTCCTCAAATCAGCTCCAGCAGTCCCAAAGGACTGGAGCTCCAGCCCTTGTGCCAAGCTGAGCTCCATGGCTTTCTCCACTCCACATGTAAAATGCAGTGCTCTGGGGAGCAGAGGTGCTATTATCCCTATGGCCTGGTCCATAATTCACATGGCTGGTTAGGCCCTGTTACCACTTACACCAACTTTGACTTCTGGAGATACGTTTGTTGTTGAGAAAGGACCCAAGTACCTCCATGGATGTATTCCTCACTTCTCTTCTGCCTTTCGATGACTTGACCTTTATTTTCCTTGTAGCTACTGAACCCTAGTTCACGTAATGACATATGTAAAACATGAGGATTCATAATTTTTTGGCAGATTATTAGCACTCATTAGAGTTGGTGCAAATGATGTTCATGGAGACCTTCATTTGCTCAGCCTGAAGAATCACAGAAAGATGTGGGGTTGGGGAGGATAAGGATCTCTGGAGATCATCTAGTCCAACCCCTCTGCCAAAGCGGGTCCCACAGGAACATGTCCAGGTGGGTTTGGAATGTCTCCAGAGAAGGAGACTCCACCACCTCTCTGGGCAGCCTCTTCCAGGGCTCTGCCACCCTCACAGCAAACAAGTTCTTCCTCATGTTTAGATGGAACTTCTTACATTTGAGTTTGTGCCCGTTGTCCCTCATCCCGTCACTGGGAACAACTGAAAAGGCTCTGGTTCCATCCTCCTTCAACCCACCCTTTAATGGGTTACGTGAACCAGGAGCTGCAGGAGCACGGGACTGGCCAGGATGACTCTTCCAGCTGTCTTCAGATATTTCTACCCATGGCCATCAGGGGGGTGCGTGGCTGAGCGTCGCTGCTTCCATTGACCCCAAGGTCTGTGAGGACGCTGGGACACATCCCACGTGCCTCTTGGCGCCCCGATGGGGAGACAAGACATTCTTCTTCTTCCCGTGAAGCCTCCCCTTTGGCTGAGCCGGGCACGGGTGATGGTTTGCAGGGTGACAAGTGGGCGGTGAGTGTCCCACCACCTTTCTTTTCCGGAGCTGGATGGGAAAGCAGCGGCACTGGATGTGCCTTTCATTTCCCTCCAACCTCCTTCCCAAGAGCTCACGTCCACTTCCCCTCTTGCCAAACAGCCAGCAGAAGGCCCAAAGTTTACATTTTTTCAAGAGAACGCTAAAAGCAACAATTTCCTGTGCTCTTATTATACCCAGCGAGGCAGGCAGATTTATGGGTCGGAGCAGGCTGCGCCGTGGGGAGCCCCAGCCTGCGTGGGCTGGGGACCAGGGATAATGAGCTCTTCACACTTTAACGAAGGCGTCAGATCCTTCTTCTGCAGCTGGGATGAAATGCGGGCGTGAGGGAACATTAAAGGCTCTGTCTGGAAAACAATAACAAACAGTAAAGTGGGGGAAACCCACCCCACCACCACCACCTCGGTTCAAAAAAAAAAAAAAGGATTAAAAAGNGAAAAAAAAAAAGAAGAAAGGGGTGGGTGTGCAGGCACCATCTGATGCTGAGCTCAAAGGGTCTCTCTGCCTCCTGCATCTGAGGTGTCAGAGAGTCGCCGTGTCTCTTGGGGGCGTGAGGAGGAGGAGGAGGAGGGGAGCAGAGGATGGGGCCATCAGGAGATGCTGCTGCTAAGTGTTCCCCAGCAAGACCCCTCACAGGAGGGTTGGTACAAGCTGCTCACCTCCAGGGAGGTGTCTCCCTCGGTTTTGTTTCCCAAGCTGGTTTGCAAATGAAGCCTCCCGCAGCCAGGCAGCTGAGAGGCAGGTAAATGAGTAACACGGAAAACTCATCAGGGGCTTCCAAGGGCTCTTTTGTATTATTTTGTACGATTGTGTTATTATGAGATCTGGATGAAAACTGCTTTGGAAATGATGGGGGAGAGAAGCTGCTGCCAAAGGGGACTGCTGAGAACAGCCTCTGTCCATAGTGGGTGCTGAGTCCAGGCGATGCCCCACCAGATGAGGGGAAGAAGAGCAACAAAGGAAGGCAACGGAGCTGGTGAGGGGCCTAGAGAACAGTATTTAGGAGAACCAGCTGAGGGAACTAGGGTTGTTCAGCCTGGAAGGAAGTTGAGTGGAGACCTTCTCCCTGGCCTGGACCAAAGCTCTTGATCACAGAATCATAGGATGATTTGGGTGGGAAGGGACCTTCAAGATCATCCAGTGCCACCCCCTGCCCTGGGCAGGGACACCTCCCACCACCCCAGGTTGCTCCAAGCCCCATCCAGCCTGGCCTTGAACCCCTCCAGGGATGGGGCAGCCACAGCTTCTCTGGGCAACCTGGGCCAGGGTCTCACCACCCTCACACCAAAGAAGTTCCTCCCCACATCTCATCTCTATCTCCCCTCTTCCAGTGTCAAACCCTTCACCCTCATCCTATGGCTCCCCTCCCGCATCAAGAGTCCCTCCCCTGGAGCCCCTTGAGGGACTGGAAGGAGCTCTGAGGTTTCCCCAGAGCCTTCTTTTCTCCAGGCTGAACCCCCCCAACTCTCTCAGCCTGTCCTCCCAGCAGAGGGGCTCCAGCCCTCCCAGTATCTCCATGTCCTCCTCTGGCCCTGTCTCAACAGGTCCATGTCCTTGGGATGTTGGCTGCCCCAGAGCTGGAAGCAGCACTGCAAGGAGGTCTCCCCGGCATGGAGCAAGGGGGGGCAGAAGTTTTGTAGAAGCTGTCATGAGCCAGGGGTAGCAGAGCTTGGGAACCAGGGAGGAGAGGTGCAGCAGCACTGTGGAGTGCAGAGAGAAAAGAAAAACACGTATGAAGAAATATTAAAACAGTAAATGACCCAGACATAGACAAGGGATGGGGGTGGTGGTGTTTGTTTCCTTTTAACTTCACTCCAGTTGGCCCAGAGACCCCTGGCAGCAGCTGGAATCCAAGAAGGTTTTGAGACCGAGGCACATGAGCCCCAGACAGTTTGATTGCTCAAACATTTCTCAAAGATTAGCTTTGTCAAAGCAAGCACCGGGGAGGATAAATCACGTGCGCTGAGCTCGGCTTCACCCAGACTGTTCCAGCAAACGGCTGACTCAAAAGCGGTACAGAGATGACAATTAGCTGAAGCTGCACTATCCCACGTGAAGGCGTCCCACGTAGATGAGGAAAGTTTCTATCCCCAGGAACAAATTTCTGTGCGGTTAAAATACAGGCATGCACTTGCCCCATCCAAAAAAATCACTGGCTGAAAGGCGTCCTAGAGATGAGCCAGATGTTCCTCTGGTTTCAAAAGGTCATTAAACAACTATTTTTACCAAAAAAACCCCACACCGACCCTGCTTCAAGAAGCCATCCTTTTTGTCAGTGCTGTTTGCAGAACCCAGGATTTAAAGTTCAGAGGAAAGAAGAAAGCATGACTGTGATCTTGAGTATATCTGACTGTGCAGGTTTTCTCATCCCATTTATTTTTAAATCCTGGAGCTTTGAGTGGAGAGGAAGGTCCCCAGGTTGCTTCAGGAGAGCTGCTGCTTGTGCACAGAACCTGCTGGGAGGTTCAGGTCCAGACTGTGCAGGTCAGACTCCAGAAGACTGTGCTCCAGAGGACCAGCACCAGGCTGGTTGCATCCCGGAGGAGGGACACCCTGTAGGATGGGCATCGTATGCTCCTGGCAAACTGTTCTCACGAGGAGAGCTGCCACAAACTGCTCTTTTGGATTAACATCAGGAGGAAAGCATCCTTTGGCTGAGGAGGGTGCCCAGGGGTTAAACATCCCTCACCTGGAGTTTGCCTTTATGAGCATTTTTTAATGTATTTCATAGAATCATGGAATAGTTGGGGTTGGAAGGGACCTTCAAGACCATCCAGTGCCACCCCCTGCCCTGGGCAGGGACACCTCCCACCACACCAGGTTGCTCCAAGCCCCATCCAGCCTGGCCTTGAACCCCTCCAGGGATGGGGCAGCCACAGCTTCTCTGGGCAACCTGGGCCAGGGTCTCACCACCCTCACACCAAAGAAGTTCTTTCTCAGGAGGAAGAGGGAGAAGGAGAGGGAGAAGAGGAAGAGGAAGGGGAAAAGGGAAAAGGAAGAGGCTCTTCTCCTGACCAGAGGTTTGACGCCGTGTCCCACAGGACATCCAGGGAGCCATTCCATCCATCTTACCCAAAGCCAGCCCCTGTTCTTCCCCATCTCCTTGGCACATCCACTGATGTTTGCTCCCTGCTGTGATGAACCCGTGGAGTAACACCAAAAAAAAAAAAAAACCAGAAGCCCCAGATACCTACTGGGACCTAATTTTCCATGTGCTTATGTAATAAATAGCTGAGTTATGTCACCACACATTCCGGCTTAGCTAGAGATAACAGCACAAAATGAAGCTAAATAGCTTAAAGATGAGAAGGAGGTGGCAATAACTTTCTAGTGTCAGCATTAACCCAGCAATTTCTAGTGTCCCCATGTGGCATCACTCCAGTAGGTACAGTAGAATCACCTAGGTTGGAAGGGACCTTTTAAGATCATCTAGTCCAACCAATGGGGGGGGAAGAAAAAAAAAACAAAACAAAAAACAAAAAACAAAAGAATAAAAGAAAAGAAAAAGAAAAACGAAAAAACCCAACACACAACCCGAAAAACACCCACACAAAAACCCCAACAACTATAAACACCACCCCACACCACCCAACACTAAGCCATATCCCTGAGCACCAAGTCAACTCCTCTCTTGAATCCCTCCAGGGATGGTGCCTCAACCACCTCCCTGGGCAGCCCATTCCAATCCCTGACAACCCTTTCAGGAAAGAAATATTTCCTAATATCTCACCTGAACTTCCCCTGTCTCATTCATAAGGATGATAAAATGTTGTTGGTTTATCTCAGGAAAGATTGAAAAATACTGAAAATAGAGCTCTGGCAGTACAAACTCTTGGGTAAGTAAAAGTAAACTTTCCTGGGGTGGGATGTTAGGGAAAGCTGCACGTCCATCACGGGAGTAGCCTCACGGGAAGCAGGACGTGCCAATGGCTCCTTTGTGAGGTCACCGTGGCAGAAGAGATAGGAAAGGGAAGGATGGCATTTGGGCAGGGGGAAACATCCAATAAAACAGGGGTTAGGAGTACCCAAACAGCGAGATCCAGAAGATAAAAACTACCTTCTGGTCAGAGGGCTTGGTCTGCAAAGCGAAGAACTATCCCCCCATCCCGAAACGCAGGGCAGCAGCCCCGGCTCCCTGGGAAACCCAGGAGCATCGCTTTGCAGGTCCTGCATCCCAGCACAGAGAGGCAGCTCTGCAGGAGCTTAGCCAAAAAAAAATAAAAATAAATCCTTTCTGATGTTTAGATGCAACGATGCTGCAAAGATCAGTGCTTTTACATGTGTTTAAGCAGAAACCTGACAGAAGTAACTCAGGGGCAACGTCTGTCGTTTTTAATACAGTGTTTAGGCACCAGAGATGACCTGAATAGAAAAAGCAAAGAAGATCTGTATATGGGACAGCCGTATTTTCAAGGACGGGCTGGGATTCGCAGCCCTGGCCCCTGGGAGAAGCTCCATTTAGTTCAGCAGGACTCCTCCTGGACCACACTCGCACGTCATTCCTACGTTGGTTCTGCAGAGATCTTTTCATCCTATATGAAAAGAGAGCAAAGAGCCCTATATTTGCAAAAGGGTTGTACTGAAATGTAAGAAATTAGTAGTTTCAGACCAGCTGCTGCCAAGACCTAGATTTCTACAGGGAGGACATGTGCAGAGGAGGAGAGCCCAGAATTGTGTGCTCCGGTGGGGTTCATTTTAACATCCTCCTGAAACCCATCCTCAAACCACCGCTAAGACCCAACCACAGCATCTCCTTGGGGAAAGAGCAGCGAAGATGGGTCACGGCCACCCACCATCGTGGCCTCGATGGTGGCTGGAGGGAGAAGCACCAACCGTCACACAGACACTCACTTAAAATCTCAGCAAAAGAGGCCCCAGGGCCAAAGATGTAGACACAGAGACGTGTGTATGTGCATGCAGATATACGGGAAAACCTCATCTGTGAAGCCCTGGTCTTTAACAAGGTGGTTCATTCCTTCTGGGAACTAAATCCAGATTATTTTATTTGCTCAGTCTTGATCTGTTCCGCTCAGCGCTTGGCAAATGGCAGAAGAGCGGTCTGGTGGCATTAGCAGGCAATTAACAAAAGATGCTTTAATGATGATGCAGCCCAGCGTCAGGCAGGGAGCAATGGAGATGCAGCAGGGGGGGAATTGCTGTTATTTGTGCGAGGAAGGTTCTGAGTGGCCTCATGTTGGAAAATATTCTGAGGTATCTAAACGTGAGGAATACGTAGCTGGGAATTGTCTCTTTGCCTGGTAGAACCTCTCCCAAATAATTCATCGTTGCTGTATATAGGCTGTGATTCACACTGGAGGAAATGATGAATTTCAGACCACGCTGCCCATTTCCCTCGGTCCTTTTTATATCGTTTGGTCAAACGATTATTCCATATTCTTTGTTTCAGCTGTGATGAGAACATAATAGGTGATTGAATCATTTCCCCTTATCTTCAAGTTATCCCAGTAAATGCGTGCCCAACTGTCTCAGAAATGACTTACTGCATCCAGTTATTGTATTAGAGGAGGCACGGTAGGCTGTGGGTGGCTATTTCAGTACATACAGGGTGTTTTTTCGCTATAATTCTCCTTTTCAAACATTTTACAAGCCTGGCAGACCGGGGAGGTTCCCAGCCTCCCACTGACTTCACTAACAGCCCAGCGAGAGCCGGAGGATTTCTATTTGCAGGGACTCCTGTAATGCTCGGTTTCAAGAAGTACCCGGCTGCCTCGTTTTGCAGAAGATGACAAAAACTGATGGAGAAAAGGAAAATAATGTAAAAGGTGGGAAGAGCTTGCTCACGTTGTACAGGCACTTAAAGGTGTTTCATCGTTGTCGGAAAATCTCTTCCTGACCCTTGTCTTTGACCCCAGGGAGGAGGAAAACATCACGTGTGGCACCAGGGGAGAGAAAACCCTTCTTTTATTTTTCTTGTCTTCCTTCCCTGTACATTTCTGAAGGGCTTGGAGTGGTTTCCCTGCAAAGTGGCTCTTTGCAAGGGCTAAAACACGTCACCCCAGAGACCCCACTGACACACCGCAATGGGCATCGTTTGTGTCTGTGCGTAGGGAGAACATAAGAGAAATAAGAGCTTGAGATACCCCTCTGGAGCAGCTTTCTCTTCTTAGCTCATTATAAAATCTATTTTTTTTTTTTGGGGGGTGGGGGGGACGGACTGCCATACCCTGTATTTTTTCCTTTCTTCCTCCAGAGGGATGATTTGCCCCAGAGAGCTCCTCCCAGCTACCCTGTCCCACGTTTGCCACCCTGTGCCCCAAAACCATCCACCAACGTGCATTGTGGGCACTTCCTAAGCTTTGCAATTACATCCCTCAACTTTTTTTTGGGTTGGTTGGGTGGGGATTTTTAATCTTTCCCTTGCACCTTTACAAACATCTCTCCTGTGCAGCCTCTTTCCTCCTTACTCGAAGCTTCCCAGGGCGACCCCACCAGCGCCCTGGCTCCCGTCCTCCCCTCTGCTGAAAAAGCCCATTATCATTTCTGCCTTCCTTATTGCAGGCAGGACATTAAGCTAATAGCCTAAATTATTATTTTTCCCCCCCCACAATAATAGCCTAATCCTTTCTCTGATCACTGCAGCAAACTGATATTCCCAAGCATAGTTAGCATCTCCCTAATTATACGGAGACAAATTTTGCTCCCAGGTGAACGCAGCCTCAGCATTACCAGCAGGCAAAGCTCCAAAGCAAACCCCTGCCTTGGAGAGCATCTTCCTCCTACCCTGCCTGGCCAAGCCAAGGCAGACATGGGGAATATTGCTGTCAACTCGAAATACGCTCCGGTCTCTCCAGCCGTGATTTATACCACACCTCCCCATCATCTGCTAATAGCGAGGGGCTGTATTAACCAGAACGAGTCGACTCGGACGCCCTCCTTCAACCGAGAGTGAACTCGCTTGGTTCACTTGAACTTCCCAAATTAATTACAGCAGAACGGGAGAGCTGACAGAGCTCTGCCTGGCAGTTGCACGGTTGGATTCGGAGCTTGCAGCATCTTTGCCGCTTAATTACAAGCAAAAGATGCTGTTTGTTACAGTGGCGCGGGGCACAGTTGCCCCGACAGCTCTTTCTCTAATTTATCTTAATAGCTGCTATTTTCATTAAGGGGTGAGTGGTTCATTGTGCTCCTCCAGCCCCAGCCCCAGAGGATGGGACCAGCAGCCCCAGGGCTAAGGCTATGCTGGGGTAAATTTTTAGTGCCAAACTATCCCCAGGACCTTGGAGCGTATTACAAAAGCAAGCCCAGCACTTTTATTTCCCTGGGTTAATATCCCTCCATATAAAAGCATAAACATTGAAAGCTCACTCTGTGCATCTCTAAGGAACTTACTTTAGAGCATCATTCACCTGAAAGACCAGACCGGTCCCTCCTGACTTGTTCTATTTTACAAAGCCTATAATAAGAATTTCATTTAATTTTTAAATGCCTGCCTTTGTACAAGACCAGAAACTATTCCAAGGTCTCCGGTAAATATTTACCAGCATCCTCCTGTGTAAAGACTCAGCATGTTAGAGGCTCTGTGGGCCAAATTCGCTCTTAGTTTATCCCTGCGTACACAGAGCGGTCCCGGTGGCAGCTGCTCAGGTTTGCACTCGCCGGTTCCCCGCGGGATCTGATTCGGATCAGGGAAACGATTTCCTGTCGTGGAGGTGATTTCATCTGCTGGGAGGAGGTCAGGGCTTCTCCAGGCGATGGGGGATGACTCGGTGCAGTGAGCTAGCAAGGCGGGTGGGAAAACACCCTTTGCCAATTAAAATCCCAGTGAGCACTGCCCGTGGTTTTGGGGAGTGCTCAAGATGCAAGAAATCCATATTTTTATTTGTATTCTTTTCACTTTAAAAAGGACCCTACGGACGCTGCATCAGGCACCACCACGCAGGGTGCATCACGCAACCGGCTAAGCCCAGACGGGCGCTGGCAGCCAGAGATGCAGGTGCCTGGAAAAATAAGGGTGTCTGAGGGGATTTTACTGGTGTGAACTGGAGGGGGGTTCATGGAGGGGGGGCAACAGGACCCAAAAGGGTCTCAGAGGGTGTCTCAGCCACAGCCTTGACACACACACCCCCCCTCTCCCCCCTTTCTCCTTGCTCCTGCAGGACACCATGGGCTTGGGGGGCATCGGTTGGGGGCTGCTGGTGGGTCTCTGTGTCCTCATCCCCCCCAGCACCACCCAGGGGGGACCAGAAGAGGAGGTGACAGCCGGCATCAGGAGGGAGGAGTTGGGAGTACCAGGATGGGGAACCCCCCCAGAACCCCCAGCGCTGCGGCATCTCATCTCATAAAGATTTTTAAATGCTAACTTAAGCTGCTGAGAATGGATTGTGCTCCCAGAAAACCAATCACCATTTTTCTTTAACTGACTGTTAGAGCAGGAGAAATCTCTCCAGAAGTGGAGGTGGGAGGGGACAGAAATCAATGTTTCATTACGAAAAGCCTTTACCGCCATGAGAATATTTTTCGGCTCCGGACACCTCATTAAACTTATTCAACAACAACACAATTCATTTACCTGCCCGGTGCCCAGAGAAATTCTTAGAATTAAGTAGGGGGGAGGGGGGGGGGAACCCTAAAAGTAGGCATTTAACATCAGCCTCCCAGTGGGAATAGATGCACCGTGGAAGTGCTAAAGATGGAATAACACAGAGGGTTGCAACGCGGGGCAGCATTTCGTACCCAATCTGTATGTAAATTCCACTGTGTGTAAGTACCCAATTAACCTGCTGCCCACCCGTTCGTGATGGGCACAGAAAGCATCCTATGCCCCGGACTTCTTTTTTTTTTTTTTCCAATAAAATACAGGTCTTTTATGATTCAGCTTGGGCAGGTGAGAAACGTCAGCTTTTTTTAACATAAAATACAGTCTCCGGAATAAGGTCGCCCTGAAGACTTCTTGTTCTGCAGTGAGTAAAAACAACAGGAGGGGAAAAAAAAAAACTTAATTACTTAAACTTTTTATCTCATGGGGGAAATGCTGCCGATTTTCAGAAGCACACGATTTCATGGAAATATGCGTATCTACAAATGCCGATCCGCTGAAAGGCACAGACACGGCACCCACCTACATTGTGCTTGTGGGAAAATGTATATGATTTGCTCTAATCCTCATGATTTGCTCTTCATTTCTTTTCATCCTGCATCTCATCTGAATCCAGTTCCTCCATGAGCACTTCTTTCCTCACAGAAAATTCAGAGTAATGGTGCTGTTGAAGCCACTGATGACTCTTAGCTCTTATTAGGGAATAATCTGATTTATAACCTCTGAGTTTGAAGGCATTTGTGTTTCTACCCATAGCTAGAGGCACTTTTTATCCTTCCTCATCTGCCTTGGGGTCTCCCTGCTGCTACCAGGACATGTGAAGCATCCCATCTGTGTGTCTGTCCCCAGGATGGACGGGAATCTCTTGGCTTGTCCGCTAGAAACCTTGCTGGCTTTCCAAGAATAAATGATGAAACATCCCTAAGTTTTGCATTGCTGCCCAGTGCTTGCAGCAAGAAAGTCTGGGCTGTAGCTGCAGATGGTGGGTTTTTTTTTGGGGAGGGGGTCCTCATTCCCGATGCAGGGCACAGAGTTGGGAATCATCTCCTGCACTGTTGCTCCACCGCCACAGTCCATCACCAGCCAGCTTGGGTGCCCGTGCTGACCTTGTGAGGGACCCCTTGCCCACCTCCAGTCTCATAGGTTCTTCTCTGCCCATTCCCAGGCTTGCAGAGTCCTTCCTGCCCATCACCAGCCTCCTGGGGTCTCCCCTGTCCAAGCCCAGTGTGCCAGAGTCCCTCCTGCCCATCTCCAGCCTCATGGGGTGCCCCCTGCTCAAACTCAGCTTCGTGGCATCCCTCTTGACCATCCCATCCAATCACAGGGTCGTTCTGGACCATCCCCACCCTCCTGAGGTCCTCTTTGCCCATCCCCAGCATCAAGGGTGTCCCTCTTGCCCATCCCCACAGACCAGGCTTAACATGAAACACAGGCAAGATTTGGGTGGCCAACGCATAACCAGTGTCCATGCCCAAACTGCAAACAGGAAAAAACCTCTCAAAACCAAAAAAAAAAGAAAAAAAACAAACTCAGAACCAAAACAACCTCCCCATAATTTCTATTTGTGCCAAATATCAGGAGCTGCCCCCTCCACTTCCACACGTGCAATGACAAACGGCTCGAACTGCCCACTGAATTCTTATTTGTTATTCACTTTTATTGCATGGAAATGGGGTTAGTTTTAAATAAAGTGTTCTGAAGGACAATTTTGATGTGCTGAAAGGGGAAGGGGCAGGTGGGGCTTGATTCTGGGGAGTCCTGGGCCCCGCAGTGAGCCCCCGTGGTGGGGAGCTGGAGGAGAAGAGCCGTTAGACTGCGATTTCTGTGCAGGTAATAAAAGGGTTTTCTGGGTATGGGACTGTGCAGCTCAAGGCCAAATTATTGCTGGGCAGCCTGGGAGCCTGGTGAGGTTCTTTCTAAAGCAAAACCATTAACGTCTGCACAATTAGGCTGGCTGCATCGTTACGCCACAAGCAAAATGCAATCCATGCTTGAAATATCTAACCGCCTTTTAGTTCCAGACAGCTAACGGGGGAAAACGTGTTAGCAGTAAAGAACTGCTTGGTAGGTTGTCGGTTGGTTGTTGGTTTTTTTTTTGTTTTGTTTGTTTTGTTGTTTTTTTTTTTTTTATCACATCTAAAAATAACGTTTATATAACCACCTACCCTGGCATTTCACAGCAGCAAGTGGCCAGAACCGCCTCGCTCAGCTGTATTCAAATATGCAAACACAATGGGATTTTAGCAGATTTTGTTTCCTGAGAAAGAATTGCGTAACTCAGCCTTCAGAGGCCATAAGAAAGCCAAAGCTGTTCTCTGCTGTGGTTAAAATATATCACGGGCGATGTGATGCATCCTCTGGCAGTTCTGTTAGAGCCTCTGCCTGTGATCAAATATCACCTCTCTGTGTCCCGTCCACAAGCGCAGGACAACGGAGACGGTGGCGAACAATCTTGGGCAACATGAGAAACCCCTGAAAGGCAGCAACTTGCTGTTGTCTGCTTTTGGCCTTTCCTCCCACACAGCAGGTTGTCTATTAAAAATTGTATTTTATTCTCCTTCTTTCCACCCCCTCTCCCCTATGGACACCGTCCCTCCCCCAGAAATCATAGAATCATAGAATCATCCAGGCCAGAAGGGACCTCCAAAGCCCATCTAGTCCCACCTCCCCGCAGTCGCAGGGACACCCTCAACTAGACCAGGTTGCCCAGGGCCCCATCAAGCCTCACCTTGAAGATCTCCAGGGAAGGGGCCTCAACCACCTCCCTGGGAAACCTGCTCCAGTGTTCCACCACCCTCAGTGTAAAGAAATTTTTTCTAATATTCAACTTAAATCTACCCTTCTCCAACTTAAGTCCATTGCCCCTCGTTCTATTGCAGCAGCCCTTTGTGAACAGCCCCTCCCCAGCCTTCCTGNCCTGCTCATGTCCAGCCTCTAGTCCATCAGCACTCCCAAGTCCCTTTCTTCAGTGCTACTTTCCAGTACGTCATCCCCCAATATTTTGAACCTAATGAGAAGCACCTTTTATCTAATCACTGGAATACAGTGCTGATATCCCAGTCAAGAGCTGAAAAGCTTAAAAACAAGACCATATTATTTATGCCCTTGTTATCTATAACCCTGGCTTTGGGGTGCAAAGATGCTTCACCATCTGTGGCACGTGCCTTGTCCTGTTTGCAGGTAAATCATAGAATCAAAGAAGAGTTACAGTTGGGCCTTAAAGATCATCGGGTTCCAACCCCCCCTGCCCTGGGAAGGGACACCTCCTGCTAGACCAGGTTGCTCATCATCTCATGGTGGCCCCATGGCAGATAACCTCCATCTGCTGTAGCTACGAGCTCTTACAGGAGAAGAAGCATCCTTTTCCTCCTGCTCTTACAGGAGGAAAGGTGGCCTTTTGCTCCTACTCTCTGAGCCTTTGGCACGGATATCTGAAGTCTCTTCCCAAAGTGCTGCTACCTGCAGGGCTGTCAGCACATCTTCTCCAAACGACCTGTGTGTCTGTCTGTATATACAGAACCATGAGGTGTTGGTGAATTGTTGGGTGCTCCCAGGAAATGAAAAGAAAACCACGTGTTTGGGGATCTGCAAGAAAAAGTCCAAAGCAGATGGTGGGCAAAGACCAGGTTGCATTGTCCAGACACAGTATCCCAGTGGGACAATGAAGATGCATTTTGGACAGGGATGCACTTCTGGTCCCAGCCTTGGTCCTTCTCCAGCTAAGAAAGTGCAGGACATTCTTCTCTGAGAACACAGCATCATAGAATTGTCTAGGTTGGAAGGGAACCTTTAAAATCATCTAGTCCAACTATCAAAACATCTACAGATGTTCTTCTCCAAGAACAGATGTTTTTTTCTGAGAACTTCTCTGTACAGGGAAACCAAAATGGGAATTCAGTGGTGTTCAAGAAATACTCTGAAACCCAGTTCCCTTTTCTGTTCTGCACGTAGATGTTCTCAGAGAAGCAGCTGAGCTGGGTTTGTTCAATCATATTGAGTTCAGACACAGGGAATTAAGCCCCTCTCTGGGCATAAGGGGCAGCGTGTGGCAGGTGGACCCCCAAACCACATGGCATCGCTTGAAGGCCCTCTTGGTGCAATGGTGTTGCCTCAGAGGAGCATTTCTCAGCTCTCTGCAGCCAGTCTCTGCCAACTTTCTACAAATCATTTGTTACCGAGATGGATATTACAGTTATGTAAACATACATTATTTATCTGTTATGGCCCTTTGAACTGGGTGAGTGCTCCCGGCTTTCCATTATTCCGTGTCTAAATTAATCATGGACTATAAAATCAGTCACCATTTATGCAATATGGGGGGAAAAAAAATAAAATGTAAAAATAGCATTTGGGGTGTAGAGATTTCACGCCGTTGTTCCCTGGACAGTAACTACTTGTTACATCACGCTTCTTCCTCCAGGCCTGTCAAATATTTATGGCTTTTTTAAAAAGGGAGAAAACCTCTTCAAATTATCTGCCTCCTTGGGAGAAAGTTGTTTTCCTGATCCAGTCATCTACTCCCCTGCCCTGGGGAACGTGGCTCGGGATCTCCTTGCGGCATCCTCTGCTGGCTCCACATGTCACGACCTTCTCCTCGGAGGGCTGGTTTGTGTGACACAGCAAGTTGGGGACAGGGATCTCCTGCTGGGTACAGCCAGCAACCTCTGACACCCCACGTATCTTCTGGGGAGGTTTGCACAGGTCTGACACCAGTGTCCCAACTGGGAGAGCAAAAGGCTAACGGGGAACTGCGACCTGGGGAGCTCCAGCAGGGCTTTGACAGCCTTGTCCATGAAACGAAGGAGGCACCAGCTCCCTTCTGCTTTTTAACATGAATTATACACTTCTGCAGACCCAAATGGTCGGTACCATCAAGGTGTCCACACCCAAGGCAGCTGCATGGGGTCAGCAGGACCTCCAACTTGAGGATATGACCTCAAGTTGTGCCAGGGAAGGTTTAGATTAGATTTTAAGGAAAATGTTTACACTGAAATGGGTTGTCAAGCCTTGGCAGAGGCTGCCCAGGACAGTGGTGGAGTCACCATCCCTGGAGGTATTTAAAAGCCAGGCAGACGTGGTGCTGAGGGACATGGGTCAGTGGTGAGTTTGTCAGTGTTGGCTTGGTGGTCGGACTCCATGATCTTGATGGTCCTTTCCAAGCCAGACAATTCTATGAGTCTACTAACAATGTCATGGGAAGAATTACCTGCACAGAAGAGGCTGCTATTGGGGACAGAGTTTTCCAAGGTGGTCAGCAAACCACTGCTGAGTTACCAGGCCCTCAATATGATCTTTTATTCATACTGATGATGGTCCCCATGCATCAGCAGCAGGTGTATCACTTGAACTGGGCCTGGGCCCCGGCAGATGCCGAAGCCATCCATCACCTCCACAACGTCGGCGCGAGGTGCGGACCCTCCGTCTGCTCTCCTTAGCCATGGAGCAGCAGCTCTTGCAGGAATATCTCAGCGACATCCTGCCATATCCCAGCTCTCTCCACTCCAGCTAATAATAACTGGCCTTGCAGCAAATCCTTCCCTTGCCCTTCGCAGGCTGCTTCCCCTCCAGTGAGCGGCGCAGCCGAAAGGAGGAACTTCTTAGAGCTTTAAATAAAGTCTTGGATTCTGCCCTCCCCACCCCCGGGGCTTCTGCTGCTCCAGCTGGGAGCAGCTTTCCTGTTTGTTTGTTTGTTCCTTTTTCCTTGCCATGATTGCAAAGAGGAAGGAATCCAGCTTCTGCCTCCCTGAAGACCTCGAAGGCGAGCAGCCCGGGCGAGGAGTGCAATTACTCAGCACTGCAGGCTTCGGTTGAGAATTAAAGGTCAGGGCACGAAAAAAAACTGGTGGATTTTTTATTCTGGGCTGCCACGGGGTCATGGCTGGTGATAAGCACAGGCTGAAATCCACATTTTTCGAGAGCAGTTCACAGTCCTCAACATGGCCAAGAGGAAGCGAGGGCATGAAAATCCAAGGAAAGCATTATTAACCCTCTCTTTTCTCCCTTTCTTCTCTTTTTTATATTCTTTTTAAGTGGAAGGGATTGGTCAAAACCTTGACATGTAACCCTCTTGGCCTCATGCTTGAGTGACAATGAGTTCTCCAGTGAGTGGCAGAGGAGCTGGACCCTGGACCACTCCGTGCCCAGGAGGAAACCACTGGTGGGGGCAAGATGGGAAGATGCTCTGATCAAAAGCTGTGATTTACTAATCCCAGGTGTTTCACAGGTGGCTTTTGGGGCTTTGAAGCTCTTCAAACATTGACCTCCTTTGGGCAAAAGGCTGTGAGCAGCAATCAGGCACAACTGCCTTGTGTTGGAAATCAAAGAGGGATGTCCAAAGTCATCGGTTGCCATAGCCACACTGCCCACCCGCTGCCCACTCCTCACCGGGGCTTCTCGGGGTTGTAATGGTCAGAAGCTGCTGCAGGGACTCAGAGTCTCTGTTCTCCAGCCCTCTGCTCCTTGTGTCACTGAAGCTTTGGTAGGAACAAAACCAAACAATACTGAAAGAAAGAAATCCCTCCATAAAATGTTGTCTCTTCCAGTAGCCATGAAGACCTTCACCATCCTGCAGATCTCCAGGCTGCAAACATCTTGATTACAGCAGGTAAAAGTCTAGAAATGATATTTATGCCAGGATCCCTCTCCCCACGATGGGAATCGTGGTACTCAGCTCTGTGCCCGTGAACCAGAAAACCTTCAAACCTAAATTCGTGAAAAGACATGGGTGGAGAGGAACGGTGGTGGGGCCTCTGCATCACCAAGCTCTTCCTCAGAAGCTGAGCTTTTGATTTTTTTAACAAGGAATACACTTGGGCGGCTCCCCTCCTGGAGGTTGTGGCTCCTTCCTTGTCCAAGCCGGTGCCCTGAGGGGGATTCAATGTGTTTGTCAGATGTTTCTGAAAAGCAGCTCTGTCATGAACTTGGCACGGGTTGGAAATGTGGAGGCCAAAGCCTCCAGCTGGAAGGATGGTGTTGATAAATAATCAGCCAACAGTTAGCCCAGGGGTGGGCCTGCCTGCCCTCCCCACGCTGTCCAGGGGCATCAGCTGCCTGTGGGTGGGTTCCCGTCTGTCCCATCTGACAGCCCCCGCGTCCCCTGCTGCTTTCCACCCCCTGCCCAAGGTCAGTAGAGGTTTTCCTTTCCACCGCACGCCAAAATCATACTGGGGGGGAAATTCCTGGCTTCATGGGGCTAGAAATGAGCTGTTGCAGGCAGGGGTGGCAGGCAGGGGTGGCAGGCATGGATCCAGGTATTCAGGCAGCCCCCTGAGAAGCAGCCCCTGCCTCTCCTGACCCGGCGCTGATGGATGGTCTCGCCTGAAAAAGCCCCGTCCTGAGCTTTGCCAGATGCGAGATTAATTTATTGCACCTGTCCAAACAGAACACATTTCTATTTTATCTGCATTACTGCCTGTCCTGCAGCGTGATGGAGAGGCTGGGGTGTGCCCACGCTCAGATGACCTTGCTGGGTCCGTCACCCCCCTGGAGATGGAGGGGGGACCGTGGATAATCAGCATCACTGTGTTAGTCCGAAGATGAGATCATTGAATGGTTTGGGTTGGAAGGGACATTTAAAGGTCACCTAGTCCAACCCCCCCTGCCGTGATGAGGGACAACTTCAGCTAGATCAGGTTGCTCAGAGCCCTGTACAACCTGATGGCAGATGCAAATGAAAATCCACTTCCTCGGACTGTGAGGCTGATCCAGGGGGAAATATCCATCCCTCTGCCCTGGCTGAATGGGAAGCAATGGCAGAATAGCACACATTACTGTAAATAGGGAAATAATTTATCACAGCATGGTTTGGGTTGGAAAGACCATTGAGTTGCAAACCCCCTGCCCTGGGCAGGGACACCTCCCACCAGAACAAGTTCCTCCAAGCCCCATCCAGCCTGGCCTTGAACCCCTCCAGGGTTGGGGCAGCCACAGCTTCTCTGGACAGCCTGGGCCAGGGTCTCACCACCCTCACACCAAAGAAGTTCTTCCCCACATCTCATCTCAATCTCCCTTCTTTTGCTTTAAAACCCTTCTGCCCTGTCCTATGGCTCCTCTCCCTCATCAAGAGTCCCTCCCCAGCTTTCCTGGAGCCCCTTGAGGCACTGGAAGGGGCTCTAAGGTCTCCCTGGAGCCTTCTCTTCTCCAGGCTGAACCCCCCCAACTCTCAGCCTGTCCTCCCAGCAGAGCGGCTCCAGCCCTCCCAGCATCTCCGTGGCCTCCTCTGCACTCGCTCCAGCAGCTCCATGTCCTCCCTGGCACGGAGTGTCTTAATGCACCTGGGGCGCTTGGAGAGACACATCCCTCAACATGAGAGCAGCACAACAGTCCTTCCAAGAGAAAACAAAGGGGGGGGTGGGAGGGGGAGGGTGAGCATCCACTGGAAAGCGCTGCTTTTGCCTTCCTTCCCGGTTTATGGGCCAAAGCTGAGACCCAGCAGGTTTTCACTCAAGCAAAATTCCCAGCGAGTTTGGTGGGAATTTTGCCTGATTAAAGCTTGAGCCCCAGTCCAGGAATTGTGCCTTTGCTGAGATCCAGCCAGGCTTCGCGCAGGAGCTTGTAAGAAATCTGTTAGCCTTCATAGAGGCACTTCTTTTTTTTTGAGAGAGAGAGAGAATTCAAGTATATTCCACCAGAAAAGGGATTTAGTCTTCCCTTTTCATGGTGGTGGGAAAGAAAAACCACTCGGCTCCCCTGAGCCGGGACCACAGGGCTCTGATCTCGCTTGATTTTAAGCTTCTCTTTTGAAGAAAGAAGTTACCAAAGGACTTCGGAAATGATTGCTGTAGCTAACGAGGGGCCAGAGGAGCTGGGGGAAAGTCAAATAGGATGATAATTAGGTGAGCGCCTTCCTTTTGCCAGCTGAAGAAATTAGAAATTTGGGCTGGAATTTCAAAGTGAGGAGCGATTAGAGGAAGACGAACTCCTGACCCTGAAATTACAAATAACAGCCTGGCTGAAGTATAAATCTTCTCCCCCTGAGCCAGGCAGCCAAGTGGGTGGTTTTCTGCCCAAAATGGCATTGGCAAAAACAACCAGCAAAATTAATAATTACAATGACAATANGAAGAAGAAGAAGAAAAAGAAGAAGAAGAAGAAGAGCAGAAGAAGAGCAGAAGAAAAGAAGAAAAGAAGAAGAAGAAAAAGAAGAAGAAGAAGAAAAAGAAGAAGAAGAAGAAGAGCAGAAGAAGAGCAGAAGAAGAAGAAGAAAAAGAAGAAGAAGAAGAAAAAGAAGAAGAAGAAGAAGAGCAGAAGAAGAGCAGAAGAAAAGAAGAAAAGAAGAAGAAGAAAAAGAAGAAGAAGAAGAAAAAGAAGAAGAAGAAGAAGAGCAGAAGAAGAGCAGAAGAAAAGAAGAAAAGAAGAAGAAGAAAAGAAGAAGAAGAGGAAGAAGAAGAGGAAGAAGAAGGAAAAAAGGCTAGCACCTACTGAAATTAGGCTGAAGTATCTTAATTTTGAGGAATTATAAAGGAAAAAAAAATGTGGATGATTTCTATGTGGAGATGGAAACAATTGTGAGAAGGAGCAAAAACCACCTGCAAGGAGTAGGGCAATAAAATCTTCATGATGCCCAGTGGGGGCTGCATCCATGGGATGCCCTCAGCATCCCCAGGAGGTGGCTTCACTCCAACACAGAAGTTATCCTGTTAAAAATGGGCATCCTAGGCCTATTTTAACACCCAGCTATTGTGAACGCCTCCTCCCAGGATGCGGTGATAGCTCCAAACATCACTTTGTCGAGCCCGAATAAATTTCCATATATTAGAAAGGGACTGAAAGCGGCTTTGAAAGCTACGTAGAAGCAGGTTGTTTTCAGAAGAAGCAAAGCCTGCTGAGCTCTTGAGAAGGGAAGGAGAGGAAATCCTTAGCACACACACACCCCCATTAGAAAATGACAGCAAATATGAGGTTTCAAAGATACCTACTCGCTGGTTTTTGGTGCTTTTCTTGACAGCAGGAGCAGGGCTTGGGTGATGCTTGAGAGTGATCAGTTCTGGGCTCCGCAGTTCCAGAAGGAACAGGGAACTGCTGGAGAGGGGACAGCAAAGTGCTACAAAGATGATGAGGGGCCTGGAGCATCTCTCTGGTGAGGAAAGGCTGAGGGACTTGGGTCTTTTTCATCTGGAGAAGAGAAGGTTGAGGGGGGCTCTGATCAACACCTAGAAATCCTTCAAGGGTGGGTGTCAGGAGGATGGGGCCAGGCTTTTTTCAGTGGTGCCCAGGGACAGGACAAGAGGGAACGGGCACAAACTTGAACATAAGAAGTTCCATCTAAACAGGAGGAGGAACCTCTTTCCTGTGAGGGTGGCAGAGCCCTGGCAGAGGCTGCCCAGAGAGTTGGTGGAGTCTCCATCTCTGGAGACATTCCAAACCCTCCTGGACATGTTCCTGTGGGACCTGCTCTGGGTGGACCTGCTTTGGTGGGGGTGGTTGGACTAGATGATCTCCAGAGGTCCCTTCCAACTCCCTAACATTCTGTGATTCTATGGTGCTGAGCAGGTACCCACGGGAGACCTTCATCCCCAGGGACATCCCACCTTCCTGTCCCCATCTACTGCTTCTGCAGCAGAGTTTGTCCAAGAGTTTGTCCAAATCACCTCTGACTGAAAACTGAAGCTGTTCCAGAAGGATGGGCTCTGAGGGGACCAGCCTTCGCCGTCGTGGAGGGGCAAATCTCCTCCTACACAAAGCTCACTTCATTTTCTGTTCAGCATTCAGGTCTTTAACCAAAGAGAAGACTGCGCGACAGAAAAACATGACATTTTTTTCTTCTGGTTTGTTTATCAGCAAGATTAACATTCCTGGCTGCGGAATAAAGGAATGTCTCGCATTTGTTTGTGTCAGGGCATGTGGAGTGCGTTTGTTTCCTAGGATGCAAATTCGTTGTTCATGCTCTGAATAAGAATCCCAGCGCCAGGAGAATGCCAGCAGAGTCAGAGCTTTTGGCATCATTTTTGCTATAACTTGGTGCACGGAGCGGTGATTTGATTTTTCCCGGTGTTCAACCACTATGCCTTGTCTCCGAGATGCTTTCCCCGTTTCTTTCTTCAACGTTGTGTGTCAGCTCATTTCCCTCCTTCTCAATCGCCGCCGGTGGCTGGTGAGGCTGCAGGGTCAGCTTTTGGGATGGAGGTCACACCACCATCCCTGGTGTGATGCTCACCTGCTGCCTGGCCCCTGCCAAAGCCCAGGCAGCTGCAGGAGCCCCGTTCCATGGTCTCAACTAGGGGCTGGGGGGTCCCTCGATGCCAAAGCCTGTGGGAAAGGAGGGAGAGGCACACATTTCAGAGCTGGCATCGGGGACATGCCGCCTCCTGCACTCCTCTCAGCCCGAAGCAGGCAAAATTAGGCGTTAAAATGCAATTGGCCGCGGTTTCTAATTTTATTTATTTATCTATGTATCTATTTATTTTTTTTTTTCATTTATATTTATGCATTCACACGCACGTGTGCACGTCTCAGATCTCAGCTGCAGTGCAGGGGCTCATAAATCGTGCATGTACCAGGAAAGCTGGTGTGTCCAAGGGGGGGCACAGCTGGGACACACTTAATTCCCAGCCCTTTTCTATAAGCACCAAGAGGAGAATCCCTCCCTCCGAAGGCTCAACAGAGGACGAGCACACAGTTGGTCCCCGGCACAGGCAGGACCCGCTCCCCCAGCCCAGCGTAAGGGCTGCCACCCTGCATTAACTGCATCTGGGCACAGCCTGTTGTGACATGACTGTGCCTGACATGACATGTCACCTTGGGAGATAATGAGTTGGAAATCTGTGCTAATAATTGTTTTGACTGTTCCCCAGGAATGAGTGGGGTTGGGTTTATTTTTCTTTTTTTTTTTACAGCCGAACGTCTTGCACCCAAAGTGATTTTATTAGGGAATTATTGTTGTATTTTTAGACAGGAGAAATACCAGTGGTGCCCACTGGAGGCTGGGAGTTGCTACCCGGTATCCCTGCAGCCCCTCGGGATGGCCATCGGTTCTCCGGGAAGGCTTTCTCCCAGATCCCGGCTCTTCCCCTCCAAAACCCACTTCCCCAGCCACTGTCACCTCCGCCTCCATCAGGACCCTAATGCCATTGCCACCAAGCAAAGGACTGTATCCCTGTCCTTAAGCATCCCTGGATGGGCACGTCCCATCTTCAAGGCATAGGGATGCTGCGTGGAGCAAACTCCTGGGTGCTTGCTCGGGGCAGAGGGCACACAGGGGGTTTGCACATCTGACTCACAGCATTTCACTTCACATCTCACAAAACGTTTGAATCCTTAATTGGCACTAAGCACGTTTGCTTTCTCTCTACCTGCTGAGGGAGCCCTGGAGATTTTTCTAACGAGCAAAGCAAGCTACTGCTGGTGGATTTTTCAAGTTCTCATAGCTTTACAAATTACATTTGCTCTAGGCAGCCATTCATAATAATCAACTGGAAACCACTGCTAGCACACACACAAAAAAAATCTCTGTGTTGTCAGCAGTACACCCCCTAAACGCCGTCCTGCCATCCGTCACAGCTCGCTGGAACTTGTAATTTGATTAAACGCGCTCCAAAAGGCGGGGTTGGAAGTGCCACTTGTCCGCAGTAAGCGCATTCGTGTTCCCCTCTATTAGAAGGCTGTGTGATGTGACTTAATGATGGAAACCACTCATTACAGCAGGCACTTGTCAAACACACTGGATCAGGGGAGTCTTTTTTTGCCCCGTGTGAAAAAGGCAGTTTCTCTCTCTTTGGCTCAGAAGGAGAGACTCCCACCAGCCAAGCTGCTTCATGCCTGCCTTCTCCAAAGTGACACGACTCCTTCCTGCAGAGGAACACCACTGTTTTGGCCTTGGTCTTGTATAGAATTGGGGATAGGTTTTCAGAGATGAGCAGTGCAAGGCAGAGCGACCTCTCTCCAGGACTGGGCTGGCAGGAAGATGCTCACAGCAGCTGGGGAAAAGGTAAAAACATTTTTTTTCAGCATCACCAACTTGGGAAATGCAGGGTCTAGCTGTTGTGTTCCCAAATATATTGAGCAAGAAGATACCAATTTTTGTAGTCCAAGTATTTTAATGCATGTTCTGCAGTTCTCCTGAGCTGAGCTGAGCATCTGGCCACAGTCCTGCTCGGGGCCTGAGATCCCATCCTGTCTCCCAGGGCTGTAGAGGAACCTCCATCCATGTGGACCACCTTACATGGCCAGTCCCCAAAACCCAGCAGAACTGGTCACATCCCGGTTAGGCCAGGCATTCCCAGCAAGGCGGGCAATCTTTCCCCAGGTGTGAAAAGAAATCCCTCCAGTAACAGCTAAAATATCAATATTAAGACACTTTTTCATTCCCTACTATGTGTTTATTTACTCCTTCCATAGAAGCTGGGCAGCTTTTCCCATGGAGACGGTGATGGGCTTTCCTTTACTATCCCATTGCCAGCAGCTACCTTTGAAAAATGCATAATTTCCCCATGCACCAAAATCCCTGTGGCTTTCCCCAGCATAGACCTGTGCCGTCACCAATGGGATGCTTCAAAAACCCCCTTTCTTCCTCAAAATTTCCCAAGAGGGAAAGAGAGATATTAAGTAAACCGCATATAAGATTATGGGAGTGATTGTTTTAGAGACCGTAAAAGAACTTTAATGAGGTCTGAGCTATATAAAAAAGGCTTGTGTTATGAGAGAGCCCCGTCTGGAGGGCTGGCAGGATCCTGATGTTAACGACACGCAAGTGTATCTTAAACCCGGTGCTTTCACGTGGCTATTACGGCTGGAGCACGTGAAAAGCTGCACTGAAATTAAAATGAAATATTTAAGGGGCACTAAAAGTGGGCTGACGCTGATGAGAGGCCGGTCGCCTTGGAGCAGGGATGTTCTCAGCAGGGTTGGGTGGGTGATGGGTCCCATTTCATGCGCTTTTTCAGCATCTCCACTATTATTTTGCAGTAATATTTAGCCTTGCAGCAGAAAAGAGGGCATAAAGTACAGTATGTGGTGCTTCACAGATTTCCCTCTCCTTCAGAAATCAGGGTGCTAGATCCAGAGTGGAATAAAAATGTCAGACAACAGCCTATCTAGGCAAAGGGGACTCCCACCCTCCAGCGGTGAAGGATTTGGGGTGTCCAGGGTTTTTCTCTGGTAGGGTCAACAGCGTGGACCATGGGTGTTGTCCACACTGTCTCCATCGCTTGGGGACACGGGTTTCTGGCTGGAAGTCCTAAAGACCAGGAGCATCTCTTGCTGCGGGAGCTCTAGACCATCTAGACCATCATCACATCCAACCCACCCACCCTTCCCACCACCAACACACATGGCTTTGGGTTTGGGAGGGGAAAAAAAAAGCCAGAAAAAATACAATTACTTGGAAAACGTTGTGGCAAAAGCAAGCCAGAGAGTTAAACAGTTTGGTTTTCCTCTCCAGACAAAACTTAGGAGGAGTTTCTGCCCACGCACACCCTGGCAGAGCTGTGTCAGCTCTGAAATATCCGGAGGGTTATCTCTGGGGAACCACAGTCCAGAATGGCATGGTTGGGTTTTCCTGGGAAAATCGAACCTCCGCTCCCCAAAAAACCACAGGGAAAAATCAGTTCAGGACAGTGAAATACGCTATTTTTGCAGCGCTGAAGCCCATTTCAGTTTGACTTCTGAATTTACTTCTGTATAGACGCTTACATTGTTAAATATAGCACATATGCCTTAATTAAATAAACTATAGCTCTTGCAGCAATATTTTATCAGGGAAACCCAAACAATTTGTTCTGACATCATTTAATGTCTCCTTCTTTCTTTCGCTTTCCCTTGTCAAAATATTCATCCAGACTGGCATGTTCTCACCAAGTATTTAGATTTTTTGCAGACACTTTTACAACCTATTTGCATTTTTGTGGAAAAAACTCTCCCATCTGTTTATTTCCCTTTTTCCCAACCGCCTGGGATGACTTGCGACAGAGAGACCAGGGAGAGCCCGACGGCGCCGGGAGGGAGCCCGCCCGATGGCAGTGTCCCTTTCCCCAGGCTTCTTCCTCGTGCTTTCCCCTCGAAATTATGTGCTTATCTGCTCGGAGAACCCGCCTGTGAACATTGCAGTTTCTTAAACATTGTAGTTTCTTAGAGAAAATAAACTTCTTGAAGCTATTTCTGCCCCTTTTCTGTACAGTACTATAGTGATACTTCCAGGAGAGCTGGAGAGGGACTCTTAGTCAGGGAGGGCAGTGACAGGACAAGGGGTAATGGTTTTAAACTAGAAGAGGGGAGATTTAGATTGGATCTTAGGAAGAACTTCTTTGGTGTGAGGGTGGTGAGACCCTGGCCCAGGTTGCCCAGAGAAGCTGTGGCTGCCCCATCCCTGGAGGGGTTCAAGGCCAGGCTGGATGGGGCTTGGAGCAACCTGGTGTGGTGGGAGGTGTCCCTGCCCAGGGCAGGGGGGTTGGAACTGGATGATCTTTAAGGTCCCTTCCAACTCTAATGATTGTATGATTCTATATTATATTCTATGTTTCATATACACATTGTCTATNTCTCCTCCAGACTAAAAAGCCCCAAGTCCCTCAGCCTTTCCTCATCAGAGAGATGCTCCAGGTCCCTCATCATCTTGGTGGTCCTCTGCTGTCCCCTCTCCAGCAGTTCCCTGTTCCTTCCTGAACTGAGAAGCCCAGAACTGGACCCAGTGCTCCAGGTGGAGCCTCCCCAGGGCAGAGCAGAGGGGCAGGATGACCTCCCTCCACCTGCTGCTCACACTCTTCCTGATGCCCCCCAGGATGCCCATGGCCTTCTTGGCCACCAGGGCCCATTGCTGGCTCCTGGGCATCCTGATATTTGGATCCAGTAAAGGATAAGAACATGCACACTGGTAAGAGGTAATGTGCATATAGAGAAGTGGATGAGAGAGGAGGCCAAACTGGAGTTAAAATTGCCCTCTTTGGGTCTGGAGTAAATAAATACTCACAGCATTCCTCAACAGGTGATAGCTGGGACTCGAGAGGGTTGACTCACCCTGGTCTTTCAATCCTGAAGGTGTTTCCCTCAGCAACGCCCCAGCTCAGGGGAGACTTGTGGTCAACAGCTTGATCCTCAGGTATCAAGTAGTGACAAGCAGCATTCCTCAGGGGAAAACAGCCCCCTGCGATCTGGAGAGCTCCAAGGATCCCACTAGAATCTCTACTTATAGGGTCTGAGATAGTTTCTTTTTGCCAGGTACTTTTCCACTCTGGCCCAACTCAGACAATGGAATATTCAGGTGCTTCCCACCAGTTGCACAAGCCCAGAACTTGCTAGATCTTGGATTCTGGTTCTCACTCTTTGGAACACAATCCATACTATGTCAGGAGTGATGGATTATTGTTATTCCTCCCAAAGCATAGGATTCACAGGAGCCGGGTTGGCCAAGGGGTTGCCATAGGTTCTGGTCCATTGCTCTCCACCTTCATCTTTCATGTTGGACCAGTATGTGTCTCAGGTAACGTTCTGGTCCATTGTATTGTCACACGGCCCAGGTTGGGGATTGGAAATCACACCAAACACTGAGTGGCCTAAACTGGGGGGTGGGGGGAAAGGAGGGGTTACACCACTGGTCCCCATTGCCCCCACCATTCCCATTGTCCCCAGCATCAGGCTGCGGTGCAGGGGGACGGGCTGTGCAAGCAGAGCCCCCAGAGAGCCCAAACTTCCTCCAGACATGTGCCTGCAGGGCAATTGCAAGTTAATAATCTTTTCCTGCAATCACTTTATACTTCACGTTTATTATTTCTTTTTTTTTTTTTTTTTCCTCTGGCATTGTTCCTTCTTTCCCAAAGGAAAACGTCCCGGCCCTTATTGCTCGGGCACGCAGAGAGAGGTCAGGGCGAGCGATGCTATCGCACCGTGTGGGTCCCCCCGCCCTCACAAACTGCAGATGAAAGGCACAACGTCACAGCTGTGCGATTAAACCTCTGTATCAGCATCACCCTGACGCGTGAGGCAGAGTCAGACAGAAGTCCTGAGCAGCCGCTCGCAAGATCTAGCCCAGAAAAATAAAGAAACAAACAAAAAAAAAAAGTGGGTAAACACATGGTTAGGCACAGCAAAAATTTATTTTCGTCCTCTGGGAGTTTTCAGGTACTTTATTACAGTAAAAAGCTGATGCTGATACACAAAGAGATTAAATAAATCCGGCAGTGCCATAGTATGTTCCCAGTTATCACGGCAGGCCCTTCAATACCCACAGGTTCACCCCTTCCATTTGCTCCAGCCCATTGAATGGGAGATGCTGGTGGCCCACCATGATTTATTTTTGGGGTATTCAAAGCTGATATAACCACCAGTTTTCATCTTCATCTCACGGCGAGGCTGGTGTGCCCAGCTGAGCAGGATGTCCTGTGCCCAGGAAGGTTCTCCTGAGAGCAGTGGGAAATGGCTCAACCACCACTGGTGGCCCCATAGATGCACCTGGCAGCATCTTTTACCACATGGGCTTAATGCACACAGATGCTGAAAGGGTATTTAAAGGCATTCCTTTGCAGAAAGAAAACCACTTTTGTGATATATTTGAGGTCTGGGCTTTGCCTGGAGCAAAGACCGTGCGATTTGGCTGCGGTCCATGCCCACACACCGAACCTGCTCGCCCCACGTCCAATGCGGGATGTGTTCCCGTCTCGGTCCAGAGCCACAGATGATATTTGGTGGAAAGAGTTGGGCTTACAAGCACGGATCAAAGCTGTCAAAATACCTCCATTTTCATGGAGCATGGTCCCTATGGCCAAGCTCCAGGGCTGCAACGGAGAAAAAGCTCTTTCCCTCTGCTCTTGGTCTGGCTCCCTCACACAACCAGGTATTTTCTTACGCGCTGAAATAGCCAGAAAGAGCCTCCAGTCCTTTTTCATTTCCACTTGTAACCATTTGCATGATGACAGTCAGCAGATAATAAAAGGCCGTGGCCCAAACTCTGCTCTCAGCAAAGGCACCGCGGCTCCTGCTGAGAGTAATTCAAACCCGGAGTTTGTCTTCGTGCGAGCCCAAGAGCCATTTGGAAAAGATAATCCAAAAAAAAATCATCGTGTAAAATCACAGATGTAATTTGTAGGAAAGAATCCGTTTTGGCTTACCCATAATTTCACATGATCGGGCAAAAATAGACGTACATCCTATTTACGGCTTCTAGGAAATTTCTACTTGCCCAACTCATGTTAAACATATGGTCTTCATTTTCCCTCACACCTGGCCGTATGTATTTGTTATGAAAGGTTCATGACTCTCCGGGTTATGTGACCTATTCCCAAGATGATTACAGTTAAATGTGTTTCCTGCTCTCCCAAATTCCATATAAACCAAATAAACCAATCCATAGATCCCCAGTGTAATATCCTGAGCCTACAAATACATGCACGTAATAAGTCAGGGAGGAGGGGAAAACCCTATCGCTGCTTTCCATTAACGAGCAGCTGTGAGGGGAAGGTAATGAGAAAAAGGAAAACCCTGGTAATTCAGCGAACAATACAGACAGATACTTGAATTTTGTCTCACTTTGCTGCACTCAATGAAAGCACTCGAGCATATTTACGCATTTCTCCCTGTTTCTCCAGGTATCACCTGGTTCGTCCTGACGTTTGGAGCAAGCTGTGCTGAGCCAGCTGGACATCTGAAGGGAGCCTACAGGAGAGCAGGAGAGGGACTCTTGGTCAGGAAGAGCGATGATAGGACAAGGGGTAATGGTTTTAAACTAGAAGAGGAGAGATTTAGATTGGGTATTAGGAAGAACTTCTTTGCTGTGAGGGTCGTGAGACCCTGGCCCAGGTTGCCCCGAGAAGCTGTGGCTGCCCCATCCCTGGAGGGGTTCAAGGCCAGGCTGGAGGGGGCTTGGAGCAACCTGGTCTGGTGGGAGGTGTCCCTGCCTAGGGCAGGGGACTGGATGATCTCTAAAGTCTCTTCAAGCTCGAACCATTCCATGATTCTCTTGAGCACACTGAAATGTATTGGGGTGCCCAGGCATAATTTTATTGCATATGTAATAATATTTGCTATTATTACTGTTGTTGTTGTTATATTATTATATCCATATATCTACATCAATGTATACATCTATAATAGCACATTGCCCAATGGCATAACGGGGCCAAGCAGGACTTCAGGCCCCAGTCATTGCTGCTCCTGGCCCATCTGGTGACAGCAGTGACACTGAAAACAACAGAGCTGCAACCAATTCCTTCACCCCAGAGATTTCTTTGGCTACAGGACGTGACCCAAGATTGGGGTTTTTTGGGCCACAATACCATATTTATGCGATTGCTGACCTTTTTAAAATTGAGAGCATTGAGTTCTATCGGTTCTTATATGGCTTTCATGGAGATGAAAATGAAGCATTGGTGGCCTGAAGGAGGGCTGGCAGGTGGCACGGGCATGTGGTGGTCTCTGCATGGTCCTGCTCATGAGCATCTGCAGAGGGGGCTTTGTGGTGGCCACCTCTGCCCTGGGGTGAGCCCACGGCTGTGGCCATGGCAGAACACAGCAGAAACCCAGTTGGGGCTGTCAAATCTCTTTGCTCAGCCAGGTCTCGCTAGGTGTGTTTGAAACAGCTTGTTCATCCACGCGTGTGATGCTTGAGAATGACTTTGAGGCTGCAGAACTCAAATAAAAACTCTTGATGAAGTTGCTGCATCGCGGGATACCTCCCTATGTGCACCCCAATGCAGAAGCCTCCCACCCCCCCCAGTCCAGGTTATTATCTCAGAGGGCGTTGGGAAAGGATGGAGTGCTGCTGGATGCTATGGATAACTACACCAGCATGGCCACACGCTGCATCCCTACGGCCCTGACCTTTCCAGGGGCTGGGAAGCAAAGTCAGCTCCTCTCACAAGCAGCATCTGGCGTTTACAGCTGCGGTCCCATAAATCCACCCCATAAATGCAGCGTTCTGCTTTCCATCCCAGCCACTATCCCCATCCCACCACTCACCGATGCCCCAAAATGTGCCGAGACCGAGTCATATGGGGACAAAAAAAACCAAGCCCAATAAAGAAAACGTGGTCTTAAGAAGGGGGGAATAGAAGAAGAACTGTAAAAGCCAGCCCTTCTTTCCCTGGAGAGGTTTTTCTCCCCTTCGAGGAATTGAAAGGAGAGACGGAGCTTGTGCAACCACTCGGTGCTGGTGTCGTGGTACAAAACACCAAGTGAATCGCTTCCAAGAGAATTTAGTTGGATGTCATTATTTGCTGTTGGTAGACAGAAGGAGAGTGGGAAAAAAAGTCCTGTTTCGGGAGCCAAGCGCTGCAGAGGAGACCGATTAGCAGATGGCATGGAAATTAGCTCATTATTATTAATTTGCCAGGCCTTTACCAGTTCGTGAATTGCCCTTTGAAAGTTGAAAAGCAGTGTGAGCATATGTACAAAAGAGGGCTTCTTTTGGCAAATCATCTAATTAATTGCTGTGCCACCCACCGCATGAATGGAAGCCGTCCCCACCTGCCTCAGCGCGGATTTGGGGGGCAAAGCGGCGCCGGCCCCAGCTGGGATAATGCAGCCCCTATTGCAGGACGTTGTTCAATAGGAAACCTCCACAACTGGTGCTTATTAATGTGCTAATGTTTTGTTTGAAGAAGTTAACGCTGAAAAAGGCCTCCTTTTTTTCTTTATTTTTTTTTCCAGGGGCGGTTGAACCGGCTGTTTAACAGTACTGCATATGTAGATCTATTGAAAAACTAAAGACAAACCACACTCCAGTAAAATAGAACCTCTCCTCCACCCTCTTTAAAATTTTATTTCCTTTTGCATCAGCTGTGGTGCCCAAAGAGATGTCCACATCCTTTTGTTTCTTTCCAGGACATCGCTGCCCTTTGCCTGAGGAGGACTCGGGCTGGTGAAGCAGAGCCTGAACCTTTAGGTTTACAGTGGACACCTTGCCTCCAGCTGGAGCTGCAGTCTGACTTTCCTCCCAGCTCCTCTCTATAACAGCTACTACAAATTACAGAGATCACTAATATTACTACTAATAATATTTCCAAAATAATTGGTAATGCAAATCGTATACTATAAATACTTCAAGGGTGGGTGTCAAGAAGAAGGGGCCAGTCTGGTTTCAGTGGTGCCCAGTGAGAGGACAAAAAGGAATGGGCACAAACTGGAAGATAAGAAGTTCCATCTAAAGAGGAGGAGGAACTTCTTCCCTTTGAGGGTGGCAGAGCCCTGGCAGAGGCTGCCCAGCGAGGTGGTGGCATCTCCATCTCTGGAGACATTCCAAACCCTCCTGGACACGTTCCTGTGCCTCCTGCTCTTGGTGGATCTGCTTTGATGGAGGGGGGGTTGGACTAGATGATCTCCAGAGGTCCCTTCCAACCCCATAGCATTCTGTGATTCTGCAAGGTTTGAAAGGGACATAAAAAGGTTGGTTGGTTTCTGCATGGGATGGGGTGACATAAGAAAAAGGTTTCACAGAATCACAGAATCACCTAGGTTGGAAGGGACCTTTTAAGATCATCTAGTCCAACCAAAGAGTTATCAAGCTTTGGAAGAGGCTGGTGGATTCACCATCCCTGAAGGTATTTAAAAGCCAGGCAGACGTGGTGCTGAGGGACACGGATTAGTGGTAGATTTGGCAGTGTTGGGTTGATGGTTGGACTCGATGATCTCCCAGCCTCGACAATTCTATAATTCCATGTAAAAGTTTTCTCCCTACAGCTCTGCAAAGCAGAAGCAGCCATTGCCACAGCGTTGGGTGCGTTCTTCCATCCTTACCAGGAGCCTGAAGCAGTGAGAGGGGACCATTTGAAAATTAACACACACCCCCCCCCGGCCATGCACACCACGTACATGGGGCTGATTGCTGCTGATTAAAGCAGAGGAGATCCCACACGGGGCTGCTCTCCTGCGGGAGGAAGGCAATAGCTGTCATCAGCAAGAGTGGCAGCGCCGCAAGCCACTGGGAGGGCTGTAAGTGACACAGTGGCTGGCGTTGTCACATTAAAACCGCAGCCTCATGGCTAGAGACAGGGCTAATTGCCTGAGCGCATCGCCGGGTGTCAAAACTCCTAATTGATTTCCTCCTCATTAGCGACGTGATGCTGCTCCAGGGCTGTATTCCAGCACGCGCCGCGCTGCGGCTCTGCCCGGGGTAAAATGCTGGAAAGTCTGTGCGTGTAAACCCAGCGAAGTGAGCCGGGGAAAGCTAATTAGAAAGCTTGCCTAAATACACTGTCAAAGCCCAGCACGCGTTGGGGTCCAACTCGTGGGTGCCCCTGGGTGCTGCAGGAGGTGTAGTTGGTGTGGCCCTGGGCAATGGTGCTGCCTTCCTTTGAGGGTCTCGTGGTTTTGGCTGGGATAGAGTCGACTTTCGTGCTCCTGGCTGGTGCCAGGCTCCGTTTTGGGTTTGGGATGAGGGCGGTGTTGATAGCACACTGATGGGTTGGTTGTTGCTGAGCTCCCAAGGCCTTTTCTGCTCCTCACCCCACCCCACCAGTGATGGGTAGGGGCAGCAGAAGGAGATGGGAGGGGACACAGCTGGGACAGCTGACTCCAACTGACAGAAGGGATGTCCCATCCCACGTGTCATCGTGCTCAGTGTATAAATTTGAGGGAAGAAGAAGGGAGGAGTGACAGCATTTGTCTTCCCAAGTCGCTGTTATACCTGACAGAGCCCAGCTTTCCTGGGTATGGCTGAACATCCACCTGTCCACGAGGAATAGGGAATTAATTCCTCCTTTTGCTTTGCTTGTGTGCACAGTTTTTGCTCTACTCATTAAAGGGGAGGTGTCAAAGGCCCTGGAGGCTTTCAAGACCTGGATGGATGCGGCTTGGAGCAACCTGGTGTGGTGGGAGGTGTCCCTGCCCAGGGCTGGGGGGCTGGAACTGGATGATCTTTCAGGTCCCTTCCAACCCAAACCATTCTATGATTCTATAAACCGTCTTTATCTCAACCCACAAGTTTTTCCTCCTCCAATTCCCCCTCCCATCCCGACTGGGAGGAGCGAGTGAGCAGCTGCACAGTTCTAGTTGCTGGCTGGGGGTTAAACTGCGGCAGGGGGTTAGATGCCACTCCACGGCGTTATTATGACCATGTGCCCATTTTTTGCGGCTGGAGCATCTTGGATGCAGACCAGCATCCCTCCTGGAACTCACCAGGAGAGCTGACAACTCTTTGATCCAGGTCATAGCAGAGGGCAGGCTCTCTTTGGTGCTCAGCGGGGGAGGACACAGAGGAAAAGTCTCCGGCTTTATAGATTTATGCATATGGATGAAGGGACCAGCATCCTCCCTTAGCGTGGCTGTTTGGTACCCTCTGATTATCCAACGTGGAATTTGATTGTTCTGACTTGGAAACACGCGGGGGGTGCTTAGAAAAAGCTGCCTCCAAGTATCGCTGCAGCCTGGTGGGGACGAGGGGCTGAGCGGTTTGCATGTCATTCTCCAGACGGAAATCCTCAGAGCAGCTACAATGCGCTTTGTAATTAGAGTTAATTAACACTTTTGCAAATTGGTCTTTATTTAAGACCAGCTGCTGAAGAAAAAAAAAAAAAAAAAAAAATCTATAAGCCCATAAAATATTAATTAGAACAAGTGTCTCGTCTGCTACTGTCAGCTTCTGCGTGGATGGGCGTTTGGCGAAGGCAGCTTTGTCTCCCTGGATAAAGAGCTAAAAACCAGGACCTTAAAATACCTAAATGCCAGATTTTCAAACTTTCCTCACAGAGCCACGTGTCACAGGTACAGGGAGAAACCCTTGTGCCCTGAAAACATAACCCAGCGCTTTGGAAAAGAGGTTTAATAAACCTGTAAGTGCTAGAGTTACTATATTGGTGGTAATAAAAGGCAAGGTTTAATGCACGTACGTGAACCTGTGCTGGGGGAAAGCACAATGGGCAAACGATCCCAGCTCTGGTCCCATTCCTGGGGTTTTCTCTTTTCCTCTAAGCTCTCCCATCGGGAATGACTGATGAGGGACCCTGGGTATCGTGGAGGAAGGGTAAATTACAGACTACGAGGCAATATTTTTGTGAAGACGCACCGTGGGAAAGCTGGAGGATGCTTAGATCAGGCATTTCTTCTCTCCATCTATAAATTCCAGTTATTTGCAAATTTGTAGAATAGGACAAGGCAGCAGTGATGGAGATTTCTTCAAAAAAAACCCAACACCACNNNNCAAAAAAGCCCCCCCCCCACACACTCACCCCTTTCCCTGCAGCAACCCCCCATCCTGGGAGTTTCCCTCCTTGCTCCCTCCTGTTGCCTTGTCTGTATAAACTTGCCCAAGGACTTCAGGACACACATATTATTTAAAGCAAGGCTTTTTTTGCCCGAACTCCCCACTTTCATGCTTGTGGGATTTTGTGCTGAGGCCGCAGCCGGGCCGGTTCCTGCGCAGCTCCGCTCTGCTCTGACTGAATGAGGTCACAGGCTTCTCCGGGCTTATAATGATCTTAAAATTATGTGACAGAAACAAATAGGAAATATTTAAAGTTAAGGCTCTGCGAGTACTTTTATTCAACACAGAGATAGGATCACTTGGAGTTTATATCTTCTTGCTAAAAATCCCTTTAAGAAGCCAGGCTAGGGATAAGAAAACCTGCAAAAACTGGGTTGGTTATTTTTTCTTTTTCTCCCCTTTAGCGTGGAGTCTGTATCTGGTGTCGTTTAGAAGAAGGTACAAAACCAGCCTGGAGCTCGCAGAAGGACAAAAAAAAACCCCAAAAAACAACAACAAAACAAAAAAACAAACAAACAACAAAAAAACCACACACACACACACAAACAAACAAAAAAAAAAAAACTAAAAAAAACCAACAACCAAAAAAACCTGCAGAAACAAATAGCTGCGGGGAAGGCAAAATGAAACGGGGGGAAAAAAAAATCCACGATTTCAAGGGAAGTGTTCAAACCAGCTTTGCTGTGAATTCCCTTGAAAATACGCCAACTCCTTCACACAGAGGCCACCGACCATCCCTGGGTGCAGTGAAGGGTTGCAGAGAGGAAAATCTTCCTTTGTAAAAGGACAAATGTTTAATTCCAGGATGGTTTCAAGGAAGCAGGTAGCCATATGTGGTTTTCAGCATAAATTTGGAAAAGGTTTTGGAGGATTAAAACCGTGTCAAGCTGAAACGAACCATTCCAGATCAACACCAGGGTGGGGTTTCATCTTTTTTTTCTTGCCTGATATTTTCACAAACACTCAGCCATTTTCTTTCCTTCTGCCCCAAACAAGTGACTATGAAATATTAAATATGAAATATGAAATGTGAAATGTGAGGTATGAGATGGGAGGTATGAGATGGGTGGTTGTTTGAACTGGTGTTAAGCCACAGGTCAGCGGTCTCCTGGCATCTCTCCACTGGGGCTCGAGATGCTCAACCAAGACCTCTGTGTCCTATGCTCCTAATTCACCAGCCCATTGCAAATTCCCTTTCTGCAGAATATTTCACTGCAGCAGCTTGTGGTGCTGCTCAGGGTGGGCTGGAGACACTCCAGGGCAGGCAAGGGCCATCTTGGACACGCATATAAAGTTGGATGCACCCGTGGGTCAAAGTGAAATGAAGAGGAGAGGTTGCTGAACTTTGCAGTCACCCCCCTTGAGGATGATAATTCATCGTCTTGAGAAAGCAAACGAAGCACAAGGAATTTAGGGCACGCACTGATAGATTTGGGAATATGCTTTTTTGAGGGTAAAAGAGGTGAAAAGAGGGGGTGGAAAATGACTGACCTGGCTTAGCTCCCTGCCTGAGCCGCCCTCTTGTAGTAGGAAAAGAAAAGAGCTTGTGTGTCTTGGTGCCCTGTGCCACCTGTATATTTAGTAGCTCAATAACAAATACTGCCTATTTGTACTCTTATTTATTGCTAATACATCATACTCACTGGTATTATTCAACTCACTGGGGGTGTTCAGCCTGAGGAAGAGGAGGCTGAGGGGAGACCTTCTTGCTC
>VZRU01018570.1:76229-95042 GCA_013398155.1 Pedionomus torquatus
AAAAAAAAAAGGAAAGAAGAAGAAAAAGACCAAAGGAAAAAGAGGTACTTTTGCCCTCGGAGCGCGGGGTTGTCCCCAGCATGAGCATCACCTCCTGGGGTGGTCAGGGACTTGCTTTGTGCAAGATTTCTCTCCTTTTTTTCTCCCATAAATGCAGTCAGTCAGTGAGAAATCTTCCCAGGAAAACCTGCCATTCAGCTCCAGGTGGGTTTTGGCTTCGTTGAGTGCCCCCCCACTCCCAACCCATACCTGCAGGCAGCCCCTGTCTTGCATCTATCTTGCCCCCCAAACCCTCTCCCCTTAAATATCCCAGTATTGAACAGCTTTCTCCTTTCTTTCTTCCTTCCAACCTGCCTACCTGGGGATGCTGGGATAACTTAGTCTGAATTAATTTCTAAAGTGGATTAGTTAAACCTCATTAAATCCCTGTGTAGACAGCCTGTTTCAGAATTAAGGTGGCCTTAATTTAATTTGCTCTCGGGAGCTTAATTTACTGCAATCGGCTCCTGGTACACCTTGCAGGGCCAGCTCTGTGCAGCACTGGTGGGGAAGGCAGCACTGAGCCATAAGTGTCAGCAGGAGGCTTCTTCAAGGCCAGGTTGGAGGGGGCTTGGAGCAACCTGGTCTGGTGGGAGATGTCCTTTCCCAGGGCAGCGAGTTGGAACTTGATGGTCTTTGACATCCTTTCTGACCCAAACCATTTTATGACTCTATGAAATCCTCATTTTTCACTATGGCAGTGGCCCAGGTTGGCCAGAGAAGCTGTGGCTGGCCCAGCCCTGGAGGGGCTCAAGGTCAGGTTGATCAGGGACTGGAGCAACCTGGTGTGGTGGGAGGTGTCCCTGCCCAGGGCAGGGGGTGGATGGTCATTAAGGTCCCTTCCAACCCATTCTATGGGTTCCATTCCAACCCAACTCTTCCAAGCCATTCTATGATTCGAGGATGGCCCCCCTACTCTGCTCCTCCTCATGGCACCGTGGCCACCCCGTCCCAAAAAGGGGGCAAAGTAGCACAGAAAACATTTGAGCTCTGGGAAGAGATTTGATTGCTGGGATTGAAAAATTCCTGTGAAAGGTTTTGCTTTCCTTCAGCCATCCACCAAAACCAGGTGATGAGAGGAAGAACCAGGGAAGAACCTCAAAACACATTTTCTACCAGGCTGCTAGCAAGCAGCATGAATTAACTAAACTCTCCACTTTCTACAAACTTTACACCTTCCTTCATCAGAAACACCAATGTGTCCTGCTGAAGAAGCAATTTCAAGTTACGGATTGCAGTCATGCCTCTTGGGCTTTGACATCCACCTACTTTCCCACGTTACGGTCGGTTTGGTACAGCAGAACCTTCAGCCTTGGCTCCCGTGTTCCCAGGACGTGAACCAACCTCTGAGGCAGCGTCTGAGCACTTCTCCCCAGCTCATGCTCGTTTGCGTGCACCGACGGGAAGGTCACAGTGAATAACGTTCAAAATGGGGACCCCAGCAGTGATCTCGGTTTTTAGGTGTTTCAGAAAGCAGGAGGCAAATCCCCCCCAAACCCTGGTGGAAGGAGATGTCACATCAAGGTTGTAGATGAATTTGGCTCCAGGAATAAAGTTGGTTTCTACACTTGGGAGGATTTGTTCATCTCAGACGTCTTCCAAGAAAATGTGTGTTTGTGGTGTGTTGTTTATGGTTGTTGGTTTTTGGGGATTTTTTTTTTTTCCCATTGGTTGGACTAGATGATCTTAAAAGGTCCCTTCCAACCTAGGTGATTCTGTGATTCTGTGAAAGGACCCAAGGTCACACACAGAAATTAAGTTCTACCTAATTTACCCCGTGAGCGTTGGGCAAACCATCCCTGGCAGCATCTGCAGGAGGAGTCCTAGTCCAGCCCAGCAGACCAAGGACACTTCTGTAGCCAGGAAAACACCTAAACATCTTCCAGTACAGTATATTTCCCTGGGACTGGCACCCTCTGCAGCAAAAAAAAAAATCCACTTTGGGGTCGTTGCTCTGCTGGAGGATTCCTTGTCCAGCCCAGAAGACCAAGGACACCTCTGAAGCCAGGGAAGCACCTAAACATCTCCCAGTACAGTTTATTTCCCTGGGACTGGCACCCACTGCAGCAAAAAGACCCATTTTGGGGGTCATTGTTTTTCTGGCCCTGGTTAAATATGATCCAAACTTTGCACAGACAGAGCCAGTTCACACCACGTATGTAGGATCTGGCCACCCCTTTGGGAAGAGACATGATCCTTCTCAATGGCCATCTCCAGTGAGGTGTCAACCTGAGACAGGGAGAATAAGGGCTCAAACACTAAATAAATCCTCCCTGGAGATGCTTTCTTCTAGAAAAGTAAAAAATGCCGTAAAAAATGTCATACCCCTCTCCTTGAGGCCATAATTTAATTTAGCAACAAAAGCTGGAAGACAGACAGACGCTCCTCAGAAATCCCGGCCATCAACAACCCCTTCTCTCCTGATAAAATATTTGTATTAAGTTGTAAAGCCCCTGATTAAGGTACCCAGGAGCTCTGACACCACCGGAGATGCTGCACTAAACAGCTCTTACAGAAACACCGTGGAAAAGCAATTACGGGGGAAAAGCCCAAGCAGCAGAGATTAGCAGCAACATTTTGAGCAGCTTTGCCTCGTTGTCACTGGGCTCGTTTTTAATGAAAGCTGGAGCCACACAGATTAAAGAATAATGTCACAGAAGGGGCTGATAAAATTGAAAAGATCCACCAGATTAATTACAGGGCTTAAAGGAACTTGTCCATTTATTAGAAACAAAAGCCTTGAGCCACTTGCTATTGAAATTGTGATATCTTCCCCATTTTTTCCACTTGATCTTGTAAAACCAGCTTGCAGGGAATGCTGTAAAGTCCAACAGAATTTTGCAGGGAGTCCTTCCCCACTGTCAGCTGGGGGATGCCCGTTGGATCCTCTCCAGCCTGTGATTTGGGAACCCCATCAAGCTCATTAGTGTCAGTGTTCATCTTCACCTTTTGTAGTGGGCTCCTTGCTTTTTCATAGAATCACAGAATGATATGGAGTTGCAAGGGACCTCTGGAGATCATCTACTCCAACATCCTGCCAAAGCAGGTCCACCCAGAGTAGGTCCCATAGGAAAGTGTCCAGGTGGGTTGGGAATGTCTCCAGAGATGGAGACTCCACCACCTCTCTGGGCATCCTCTGCCAGGGCTCTGCCACCCTCACAGCAAAGTTCCTCCTCATGTTTAGATGGAACTTCTTACATATGAGTTTGTGTCCATTCCCTCTGGGCACCACTGGAAAAAGCCTGGCCCCATCCTCCTGACACCCATCCTTGAAGTATTTCTAGGTGTTGATCAGATCCCCCCTCAGCCTTCTCTTCTCCAAACTATAAAAACCCAAGTCCTCATCAGAGAGATGCTCCAGGCCCCTCATCATCTTTGTTCCTTGTCCTTCTTGATCTGAGAGGCCCAGAACTGGACACGTGTCATGTCTATCTATTGAGAACCTGCAGCAACGCAAGATTTCAGTCTCAGGGCAGCCTGATGGTTGAAGGGACTCCACTTCTCTCATCTCCTCCCATCTCTGGTCCTTTTGCAATTGTTTCAAGCAGTATTGATAAAATGACACCTTACGGTTTAAAAAAAAAAAAAGAGTAATTAGAAACTGGCAGAGCTAATATGACCAGAGGAGTAAGTTTTCTTAAATTCCCTGTAAAACTACCATTCTTCTCCCTGCAGCTGATACCCTAGGACCCGTGTCTGTGCCGTTCATTTCCTAACGAGCCCATCATCCACAGCAGGGCTTAGAATTAATTACCACCGTGGACAGGGGAGATCCTCTGAAACACTACCCTTTCCCCCCTTGCCTGTCCTTCAGGCTAATTATTTCCCACTGTGGACCACGGGTCAGGGAAAACAACATTGTTTTATTGGGAAGAAAGTGATTCTCCTCGCAGGCAGTATAAATGTGACTTAGAACATCAGTAAGTTTTCAGCACGCTCTGCCTACGTGAGATTTCGCTGGAGACCAAGTACAGAGTCTTTTTTTTTTTTTTGTGTAATTGCTTTGGGTTCCATCTTCCAAACCCTGAGCCAACCTAGTAGCCTCTCCGAAGCACAAAGGAGAGGTGCTGAGACCCCACGCCCGCATCATTTCCCTAAAGGTTGAGGGCAGTTTGGGGCTGCCAGCTGCAATAAACAGCAGAGATGTGTTTCTTGGGACTGCTCGTGCTTACTTACATCGATGCAAGCAGCAATCATATTTTTAAGTTTCCACTAAGCAAACCTTCCATGCAATTTGCTAAATTTATACCAAACACAATAGCGCATATAAAGGGGGATCTAAGTATGGAAGCCACTGTTTTAATATAATTGGCCTTTTAGATTAAAAGGCTCTTGTAATAACCTTTTCCTAAGAAGCAGAAAAAGTCGTAATTACAGAGCAGTCGCACATGACAGATAACGTTCCAAATTTAGAAAAATTAACTCCTCCCTGCATTTCTAGCAGAGTGATCCTTGCCTGGCTGCAGAGCCAGGATCAGGCCACTGCTATTGCAAAAAAAAAAACAAAACCAAGAAGCTGGATGAAGAACAAAGCAAATGGGATGCCTGACAGCAAACCCAGCTGCTCCCGAAGTGGGCTTACTGGTCTCCAGCATCATTTTTGGCAGGCATCCTATTGATAATCCAAATTCACCCAAGAAAATGAGTGAGGAAACACGGAGCAAGTTTAAAGACGGTGTTTTCATTAATACTTTTTAAGTCATTGAGGAGGTACACATCTTCTGGGTGCAAAGGGAAGGTTGTCCTACCTCCAGGGTAGGGATGTATCACCTGGCAAAGCCAAGCTCATAATTAGCTGTAGCACAAGCAAAATCAAAAGCCGTTATGCTCCAGTGGCAGCAAAGTAGATTTACCTCTAAAATACATTAAGTGAGCCTTTGGTGATGGTTTCCCCGTGAATACTGAGGTGCTGCCACACAGTGACACCCAAACTCAGGCAATCCTAAGTTTAAGGGGTGAATCTCAGGGGGGGGAGGCAAAGAACAAAACCCCCTCCTTAGCCTACATATTTAGTAACTTAGTTTTTTCCTCCTGTTTGCCTTGGAAATCAATATTTTTTTTTTCTGTTGATTTAAGTAGGACATCAACCTGGCCTGGCTGTGTAAGCATTTAGTTTTTAATATCCTGCCTACTGCAATACATATATTATACGTGACAGTTATCGCTGTGCTCTAAAGGTGAAATCAGCTCAGTAAAGCCCCAAGGAGGGGGCTGGGGCTCTGGGCAGAGCTGGGACAGGGCAGAGTTGGGCTTCTGCTTCCTGGACTTTGTGTGTTGCCCTGCAGCAGCCAACCACAGAACCTTCATGGTTGGAAAGGACCTCTGCGACCATCGAGTCCCACCATACACACACAAAAATTCCCTGCAGTCTCAGCCACTAGGGCATGCCCTGAAGTGCCACATTAACTCTATTTCTTAAACACCTCCAAGGATGGTGACTCCACCACCTGGTTCCTGGTTCCTCCAGGGATGGTGACTCCACCACCAGACGTTCCAGTGTCTGACCACCCTTTCGGTAAAGTCATTCTTCCTAATATTTAATCTGAAACTCCCCCGCTGCAACTTCAGGCCATTTCTTCTGGTTCTGTTATGGACCAGAGGACCAACCATGGTGAGAAGACGTACAGCACATGGCAAGGAATATAACGGGCTACCATGAAGGAAATGCCATGAGGAGAGGTGTTCTTCACTGCTCTCCTCTCTTTTGGTATAAAACAAGCATCATGACATCTCATAAGGTGTTGGTGCTGGAGGAGAAACACGTGCTTAAAGAAAGACGTGGATGAAAAGCTGGTGATGCTTTTGGAGAGGTGCTGGGTTCGATTATTCTGGTGGGACAGTGAGGGTCACACCAGCCAGGCCACCAGCGCAGGGCAAATGCTGGCCCTGCAGCTGGCCAAGGATTTGCACCCCAGCAGCCCCGGGCAGCACCCATCACCCACCAGTGTCCTCAGCTCCTTTGCAAGGACTGACGGCCACACGCTGACATGTTTCTCCCATCAACACTGTTTCACCACCCAAAAAAAATATCCCCAAGGCGCATCCTTTGCCCTGGGTGTTTTCTCTGTCATTGAAACACCCGGAATGACTTTCCTGCCTTACCGGTCCCCGCTGCTGTGCCAGATGCTGTCACTCCACTGTGGGTCTGGAGCTGGTGTTTTTTTTTTTCACCATGGCCTCAAACCATTTCTGGCTGGTTAGAGAGAGAACTTTAACAGGAGTTGACTGGCTCACATCGGTGACTCGCATCCCTCAACTGTTTAACACCGAGCTTGTCCGCAATCAGACAGGCACGGCTCACGCTTCTGTTTGCTGCCACAGGGAAATGAATCGGAACGTTAATATTTAAAATACACCCGTCGCAATATAATTTTCTTTTTCTACCCAGCAATATGGTGAAGGCATTTGAGATAACCGTTTCCTCTACACTCCCTTTAATTTTTTCATATCGGTTTCAGCGCTAAAAAAAATCCAACCAGTAAATCAGACAATTAACCATTTCAGTCTAGGAAAGGTCCAGTAAATCACCCAAGTTTTATATCTCTATTTTTTTGAAATTATGCCCGAGAGCCTAGAGATCGAGTCCATGTGCTATTAATTTGCAGACAGGCGGTTCGCATACTTGCCTAATGACCTCAGCGGCAATCTCAGCCCTGCAGACCCAGGTGCGCCCCGGGAAGAGCGAAAGACCCGGCTGCGCCGCTCAGACGCAGGAGGAGATGATGTGTCAAAACAAATGTCAAGACTGGGGATCCCTTTCGCCCGGCCCCAGCAGTGCCTGGCTGTGATTTATGGGCAGCCCGCTGCGGCGCACGCTCGCACCGTTTGCGGGAGACTAAACCAAGGGCGGTTCTAAAAACCAGGTGGTTCTTTTATATTTCTGGTCACTAAAGTGAGAGAACACCTTGTCGCACATCCATAGCCTCGGGGTTACTGGTATTTTTGGTTTTCTACGGGAGGCGGTACCCTGCCAGGCGCTGGCCACCAGCCTTAGGGGGATGTTTTAAGGGATGGAGTTGGGGTGGCAGAAGTGACATTAAAGCAGGACAAGCCAAAGCCACGTCTGCCATCAGCGGGATGACCACTGACTCCAGCTGAGCCCCATTTTGCCCTTTCCTCCCCTCCTGCTTAACGATCCATGCAGGGAAAATCTAATGAGAGAGGGGATGGAGAGGAGTGATTGCCAGGGTACTGGCTCCAGCCTCTTCTCCACAATGACCTCTGAAGGCCTTGGAATAATAAAACACTCATTTCCAGCGTTCACCGCTCCTTGCCCCGGCAATCCATCGATCGCCACCAGCGCTGCCTGGACCGGGAGAGCGCAGAAACCTGCATCCTTGGACCAGAGCATCAGCTGGTGGGAACCAGAAGGTGCTCATCTGAGCTCATGTGGCCTCCCCACTTTTCCAAGCTGTTGCTAGCTGCTGGGAACAGGAGAGGACAGGCCACCACATAAAGTCCCCGTGGTTTTGGCTTCACCAAATCCCCAAATAATATTTGAAAGCCCTAAACACAATCAGCAGGTGGATGAACTCACAGAATCACAGAATGACCGAGGTTGGAAGGGACCTTTTAAGATCATCTAGTCCAACCAAGGNCTCAACCCCCTTTGCCTTCCTCCTTGCCCCCTTCTTTGTGAATCCCATCTCTTCAGTGGCCCTGTCTTTGGGTTTCTACATATAAAAAGCTTCTCCTGTATTAAAGCATCCTTTTCACTCTATTTTGTCCTTGGATTAAAAATAGGGTGTATCATTAAGGTCTTTTGGCTCTCTCTCCTCCTCTCCATGGGAGAATGGTGGGACTTGGGGAAGTCCTGGAGGATGTAGTGGCTTTGTTTCTTGCTGGCTGGTCTGTGGCATGGCTGTGTCAAGCTCCAGCTGCCATCAGACCAGCCACGGCCTCAGGAGATGACAGATACACTCCTGCCTGAAAATCCTGTCTGGCAGCAGATCTAAAATTGGAGACATCAGCAGTGGCTGGGACACTGGTGCCATCTGCAGCACAGTTGGGTGGGTCAGGGATGGCTCCAAAATCATCACCGTGGCTGCACCACAGCGCCCAGCAAGGTTTAAAACTCCTGGTGGCACAAAGTACCTCAAAGCAAAATGTAGTGAGTCTGAAGACCTCGCTAGTCATAAGCAGATGGATGCTGGGATCTCGAATGAGGCAGTCCATAGAAAGGAGATGTAGAATCGTAGAATTGTCTAGGTTGGAAAAGACCTTTAAGATCACTGAGCCCAACCATCAACCTAACACTGACAAAGCCACCACTAAACCATGTCCCTCAGCACCATGCCTACCCATCTTTTAAATGCTTCCAGGGATGGTGATTCCACCACTTCCCTGGGCAGCCTGATCCGCGCTTGCCAAAGCATTTGAAGGGCTTCCATCTCCATCACCCAGACCAGCCTCTATCCCCACCTCCTCCCCACCACCAGCTGCTCTGAGGACTGGGAATGTGCTCTCCAGCCCCCAGGGCTGAGGATGAATCCGGGGTCCTGCCAGAGTGAAGAAAAGAAAATCTGCATCACTGGTGGGTACTGGGAGGGCAAAGAAGCAACACTGCAGGCAGACACGTCCCACACCATTTGCAGGAGGTTTTGGAGCCCCATTTCAAACCACCACCCCCCCAGCCCACAGGCTCAGGTACCTGCCAGCACAACAGACACTGAGCTCAGAAGATCATAACATTTTATTCCCTGCTTATAGATTCTCATTGTTTTCCCAGCATGAATTTGGAGCAAAACAAAAGGGCACACAGAACTGAGGATAAAAGTGATATAACTTGTCTGGGGTTATTCTAAAAATACTATTTATTATTATTATTATTCCATGGGGTCCTTGTGCAATCACAACAGTGCATCCTGGGAGATTTTTTTGAAGAGAAAAGAAGAAATTATTTATCACCTATACGACGTTGCACATCGCCATGCCAGCTGGGTCGGGCCTGGGTCAGCAGATAACGACTCCCGTCTTTTTGACCCACTAAAAAGATGGCACCATCACGAGGCAGAAACCCCATTTCTTGTGCAGCTACAAAAGAAAAGCTCTCCGTTCTTTTTTCCCCCCGGGGCCGAGCATCTTCAGTTTGGGATAAATGATAAAGGGAGGCTGGAAATCAGTCCGGAGGTTCGGCAGGGAGACCCTCACCGCCAAATAGCACCAAAGCAAACCACCAAGGGAAAATAAGCCACCTGGGGGCTGCAGCTGCTTCATTCCGGCAGCGGGAAGGAGGTTCCCCAGGGATTACACCCAATTATGCGGCAGGGATGGGAATGCTTGGGTTTGGAAAGGAATGTCTTAAAACCCCAGCAGCGGTCGCGGCTTTCCAGGTCGGCTCGTTGAAAGGAACGTGCTAGAAAAGCAACGGGGCGATGGGGATGGGGACGGCGGGGCAGGAACCGGCCGGCAGGGCTGTAATTCTGCCTTAAAACTGCCTTTTGTTGTCCGAATGTTAAGCTGCTTTCAGGGGCGATGAGGGGAATGGCTCGGCATTAGGGAGCAGCGACAGGCAGGCGGGTGGGCATCGCTCCTGGCAACGAGCAGGGTAAACAGCACGATGAGCCAAATATTGAGAAATAAATAAATTCTTCCCACCCCAGCCTGAGGATGAAGCACTGGTTTATAGCTGAGGTGGCAACCGGTGAAACGAGGAGCCCCAGTCCTCCTGAAGGTGCCCCCAGCCCTCCTGGAGGTGCCCCCACCGCTTTTCCGAGGGGCCACCAAGACTCTGGCAGCAGGAGGAGAAACAGCGATGCAAAAACCCGCACGGAAAGAGCCGGGTGGGGATGGCACAGGGCAAGGACCCTCGCCACGCTCTGCTTTCCCCTTCATCTACTCGGTGTCATCCTTGACAACGTGCTCTCCATCATCTGCTTCCTCCGCCTTTCCCAGACACGTCTCGGGAATGCCAAATGGCATGTAAAACCCTAGCCTGCATCCGAAACTCTTGCAAAACTCTGGGGATGTTAATATAGGAAAAGGTGTATCCAAGGCCATAAAAAGGGACCAGGCACTTTGCACTGGGGAACCGACAGTTATTACAGAGTATGAGCCGGGGTTGAAAAGGCCGAGACGACAGCAATTCTGCTCTGCCCATGGTCTCCTGTCCATGGGGAGAGGTAATTGTCGTTAAAAAAACCTGACATTTGCTTGCCAGCGTTTTGCAGCAGGAGGAGCTGGAGGGCAATTTCTCAGGAGAGGGGATGAGAATGTGTGGTGCCTGACACATTCAGGATGTGGCCACGGTCAGGATGGGCACCTGCCACCTCCAGAGCTGCTGGTTAACTATTGCAGTAATATACGTCCAAGGTGGAATTTGGATGTTTGTTTTTTTTAGATAAAGCTGTGATGTGCTGTAGAGATGAGAGTCCAGTGTTTTCCCCAAGGCGGCTGAAGGCTTTGGCATGGGCACAGCTCTGGCACCCCACTTGCACCTGACCGAGGCTGGGGTGATGCACAAGGTCCAGCTTCCCAAAGCCAGGCTCATTTTAGCCGGAGAGCCTGCAGAGTCCCTGCCAGCCTCCAAGAAATCTCATCTCTGCACCAGCACTGCAGGAGCTGCTCATCTCCGAAAAGTTAAATACATTCAGAGCAGCCCAGAACACAGAGAACAGGCTCCATTTGGAAATTATTTATTTACTCAGCAGCCGTCAATGGGAAGCAGAAAGGGGCCAGGGCAGTGCATGTCAGAAACCTCCCCCTGGAGCATTTACCTGCTCAACACAGACCCTGTGCTCCGTGGGGATTATGGCCACTATCACCACGCAGAGGTTACTGATGTTATTTTTCTCTTAAAACCCTAACAAAAGGCCATTTTGGGATCCGCTGGGCCGCTCAGGTTTCTGCAGCCAGCCATCACCACTGTCACCTGCAAAGAGCAGACCAGGGACCTTCCCACGCACTGGCCTGACCCTGCTGGGGGCTCGCTCGGTGGCTGCCCTGGCCCTGAGAAGTTTCTTCTCCTCCAGGTTCAAAGCCAGGTCTCCGGGACGTGTCTGCTCCTGAAAGGATGAGTTTATAGGACTTGACAGAGTTGGCTTTTCTCCCTGCAAAGGAAGGAAGTTACTTTAAGCTTAAAAAAGCAGAGCCATCTGGCAGCGCGCAGCTGTGGAAATATTATATGTCTAATTATTTATAGAGGTACCTGCGCAGGGAGGAGCTCAGTTCTTCAGCCGTCCATAACCATGTCAGGAAAAAAAGCTCCTTTGATAGAAAAGCAACTCTGCAGTTCTTCACAAAAATATGCGCGTTGGAGGCTTGGGGCAGGGGGAGCAGCACGGTTTTCTTTGCTATTTGCAACCTCAAAGCAGCAACAAGTTTGTTTTCTGCTGGTGGTCTCCGTATGGGGCATGAGCTTATAGTAAGACCTCTGGCATCTGAAAGCCATTAAAGTGTACAGACACAACAGCCCCAGCCATTAGCGGAGACAAAACAAAGCTAAGCACAGCCACAGATAATTAACCAACTCTTGTTTCTCCTTAAATCAATAGCAAGAACATTACAAGAACAAACAGCCCGGCCTGTCCCCGGGGACATGGCTTTGCCAGCCCTCTGCCCCCCCCCCCGAGCTGATTTCCAATGGAAATTACACCCTCAGGTCCAGGGCTGTAAGATCAGATTTCCCTTATTGGCTTCTTAGAGCTATTTTAATCCACGGGGAAGACCTCAAATGGAGCCGGTGGTGGTCTGGAACTGCCAGCTCTTAAATTTTGGGCTGGGGAGAGAAGGCTGAGTGCCCCGGAGTCCACACCGTGTGAGGGTGGAAATCTCTGAGTCTTTGGTGGAGAGATGGGAGGTCACTTCTGCAGGAATCCTGCTGGGGCATAAAAGCACATTTTTCTTTGGGGAAAACATCAGTGAGGGAGAATTTTCTATCAGCGCTGAATATCGTGCCCAAAAAAGTCAGCGGAAGCAATAACTTCAATGCCATGTGGGTCGGCACGTAGCAAGAAGAGGTGCTGGTCTTCCTCCAGCCTGACAGCAGTGCTGCCCTGCTCCCCACGCCCCATGGCTGCAAAATTCCTCCTGCCTCCTCCTTTGGGATCACAGAAACATAGAATTGTTTGGGTTGGAAGGGATCTTAATGAGTTCCAACCCCCTGCCCTGGGCAGGGACACCTCCCACCACACCAGGTTGCTCCAAGCCCCATCCAGCCTGGCCTTGAACCCCTCCAGGGATGGGGCAGCCACAGCTTCTCGGGGCAACCTGGGCCAGGGTTTCACCACCCTCACATCAAAGAAGTTTTTCCCCACATCTCACCTCCATCTCCCCTATTTCAGTGTCAAACCCTTCCCCCTCATCCTGTGGCTCCCATCCCTCACCAAGAGTCCCTCCCCAGCTTTCTTGGAGCCCCTTGAGGGACTGGAAGGGGCTCCAAGGTCTCCCTGGAGCCTTCTCCTCTCCAGGTTAAACCCCCCCAACTCTCTCAGCCTGTCCTCCCAGCAGAGGGGCTCCAGCCCTCCCAGCATCTCTGTGGCCTCCTCTGTCCTTCTTGTGCTGAGATAGGGTGTCCCCTCACACCCTCATTCTCTCAGCCACAGCAGGAAGGTTTAAAGGAGGTTAAACAAAATTGTGGGGGGTGGACGAAGCAGTACCCCACAGCTCAGCTGCCTGGAGGCAGCAATGAGGGGCTGAACCAGAGCCCCCACATCCCCACAGAGCTGCTCTGCCCTGGGGACACCTGTACCCCCAAGCTAAATTTCTCCATCACCCAGAGGGGTCGTAAATTCAGTAAAAGCTTGATAAATGCTCCCACTACCTTAATTATCCCAGGAGCAGTGATTCAGTGCCTAGGAGGGAAGTGCCTGTTCCTGGGCTTTGGCAATGAGCGCCTGTGCATCCCAAATTGCCCATTATAAATTAATAAAGGAGATGGAAGTTAAATGATAATCATCCCTGCTCTGTGTCTTTTCTTCCTTATAAGAAAACAATATTACTCAGGGCGGGAGGGGGGAATAAATATATATAGAGAGTATATGTATGCAGTAACAAATTTTCCCTTCCAGTATCCCTTAAACTGCACTTTCTTGCAATGCCTGAGATTTCAGCATAGGTTTAGTGCGGGGGTCTAAGGACCAGGATGAGAATTTGGGGGTTCATCAGCCCCAGGGAGGAAGGACACGTCATCATCATGCCTGTCCATGCTCCCCCTCTCCAGAGCCTGGCCCAGGACAGGGATGGTGGCACCAGTGGCACCAGTTTGCTGCTGCCCTGGAGACAGTCTTACTGGTGGCCCTCCGTTTCAAACCAGCATTTGCAAGTGATGATAATTTCGTCTGCTGAGCCAAAGTAGGAAGAAATGTTCCCACGTTTTATAGGAAATTCTCTTCGAAATGAAAACAGTCACTTCTTACCCTTTTTCACTTCTCCTTTTGTACGAAGAAGTCTTACAGACTTACAGCCAAGCGTGTTTTCTAAGAATAAATGTTATCTCTTGGCTTTTAAATTAGAAATTAAAGTCTTGTCAGCCCAGGGAGACTGGGAAGGAAAGTTGCATTATAATGTCACAGGAGACTGGATGCTGGGAAAAGAAGGAGGTTTAGTCAAAAAGGTATAAAAATGAGGTTTTAGGGACTGACAATCTCTCGCGAACACTGGGTGGATGTGACATCTCATAAAAATTCAGCATCGCACTTTCTCAGGCTAAATGCATTGCAGCCAGCAGCAGGGACGTATGAGACCCCAAACAGCCCTTCAGCAAAATGAGGAAAAAAACCAGAAGAGACACTTCTGCATCCTTTCGATACCCTGGTTTCTTTTATTCCGTGGCACCAGAGTGCAGAAAGGACACAGTCACTAAATAGCCCATGGTTTTTTATTAATTATGAGCTAGTCCTGCTGCTTGATGTAGTTTTCTCTTGATTCGGAGACATGGAGAGTGAGATAGAGTGTGTCCTCTGCAAGTTGGTTGGCTCTGCTGTGTGGAGTGGTGAAGACACTGGAGGGAAGGGATGCCATCCAGAGGGACCTGGACAGGCTTAAAACATGGGCCCATGCCAGCTTCATGAAGTTCAACAAGGCCAAGTGCAAGGTCCTCCAGCTAGAACACAGCAATCCCAGGCACAAATACAGGTTGGGAGGAGAGCGGCTGGAGAGCAGTCCTGAAGAGGACTTGGGGGTGCTGGCTGGATGAGAAGCTCACCATGAGCTGGCACCATGCAGTGGCAGCCCAGAATTCCCCCGTATCCTGGGCTGCATCACAAAAAGATGCCAGGAGAGCAGGAGATGTGATTCTGCCTCTACGCTCGTGAGACCTCACCTGGAGTACTGTGTCCAGTTTTGGAGTCCTCAGCATAAGAAGGACAGAGATCTGTTGGAATTCATCCAGTGGAGGCCCAGAAAGATGTTCCAAGTCTGGAGCACTTCTCCTATGAGGACAAGAGAAGAGAAGGCTCTGGGGAGACCAACAGGAGGGACTCTTGATGAGGGAGGGGAGCCATAGGAGGAGGGGGAAGGGTTTGACACTGAGAAGAGATGGAGATGAGATCTGGAGAAGGAATCCTTCAGTGTGAGGGTGTTGAGACCCTGTCCCAGGTTGCCCCGAGAAGCTGTGGCTGCCCCATCCCTGGAGGGGTTCAAGGCCAGGCTGGATGGGGCTTGGAGCAACCTGGGGTGGTGGGAGGTGTCCCTGCCCAGGGCAGGGGGGTGGAACTAAGTGGTCCCTTCCAATCCGAACCATTCGATGATTCTACGATCCCAGGAAGGTTCTGCAGCCTTGAAATTCCCTGCCTCTGCTCCAGCATTGCCTGGCTGTGAAGGTATGTGTGCAGCAGATGGAGGTTCCTCCGACGTCCTACCTGTCACCAGTCCAACAGTTTAAAGGCATTAAATTACTCCATCTGGTCTTGCAGCTTGCACCCAGCCTGTGCTTTATAGACTAACAGGGATTATTATTTATTATTTTTTTAAATAAATGAACAGAAAAGTTGCTTTGTAAATCCAAGGCCAGAGCTGACTCATAATCTCCGCTGACAAATTCCTGTCAATATTTACTGACATATCCAGCGATGTGTAATGTTTAAAGTATCGGCTTTTATGAGAAAGCTGCCTTCAGGAAGCGTCTGGAAAAGTGTAACGCGCTTTCTCACATTCTCTCCTTCATTTCTGCCTCCTCCCAAAAATATAAACGGAGAACGTATAGGCTGGTAAAAGGGGAGAAGTAAGAGGTGCTTGGGTTTCAGCTGTGAAAAATCATTCTCTGTAAGCACAGAAGGGCAATTTGTAAGGGGGCGATTCCAGTGAACCTTTTCTGCTGCAAAATGCATCTTAACGGGGTAAAAAGGGAACCTTTCTTTTTTCTTCTTCTTCTTCTTTTTTCTGCATCCCTCACCAGCACCACGTGTTTCGACGTCGAAAGGCATGTGTCCCTTGGCAAGCCCACAAAACCCACTATTTTCAGTGAGGAGGTTCCCACCAGCCCCGCACAACTCGTCAGCCGAAGGGGGGTACGGGATGCCAACGTGCCAGATTTCCCCGGATTTACGGTTGTCAATGTCGTGGTTTCAGCCAAATTTACCAAAACCTGATTGACAGGTGTCTCCCCCTCCCCCCTTTGGGTAAAAGAGAGGAGAGGAAGGAATTAAAGAGATTCAAGAGTTTAGAAAAAAACTAAACTACTTTAATGAAAATATAAATAATAATAAATAATAAAAAGGAAATTAAGGAAAAGGAAAAAGGGCGTATACAGTCTATACAAAACCGTATCAAGCTCCCAGGATGACGACCACGTCCCCAGCAGCTTCAGGAAAAGTCCCAAACTGGACTGGGTGATGGACAGGAGCTGGATTCCAGCTCTGGAGTCAGGAACGCTGGGATCAGGATCAAAGGCAGAGGAACAGGCAGGGTCCTCCTTGGACGTCGCCATCGGAGAAGGAGAGTTGCCCCTTTGATCCCTCAGCTTTTATCCGGGGCGTGATGGGATGAGCTGGAATACCCCTGTTGGGCAGTTCTGGGTCCCCTGTCCTGTCCCCTCCTCCTTGCAGGTGGGACCCCTTTATGCTTTTCCGTTTCCGACCCTCCAACGGGCAAATGACAAAAATTATCTGACCTTGGTTCTTCCAGCAATAAGGATAAACAAGGGCCTCTCTGCACCATCCCTGGGGATCATCAGGTCTTATCACTGTGAGACGGAACAGCTCTGAACAATGTGCTGGTAATTTCAGAGTTTAGCTAGTTAGAAGAGGCCCAGCTAAGAAAGTAAAACTGTAAAACGGAAAATTGGTTTGTTTTACCTTAAACCAGGACAGTCAAAGACACCTGAATTTAGCATACACTAACAGCACGGGCTTTAAATCAAAGGAGCGTGTCTTAATACATTATTTATAATGAATCAATTATTAATAGAGATCTTTTTTTTTCTCCCCTAATAAAATATTATAAACTCTGCTATAACACGCTGTACCAATATGTACTGTATAAATAACGTTCCATGTTTCAGCTCATGAGGACTTTTAAGCAGCTTTTAAGATGATGACCAAGTCGTCATCTATCACAGGTTTTGAAGCAGGGCGTTCACTTCAAGCTCCAGCAAACAAACCTCCTCACGGCAGGTGCTTTGTTTGGTGAGACACAGATACTTCAACAAATATCTGCATCATTTACACTGGAAGGTGAATAAATCCAGCCTTCCAGGATCTGAAGGGAGCTCCAGGAGAGCTGGAGAGGGACTCTTGGTCAGGGAGTGGAGAGATAGGACAAGGGGGAAGGGTTTTAAACTGGAAGAGGGGAGATTTAGATTGGATATTGGGAAGAACTTCTTTGCTGTGAGGGTGGTGAGGCACTGGAAGAGGTTGCCCCGAGAAGCTGTGGCTGCCCCATCCCTGGAGGGGTTCAAGGCCAGGCTGGATGGGACTTGGAGCAACCTGGTGTGGTGGGAGGTGTCCCTGCCCAGGGCAGGGGATGGAATGAGGTAATCATTAGGGTCCCTTCTAACCCAAACCATTCTATGATTTTATGAAATTTCTCAAGACCTTCTGTGGACAACTCCAGGTTATTCCCACGGGGTAATACCCTCTGACCAACAGCGTCGGTCCTGTACCACGGTTCAGAGGTTCAACCCAGGGAGCCCCTGCTCACCTGCCCCAGCTTGTTCACGGTGGGCACCTCTTGCTGTGCAGCTTAAGGCGTATGTGCAAAGCACACATTTGCCAAGGCTATAGTTTCCAGCCAGTCGTGTATCAAAATTTGCCAGGATGACCCAAAAAACACCTCGCAGAAAGAAACTTTCTTCTTTGTTTTCAATGGGAATTGCTCTGATCTGATCTTGCCGTAGCCAGGACCCCCCCCAGACGCAGCAGGGGGGAAGGCAACATCTACCAGCCACGGTGGAAATCGTTAAATTGGAGTGGTTTCAGAGGAGAGCCACGGGGACAACGGAGGAGCTCGCCTGATAATGAGAGACGCCAGGAACTCAATTTGTTTTCCTTAACGAAAAGAAGGTTAAGAAAGGATCCGCTTGCAGCCTCTAATTACTTCTGGAATTTAAATGTGATAATAGAGGGCTCCCCGGTCAGGCAGATGAAAGTACTCACAGCCCGGTGCCTGCAAGATTCAAATTCGGGTTGGAATTAAAAGCACGTTTTTAGTGGTGCAGGTTATTAACCACTGCAACAACCGTTGAGAAATCTTCTGATTTGAAGAGGTATTTTTTCCTTTCTAGACCTGAAGCTTCAGTTCAAACAGAAAAGTCCCCAGGCATGTTTTACACAGGAGTTCAGGCCAGATAATCATTATGGCTTTGTCTAACCTTATAAAGTATTAATCTGCCATCACCCTTCTGCCCTCCTTTTATACTCTACTCATCAACCAATAAGCTTTTTTTAGTAAACACAGAGAATTTCTTGAGCCTGGTGCCAGCTGGGAGGTTATTAGCGATAACGAGTTGGAGGACCGTATCCCTACAACACCCCAGCTGAACGTGGTAGGAACCATCCGTGGCAGAGACTGACAGCCCACTGCTGCCCAGCCCGTCAGCAAATCCCCGCTGACACCGGGGATATTTTTCCACCTGGATATTATAAAGGGGATGCTCTCACCAGTGTTGGAGTTGGTGGGACAGCGAGGGGTCGGTGGTTGTCAGCTGGAGCCACGAGCAAGAGCCGAAGGACCCACCGGGAGGACCGACTGCTCCTTGGGTTTACAGGAAAGGGAAGGCAGGAGAAAATTATATTTAGAGCTTTCCCAGTGTTAAGCTTGAGCCTGCATCAGAAACGGTAAATCCACAAGGAACTCTTGCCATTTGCCATGCTCAGCACTTACGTTTTACAAAGCCCCTGCGTGTTGTTGTGGTGCAAGTTTAGATTCGGTGCTTGGGATCGACTCCTGACCCGTTCCAGTTTGAATTTCATGTCACCACCTCCCAAATCCCTGAGTTTTATATCACCATGTCACACTCCTGCCTGGACAGTGCTGGGAGCGACCCACGATGGGCAGGGATCCTGCGTTGGGCTTTTCCTAATATACTTCCCTCCTTTTTCCCCTCTTTTTCTCCCTCTTTTCCCTACCCCACTGAGGAAAGGGTGATGGTGTGGGGTGTGAGCCACCTATTTGCTGGCTGGGGTTAAGCCCTGACAGAATGATATATAGATACACACACAGAGATATATAAGGATATGGGCATATGTATTATAGAATCATAGAACGGTTAGAGTTGGAAGGGACCTTCAAGATCATCCAGTTACAAACCCCCTGCCCTGGGCAGGGACACCTCCCACCACCCCAGGTTGCTCCAAGCCCCATCCAGCCTGGCCTTGAACCCCTCCAGGGATGGGGCAG
>VZRU01018570.1:114660-134568 GCA_013398155.1 Pedionomus torquatus
AAAAAAAAAGGCTTGACAGCTGTGTTGAAATTACCTCTGGTAATTTTAACTGAGTGGAAGCTTTTATATTCGATTGCAACAAAAATGTAAAGCATGTCACTTATTAAGCTTTTATGTCTGACATTCAGTCTGGTACCTGACGACATCTTTCTAGCAATCTGGAGATGGTGCAGCTAATGTACTTGGAAATGGTAGAATTAGATATGGTGGAAAGTCATTAAATTTGAAATTAAATGGGCTCTCTTGGTTCTTGAAGGTAAAGTTAAAAAAAAAAAATAAAGAGAAAGGAAAAAGAAGTGCCTGTGCAGAAGTCAAAAAAACATCTCCCATATTAACTGCATGAGCTTTCTTGTTCCCCCTTTAATAGCAACAATTAGATTCATAGAATAGAATACTAGAATGTTNAGGCTGCTCTAAGGTCTCCCCGGAGCCTTCTCTTCTCCAGGCTGAACAGCCCCAGCTCCCTCAGCCTGTCCTCACAGCAGAGGGGCTCCAGCCCTCTAATCCTCTTTGTGACCCTCTGCTGGACCCGTTCCAACAGGTCCATGTCTTTTCTCTGTTGAGGACTCCAAAGTTGGACACAGGACTCCAGGTGGGGTCTCACAAGCTCGGAGTAGAGGGGGAAAACCACCTCCTGTGACCTGCTGGCTGCTGCAGGTTCATTAGTTGAGCATCACCAGCTTCGCTGTAATTAAGGGCAGGGTGGGATCCTGCAGGTTCCCACAAAAATAAGGCATCAAGTCCCCCTTGCCGTTGGCACCAGCCAGAGCCTCTGCCTGAGCATTTTTATCCTGATTTTTAGCCTGATAAAGGAAAAAAGAAATAAAAATGCCACACAAGTGGTCTGATGCTCTGTCAATCCAAGCTATTTTCTACCCAAGGCTTTCTAAGCAAGAAAGATTTAACAGTGCATCGTAAGGCTGCCTTTACTGGGCAACAGCAGAGAGGGGCAAAAAATCTCACTCAGACTAGTCTATTAAAATCCACATAAAAATAAAAACACAGAAATAGCCAAAGGACGAATGCCTGTAAAGTGTTTAGGCCAAATTACACAGCCTGGAAAGAGTGTTGCCATGGTTTCGTGCGCCAGTGGGATGCTGTGCCATCTACAGCCCACGATTCTTCCCTGGGATCTGGGAATCCCAGTCCCACAAGAGGGTGATGGGCAGAAGACGGTGGTGGGACTGGCTCCTGGACCCATGGCTCAGCCCAGCAGCACACCCAGGAATTTTTCCATATGTGTGGAACACCAGCCTACGTGGGAGATTCCAAGGCATCCACCGCTCCGTAAGATCCTGAGGGGTGACCAGACGGTGTTAGAGGTGCAGGTGCCACAAGATGAACCCAACCCCAGATGCCTCCACTCACCACGTCCTCTGGCATCAGCCGTGCTCTGGCATTAGCACGCAGCGCCAGTGGAGACGGGGAATAGCAAGACGTGCTTTCCTTTCCTGCTGCTACCAGCTGCCTGGAGAAGAGGAGGCTCCAGGGAGACCTTGGAGCAGCCTTCCAGGATCTGAAGGGAGCTCCAGGAGAGCTGGAGAGGGACTCTTGGTCAGGGAGGGGAGTGATAGGACAAGGGGGAATGGTTTTAACTGGAAGAGGGGAGACTGAGATGATATAGTAGAAAGAACTTCTTTGGTGTGAGGGTGGTGAGGCACTGGAAGAGGCTGCCCAGAGAAGCTGTGGCTGCCCCATCCCTGGAGGGGGTCAAGGCCAGGCTGGATGGGGCTTGGGGCAACCCGGTGTGGTGGGAGGTGTCCCNGAGGTGTCCCTGCCCAGGGCAGGGGGGTTGGAACTGGATGATCTTTAAGGTTCCTTCCAACTCTAAACATTCTATGATTCTACCAGGGACCCCTTCTGCATTTCACATGGCTTTCACAAACCACTCACCACTCTCATTAGTGGGGCAGGCAATCAAAATCGATATGTCCTGACAAAGAGAGGGAAAATGGGCAAGTTGGTTGTACCTAAGCTCCACCACCTGAAGGTCATCCTTCCCCTCTGCTCTGTCCTGGGGAAGCCACATCTGAAGCACTGGGTCCTGTTCCACATTCCCCCATTCAAGGGCAGCGAACTGTCAGAGAGAGTCCAGCAAAAGATGCTCATGGCCTGGAGCACCTCTCTGCTGAGGAAAGGCTGAGGGACCTGGGGCTGTTCATCTGGAGAAGAGCAGACTGAGAGGGGTCCTCATCAATGCTGAGCAAGAGCTGAAGGGTGGGAGGCAAGAGGATGGGGCCAGACTCTTCTCAGTGGTGACTGAGGCAGGACAGGGCGCAACCGGCACGAAATGGAACACGGGAAATTCTACCTCAACATAAGAAAAACTTCTCTGTGAGGGTGGCAGAGCCCTGGCAGAGGCTGCCCAGAGGAGGTGTGGAGTCTCCTTCTCTGGAGACATTCAAACCCACCTGGATGCGTTCCTGTGCAACAGCTCTGGGCACTTTGACAGGGGGATGGAGCAGATGATCTCCAGAGGTCCCTGCCAACCCTGACCACTCTGGGATTCTGTCACTCACAGGCACAAAGGCTGCGACCCCGTGCCCTGTGCCAGCCCTGTTGTCTGCAGGGCACCCGCAGCGCCTGGGTGGGGACACGCCAGGCACATCTAGGTGAAGGCAGCCTCATAAAACCAGCTTTGATTTGTTTAATGAGCTGCTTATTGCCAAAGATGAAAGAAAGGAGCGCAGCAGCTAACAAACCTGGGAAGGGCTAGTAATGTTGTTTTCTAGCACTTGTTAAAAAGAAGCTCTGTTTCTTGGCTTTAGACATGAGCTCCCTCTCTGCAGGCTCTGCAAGGATGAGTACAGGGTGCCCTAAGCCCTGGGAGATCACATCAGGAAGGGCATCAGGAATGATACCAGGAGGTCATGGTGTGCCAGGGGTATCCATCCATCCATCCATCCATCCATCCATCCATCCATCCATCCATCCATCCATCCATCCATATCCATCCATCCATCCATCCATCCATCCTCCTGCCTCCTACCTGCAAAGTCCCGTAGCACCACCAACCCCAGCATCAAGAGGGCCAAGAGGGAGAACCTACTGGTTCCATCATTAGCTGCCATCTAATTAATCAGAATAAGAGTTATAAAAATCACGTTGTAGAGCTGAGAAGGGCCATCCCCAATTTCCCTACTGTTGCTGCAGCCCCTACCATGCGGTTCAACCCAAAATATCCAACCAGATGTACAACTCACCAGCCTTTCGGGTCCCCTCCATCACCTCACAACCTCCGTGTCCCATTCCCCAGGCGAGCGACAGCCGAAATCCAGACTTAAAAAAGGGCCCCACGCCAGAGCCGTGATGCTGGGGCACCACGGGGCTCCAGCNCACCACGGGGCTCCAGCCGCTCAAAAATGCCAGGGGGTCTCATTAGCCCTTGTCCACATCATTTGGGAGACAGAGAAGCCCCCTGGATTCTGTGCTACGAGAGGGCAACATAACAAGCTCTTCCACAGGGGCAAGGCACCGGGGACCTGCCGACAGCTACAGGGGTAATTTAAACAGTGCACGTTTGAGGTGTAGGCCACATTAAATACCAGTGGGTAGTAAAATACTTCTAATTATTCCCCCATCCCTAAGTTTTCACACCTCCTTTTTTTTTTTTTTAATATATATTCAACTCCCTTCTTTTCTTTTTTTTTTTTTTTTCCTCCCAGTTAATTCTTTTTTCAGGCAAAGAAGAGCACAAACACGGTTCGTTATCCCAAATAAACCGACATGCTCTGCGATTTGGCTGCAAAATATGCGGGTTTGGGGACCAGCACACTGCATAAAAACACATTCTCACAAGGGACCATCTCAGACGCAGCAGTTTCTTCCCCTGAACAAAAAGACGTCGTGCTTGCTAAGACAGTTTTATTTCTCTGGCTAGGGAGAAGGTATCAAAATTCTTCATTTCTTTTCAATCTATACAATTTTCAGAGGATTTTCCAGCTCTGTGAAGTCCCCACAGCAGAGAGCTGCCTACGGATGGATGGAGGATCAGGGAAAAGTCTGAAGGCGATTGTGAAAACTCAGCACCTGGACACTGGTCCCCAGGTGTCCCCTGCTCACGCTCAGCCACCCCCAGCACCGGTGTAATGCCGTTTTCCGCCTCTCACCTCCTTGCCGTGGCCCACAACGTCCCTCTGCTCTTCTTCTCCAGGCACCAACTTCCATCCCTGCAAACACACCGGGTTCTCAGCCGTCTCCCCCTTCACAATTTGCAGTTCTTTTCATTTCCAGGCTTTTAAATCTGCCTTTCAGTCAAAGGGCTGGAAACGCACACCTTCAAAAGGCAGAAGGAGCTCGACGTGGAGGGGTTTTAGGGATAAAACCTGTGGTTTTGGGTCTCTCGTCCCCTGTTTCCCGAATGCTTGAGGCTGACAAAGTGTTAATATTTCTTTGGCCTGACCTTAGTGCATTACTGTCAGGTTTTGTTCCCCTACTGAACGCGTCACCTCCGGCAAGCATTTGCCCTCTTTGCCTCAGTTCTTCAATCTATAAAATAACGGAGAAATTACAATACTTTGACACTTATGAAAACGCGTGGCATTTGTACTCATTTTACATAACATCAACTTTTCAAAAAAGGATGCGTCGCTTCAGATTCTGCATCGATGTAAAGGGTTGTCAGGTATTGGAATGGGCTGCCCAGGGAGGTGGTTGAGGCACCATCCCTGGAGGGATTCAAGAGAGAAGTTGACTTGGTGCTCAAGGGTATGGCTTAGTGTTGGGTGGGGTGGGGTGGTGTTTATCATAGAATAGAATGTTTAGAGTTGGAAAGGAGCTTGAAGATCATCCTGTTCTAACCCCCCTGCCCTGGGCAGGGACACCTCCCACCACACCAGGTTGCTCCAAGCCCCATCCAGCCTGGCCTTAAATACTTCCAGGGATGGGGCAGCCACAACCTCCCTGGGCAGCCTCTTCCAGTGCCTCACCACCCTCACAGCAAAGAAGTTCTTCCCAATATCCAATCTAAATCTCCCCTCTTCCAGTTTAAAACCATTACCCCTTGTCCTGTCCCTCCACTCCCTGACCAAGAGTCCCTCTCCAGCTTTCCTGGAGCTCCCTTCAGATCCTGGAAGGCTGCTCCAAGGTCTCCCCAGAGCCTTCTCTTTTCCAGGCTGAACAGCCCCAGTTAATGGTTGTTGGGTTTTTTTTTTGGATTATTTTTTTTTCCCCCATTGTTTGGACTAGATGATCTTAAAAGTTCCCTTCCAACCTAGGTGATTCTGTGATTCTGTGACTATCACAGGAAACATTTGCTGAGGCAAAGAGAAATAGTCTGAAGGTCACGTCGTGGCAGGTGGGACCGAAACTTCTCAGCACGAGGCTGGAGCCAACCCCCCGCACCCGAGGAAAACCAAACCAAGTTATACCAGGAGCCCAAATGAACTGAAGAACATTACCGCTTCAGCTACTCAAAACTTCCTGAGCCTAAGGTGCCACAAACACATTTTTATGAATGATTTTTAGACTAGATAGATGTCTTAATATTTGAGATGTCAGGTGGAGTAATATGTAAGTAATTATGTTTTGCCTTTCATTCCGTCTTTGTCAGGGGTACAGACTGACGGCCCTGGAGATTGAAGGCTCCTGTCTAGATAGTGAAAATACTCATTTTTAACACAAAGAGCACACGCTTTCCCTGCCACGCTTTCCCAAAGGGGCCAGAAGCGGGATTGAGTTATTCAGCTGTGGTGGAACCTTGTCCAGAAGGAACGAGTCCTCCTGGGTTTACTTGAGCTGAGGAGGTTTGGCTCCCCCAGCATGAAGGTAGTGGGAAAGCAGAGAAGTGGGAAATTATTGATAAATGGACCACAAAAGAGAGGAGACAAAGAGGATTTTGAGATAAATCCCAGGGGAGTGAGGGAGGTACTAAGTCAACCTACACCGGAGAACAATGAAAGCATGAGAGTCTTCCTACTTGCCCAAACTTAGAATCATCAAATTGCCGAGGATGGAAGGGACCTTTCAGATTTTTTAGTCTAACCATCAACCTAACACTGTCAAAACCCACCACTAAACCATATCTCTAAGACCTGAGGATTCACATAAGACCTAGTTTTTGGGAAGCCGGCTGCATCCCTAGTGACCTGCATCCTCCCAGGAGATGCATCCTGGGACCGGCACAAGCCACTGGCCCATGAGACAGGGAAACCTTTCTTCAAATCCATCTACCAGCTTTTCCTGTGTTTTATACAGCCCTGCGTGGGTGCCTAACGAAAGCCACGCATCCCAGGACAGGGAATGGAGTCCTGGCTCCTCTCGAGGTGATGAGAAACTCAGGTTGACCTCAGCAGCCATCCAGAGTCAGGATGGAAGGACTTCTCTTACCTGCTGCTCTTCCCATGCTCCAGCTGTGCCGATATTTATCGCTTATTCAATCAATTCAAGTGTAAAGTCCGTGCCAAACACAGTTCAAACCAGGCTCACAACGGCAGAACTACCGCTGCCTACTCACCGATGCAACCATTGAGACGAGCGACCATCGCGATTTTATCTGCTCGCTTTTAGCTGTTGCCAGCCTTGTGCGGTTGGGAAGAAGCCACAGAGGTCGCTCAGCAGCAATATTTGACAACTCCGCTTTATTTTGCCCAGCCTCCCTACTAAAGAATGCCAGTTATTTACAAAGTAATTTGGGAAAACGGGAATGTGCCGCATGAGGGGATGAAACCGCTTCTCAGCCTCCCATACCCACTCCAGACCTGCAAAATTTCATTCCTCCCGTGAAAAAAAAATAATAAAAATGTTTCATTGACCTGCATGATACAAAACCACGTTTCTTCCAGAAGCTCGAAAACAAGCTTTCCAGTGCTTTTCCCTTCCCCACTCTGGTTAATTGGCCCCAATTTTCCCTCTCCTGGCAGAGCCTCTTCCCCGTGTCACCTCCACCTGATGGAATTAACCACAGCCATGGTAAATATTTAAAAGGAAAAACTTCAGGCTGCGATGAGCAGGCTTCTGCAAGTCGGCATAAAAAACAGGAGGAGCAGCAAAAAGCTCTAAGAAACACCAGTAAGAATTATCACAGGGTCTTCGGGTCTCACGTGCCGGAGCTGCGGCTTCGTGTTGTGCTGATCTTGAGGCTCGTTAGTGGAAACACAGCTGTTTTCTCCAGGAAATTGTCAGCCTCTTGATGTAATCCCGGCTTGGTTGGGGGGGAAGCTGTTTTAATTGCCACCTGGAAACAGACAGCAAGTGTTTACAAGTTGCAAAAGGCTCTCTCCCCTGGGGAAGAGCGAAGAGCTTTCTTAACTCTTTAGTGCTGCGACCCAGGTATTTATTTACCCCTGTTGGTATTTGCACGAGGCCCGGGAGCGGTGATGGATGGATGTGCCTTGGGACTGGCTGGCACAGAGGCAGCAGAAATGTCAGTTGACGTGAAGATACGAGCTCAAGAGCTGACGGGCTGAGGTGCCGAGCAAACCGAGCGCAGCTCAGCTGCGAGGTCTCTGGCGTGCTCGTGACCTTCAGCTCGGTGCCACTCTCGGCACGTAGTACTTGTCACCAAACACAGCACGTTGGGAGCACCAGCACCTGATATAGGAAGGCTCGTATCACTTTACCAGGTGTCGTGGTTTTAGCCAAATTTACCAAAACCTGATTGACAGGTGTTCCCCCCTCCCCCCTTTGGGTAAGAGAAAGGAGGGGAAGGAATTAAAGAGATTCAAGAGTTTAGAAAAAAAACCTAAACTACTTTAATGAAAATATAANCCTGTTGGGCAGTTCTGGGTCCCCTGTCCTGTCCGCTCCTCCTTGCAGGTGGGACCCCTTCACGCTTTTCCGTTTCCAGCCCTCCAACGGGGAAATGACAAAAATTATCTGACCTTGGTTGTTCCAGCAATAAGGATAAACAAGGGCCTCTCTGCACCATCCCTTGGGATCATCAGGTCTTCTCACTGTGAGCCAGAACAGCTCTGAACAATGTGCTGGTAATTTCAGAGTTTAGCTAGTTAGGAGAGGCCCAGCTAAGAAAGTAAAACTGTAAAACAGAAAATTGGTTCGTTTTACCTTAAACCAGAACACCAGGGTAATTGTGGGCTCCAAGAACCTGAAATGCTCAGAAACTGAAATGAAGTCTCATCTACGGTTGTGCAGCTGGGATGCTCATCCAAGAGCTAGAAGGCATCTGCTCAACGTGCAAGGGTTTTGCTTTATGGCCAGGTACTGAAAAGCTTGGGCAGGCACCCGTGTTAACCAGTCTGTGATCCCAGCAAACGCGCTGAATGGAGCCTGGGAGCACCAGGATGGTGTTGCACGCTACCCTCAGGAACGCATGTCGAAGCAAGGACTCTTGCAGGAGAAGCACCACCAGCCCTTTGGTGTCATCCTCCACGTTCACAACCGGACAGCAAAGCAGGCAGGTAAGGAGAGGCAAAAGGTTAAGGGAAAAATAAGTAACAAGAATCTAAGATTTGTCATCTCTACTTTTCATCTAGGTAGTTAGTTCAGGCAACTAACTTCCTACTGGGCTTCTAAGTTCTGGTAAGATAATTATGATTCTGGGTGGAGAATGGACTTTCCATTCTCTGGGACAGAGAAGGACTTGGGGGTGTTGGTGGGTGAGAAGCTCAACATGAGCTGGCAACGTGCACTGGCAGCCCAGAAAGCCACCTTGCACGTTGGGCTGCATTTCCAGCAGTGTGATCAGAGGAGCTGGGGGGGATTCTGTCCCTCTGCTCCACTCTGGGGAGATTGCCCCCCCAGTGCTGCCTCCAGCTCTGGGGCCATCAACAGCAGAAGGACATGGAGCTGTTGGAGAGGGGCCAGAGGAGGCCACAGAGGTGCTGGGAGGGCTGGAGCCCCTCTGCTGGGAGAGCTGGGGGGAGGGGGTCATCTTGGAGAAGAGAAAGCTCCGGGGAGACCTTAGAGCCCCTTCCAGTGCCTCAAGGGGCTCCAGGAAAGCTGGGGAGGGGCTCTTGATGAGGGAGGGGAGCCCTAAGAGGAGAGGGAAGGGTTTGACACCGAAAGAGGGGTGAGATGAGATCTGGGGAAGAACTTCTTTGGTGTGAAGGTGGTGAGGCACTGGAAGGGGTTGCCCAGAGAAGCTGTGGCTGCCCCATCCCTGGAGGGGTTCAAGGCCAGGCTGGATGGGGCTTGGAGCAACCTGGGGTGGTGGGAGGTGTCCCTGCCCAGGGCAGGTGGATGAGCTTTAAGGTCCCTTCCAACCCAAACCACTCTATAATTCTTGAGGATCTCTTATTTGATCAGACATTCAATATGTGATTCCTATGGCAGCACTGCGAGTCTGGAGGCTCTTCAAGGTTACCCGCATTAAAAAAAACTTGAGAAAATAACACAAAAAGCTAAAAACGTAGCACGGGCCCCAAGTCAGCAAGACTTTAAATGCCTTCTGCGGCTCGTGACACTGCACGCTGAGATCAGCGCTGTGAGTGTCTGGTACCCAAACATCTACAGCCCCCCCAGAGGAGGGGGCGGCGTGAAAACTGGCCTTGTTTCTGCACCACGGCTGCTGCGTGGCTCCAGAAAGCCAAGGAGAGCTCCGGGGCGGCGCGTGTCCTTTAACGGGAATGCAAAGTGGTGTGGGAAGAAGGCAAGGGAGCCAAGCAGCTGGTTCCAATTAATCACCAGCCCTCTCGCAGGCCGGGGATGATGAGGCGGTGAAGACCAGACCTCACTCACTGGCTGCGGAGAGGGACCCGGGGGAGGTGGGTGGCGCGGGCAGGATGCGATGGGTTGGGGACAACCTCCGAGAGCGTTGGTGGGACACATTGGGGAGCGTTGGTGGGGGGCAGAGGGACAGCTCGGCAAATAGCCTCGAGCCAACAACCCGATAAATACAGTTATTTCGGGTTTGACTTCAGAAGAGTTTGGGGAGAGGGTTGGTAGATGCAGTTCTGTAAATACTGTTATTTTGTAGATTTTTCTTAAGTCTTCCCAGCTTCAAGTTCTCTTCTCTGTTTCTTCCCTCCAGAGCTTATTTGCACCCGTTTGCTCCCCGGAGGGCTCCACGAGGGACAGCTGATGTAGTAGCTGGACTCTTCACAGCTCCACGCGTGGGAGAAAAATACTCCAGCTGCCACCAAGAACAACATTTACCACCCTGTTTTTAAGTGGGTTTTTTTGAAGGTCCAGGTAAAACTGTACCTATGAAAGTCTGAGCTCCCAGTTCCTGTCCCTTTTTGCATCTAAATGAGACCTTCCCCCTGAAGGAGCACCTCTCCTCTATGGAAAGGACACCCTGCTTCCCCCAGGGCTTGTCTCTACCCTACATGCCCCATCCCTGGAAGTATTTAAGGCCAGGCTTGATAGGGCTTTGAGCAACCTGGTCTAGTGGGAGGTGTCCCTGCCCATGGCAGGGGGGTCGGAACATGTTGATCTTCAAGGTCCTTTCCAACTCTAACCATTCTATGATTCTACATAAATAAAACCCCAGCCTCTGCAGGCCCATCAGCGCAGAGGCATTGAGGAGCCCGCAGACCTCTTTCTTCTCTCCTTTGGTTTGGCAGCGCCGATGCTGCAAGTCTCCTGGGGTGTTATTCAGAAAGTTTTTTTTGCAAACGTAAAGTATGCCCGAGAGAAGCACCAGGTCCCTTAACTCACGGGGGAAGCGCTCACGTAACCTAGAGGACAGTGAACCTGTCCTAGAGGACAGCAAACGCAGCTCTCTCAGCGGCGTTTGCTGTGTGCATTAATGTTTTTTCCAGATGCTAAAAACGGGCTTTATCTGCTAACCCACAGAAGCACTGGGAGGATGGTAAAAACGGTGGGTTTCTGCAAATGAAGCCCCCATCTGCAGGCCAGGCAGGACACGGCTATTTGCAACATGGAGGAGAGATGCTGCTTTTATTCTAATACTTGTCTAAAGCCATGCCAAAAAGGTGGTTTCAGGGTTTTTTTGCTTTTTTTGGTATGGTTTTTTTTAAAGCATGTCTGAATGGAAAGTCAGACCCATGGATACGTACCAGCACTGCCCACTGACTTCAGCACCAGCCACGCCAAGAGGAGATGGGATGGGTGACTCTCATGTGCAGGAAGGGTTAAATTCCTCAGTGCAGCAGTGGTCTGGAGCTGATGGTGTCTCTTCTCCAAAGCCCTTATACTTGGCTGGATCTGGAGGAGATCAGGAGCCCTGGAGCAGCGCAGATAAGCTGGGATCCACGCATAGGTTTCCACGGCAGGTCCTCACCTACAAGGGATGGGGATGAGTGGGGAGCATCACCCCCAGTGGGCAGAACTGCTGGCTTTTGCCTGCTCTTCCTTCTGGTCACTCCCTTCTGCCTCAGCGGAGTGGTAATGGGGTGGTGATGCCCCCACAGTTCCCGTGCTCACCAAGGTGACCTGCCCTGCGTGGTGTCACGTCGTGCTTGCCTGGTCCAAGGCTCCGCAGGCTGAAGTAATGATGGTTAACAAGGGATTAATCACAGCAGCACTCGATCACTTAACTGACCCATAACTTCAGTCTGAAATCAGCAAAGTGCGTGATTTCCTTAACATTTTTTATATAACCCTGAAAGAAGGTGATGTAAGAGCACCTCCTGAGCGGTGAAAGACTAGAAGGGACTGCTCCCAGCATCTGCTCCAGGCTCAAACATGACCCAAGCTTTGTTTCCACCAGCTCAGGGGCAGAGCAGGACCTGCTTCTGGCATCTCCTCCTTCTGCCGGGTGCCGTTGGGCACGTCCCCAGCAGAGACTTTGGGATTTCAGCTCCAAAGCATCTGGCTCCCTCTTGTGCTCCCCGTGTTTATGGCAGGAGAAGTCACAGAATTGTCAGGGGTTGGAAGGGACCTTCGGGATCAGCTGGTCCAAACCCCTGCCAGAGCGGTGTCACTCAGAGCAGGAACGTGTCCAGGAGAGTTTGGAATATCTCCAGACAAGGAGGCTCCACCACCTCTCTGGGCAGCTCATTCTTTTACCCTCAAAGAAGTTTTTCCTCATGTTGAGATGGAATTTCCTGTGTTTCAGTTTGTGCCTGTTGCCCCTTGCCCTGTCTCCGGGAGCCACTGAGAAGAGTCTGTCCCCATCCTCTGGCCACCCAGCTTTTAGATATTGCTCAGCATCCATGAGGTCGCCTCTCAGCCTTCTCTTCTCCAGGATTCTCAGTCTTTCCTCAGCAGAGAAATGCTCCAGTCATCTTCGTGGCCCTAAGTCGGATGGGACAAGGCCCAGCTGGTGGAACCCTCCTGGGAAGGAGGCTCATCTCCTTGTGTCCAGCCTGAGAAGCAGATCACACTGGTAGCTGTTAGTCAAGACCTGACCCGATATGGACCATCTCCACGTTCTGGAACCTTTGAGCTTGCCAGGAAGCATCAAGCTGTTCCCGGAGCACAGCTCCATGTGCAGTACACGCCGCCTGCTGCTTGTAGCTTGATGGGGGATGAGTTGTGACTGTCAGCCCTGGCTTCCACCTCGGAGAAAATCCACCCGTCTTCTGCGCGACTGGGTCCAAGCGACAGCGCTGCCATCTGCGCGCACCGTGTGCCGTGTGTTCCCTCCTCTGCCGTGCCAGGGATTTCGCCATTTCACCTGCACAAAGACAACAGAAACTTGATTTTCCAGTATTTTATACAGCTTTTTTTTGGGGGGGTAAAGTACTCTGTGTAGCAGTTTCTGATCCAGATCGCTCCCATCACAAAGGTGGCAGCGGTGTCGAGGCAGGAAATCCACCAGATAAGTGCCTTTAATGCAATGTTGCCATTAAAGGTAATATTTCTTCTTACCTGAGTTACTTTTAGGAGGTTTCTTCCAAGCTCATTAAGGTAGGAAAGCTGTGTTAGGGGAAGGAGGAAAAGGGACTTGTTTTCCAGCAGATGTTCTGCAGTTTTATAGCTACAGAAAAAAGTAAGTACAACCAGGTTCTGTCAATCCTGAATTGTGCAGTTTTGCCTCAATTTTTCTCTTTTGCTCTGTTGGGTTGTTTTTGTTTTATAAATAATAATTAAAAAGAATCATGGATTCTTCTTTTACTTCTCTTAGCCATGTTGTCTGGTTACCTTCAGGCAGCAGAGATCAGGGAAGGCTCCCATCTTCTAATGCCAGGTTAAGAACAGTAAAGAATCTACACGTGATTTCCAGATTTTGAGAGGGACAGAAAAGGTCCTTTCATCAGCAACTGCAGCAGATCGAAGGGTAGAAGCCCAAGAGACAGGAAAGGAGTTATTTTGAATTAAACAGCAGAGGAGCATCCCGTAAACACCCACCAGCCGCGCTGAACGCGAGGGAAGGAGCCACCCCAGAAACATTGTGCAAGGGAGAAGGAATCTCCCCAGCGTTTCCCTGGCCCTGCTTTCCAGCTGCTTTTCTCTTGCACAAGACGTGCAACCGCACAGGAACGTGTGCGTGTGCTTACAGGAGCCTCCCAAGAGCCAAAGCGGAGCCAAGCAAGAGCCCGGGCTCCTCTGGATACAGAAACTGCAAAATTCATCTCTTTTCTGCTGTGGGTTGACATCTCCAGCACGGCCCGATGAAGACATGAGCCTAAAAAATGTCATGAAGAATGAGTTATTTGCTAGGGATGCTGTTTATTATTTTTCTTTTGGGTGAAAAAAAAAAAAAAGACACAGTAGGAAGAAAATGTCACTCTTGCAATCTTTCAGGAGACCTGACAGGTCATTTTTGAACAGGGAAAGTTTTGATGCCTTTTGAAAGCGGCAGAGACAGTTTGGGTGACAACCCCATCCTGGGCCCCATCAAAAGCAGCGTGACCAGCAGGTCACAGGAGGGGATTCTCCCCCTCTGCTCTGAGCTTGTGAAGCCCCACCTGGAGTCCTGTGTCCAGCTCTGGAGTTCTCAACAGAGAAAGGACATAGAACTGTTGGAACGGGTCCAGAGGAGGGCCACAAAGATGCTCAGAGGGCTGGAGCCCCTCTGCTGTGAGGACAGGCTGAGGGAGCTGGGGCTGTTCAGCCTGGAGAAGAGAAGGCTCCGGGGAGNACCTGGTGTGGTGGGAGGTGTCCCTGCCCAGGGCAGGGGGGTTGGAACTGGATGATCTCAGAGGTCCCTTCCAACTCTAACCATTCTATGGTTCTATGAAAATGTCACTCTTGCAATCTTTGACCTGACAGGTCATTTTTGAACAGGGAAAGTTTCCACGCCATTCCAAAGCAGCAGAGACAGTTCAGATGACAACAATTAAAACTTGGTTTTTTTGATTATTTTTTTTTCCCCCCACTGGCTTTGCCAGGAGAAGTCGTGCCTGAAGTCAAAAGTAGGCTTTGTACATTGACAACATGAGGCTGTTCCATATTCCCTTCTGGTGAAGGGCAGCACGCGTCGGTGCAGCGATAGGGACAAGTAGTTTGTTGAGCTCCCACCAGCAAACTCTCCACCCAAATTAAAAGTGCAAACCCGGCGCTGAGAGTCCTGAGTCAGCAGCAACTGGTCCAGATCTGGGGATAACATCTGATCCAGCTTCCCGGATATTTTCCAACGTACACAAACACGAAGTGCCTTTGTCAAGTGGAGTTTAATAGACGGAGCAGTGCTGTTGCCCGCTGCAAAAATAGCTGCGAGGACGAGAGCTGGCAAGTTCTCAGGCCCATTTGTTGAAGTGTTCAGGGTAACGACAAAATGGGACTGTCTATTTTTCTGCTAAACATCTATTGTTTGCCACGGTATCTGCATCGTGAAGGAAGGAAAAAATACATGTTTAGCTTATGATGTTATCCCCCTGAAATGCTGTTTATGTTTTACAGCAAACACTGGTTTATCCTGGTGGATCAGGGCTTTTATTTTTTTTTCTTTCCTCTTGCTGCAGGTTCCTCCGTGGGGTTAAATCTTAAGTCAGTCACAGGCCAGAGGTGCCTCTCTGCTACCGCTAGGAAAAACCCTGCCCTTGCACAGCCACAAGGAACCAGCAGAGGTGACCAAAGTGGCTTGTTCCTGGCCAAGGCTGCTGCAAATCCCATGTGGAAAAGCAGCCCCAAAAAGCCTGGAGTATAACAACAGCTACTATTTACTCATCTACCCCAGACTCACTAATTTACCTATTTAATACAAATTAATCAACGCAAAACTCTTTTTTTTTTTTTTTTTTCATCTAAAGAAATTATATTCTTAGTACGAGACCGGAGATGGCAGATTGGAAAGCGATGCTCAACCAGTTCAGGTTCAAGCTGACACCAGTGCCACCAGTTACCAGCCTAGTCCTAAACGTTGATTGAATAGGAAAAATATAATGCTCTGAATCAAAAAACAAACCTGCTCCTCAGGAAAGAGAAGGGAAGACCAATCCTGACACTAGTCAAGAGCACTCATTTCATTGAAGGATTATTCCTCGTAGAGGATTTTCTCTTGTACAAGGGTGAAAAACTTCCCATTTTGCTTAAGTTCTGCAGGGAGCACCCAAAAGAGCCCGGCGCTGGAGGGGAGCAGGAGAGGGGCTCTTCCAGGGCCTGAGCTGGGGTACCCATCTCCATCTCTGACCCCCTCCATGAACCTACAGGCTGTGGGAGAACTTGGAAAAGATGAATTCTTTAACTACTACTCCCCTTAAGCTCATCATCTTCCCGCTGTGGCAGCGTATTTTAATACAGAGCACTGGCACTATAGTTTAACAACTTCATCTTTCGTTGGCGTAACTGCAACGGATAATCAGTCACAAAAAGAAAACTTTTAAAGCATTTCTTTTAGGCTTTAAGTTTGGGCTTCCAACCAAAAGAACACGGACGCGATGTTCTGTAGAACTAAGCTCTTTAATGGCTTAAAACACCCCTTTCCTGCACGTAAGACAAAAGAGCTGCCGCTCTGTGTGTTTTGACAAAATATTCTGAACGTGCTGTATCATAAAACTAAGTTATTCTCTAAATTGGTTTCATCAAAAGCCTAAATTAGGATAGCCATTTGGACCCTTGTAACAGATCTACGAACAGATTTACATAAACAGAATCTGATTCAAATGTCAAAATGTCCCAAGATTTTCCCCATAAAACTTTAGATCCACTTTCATGCCTCAACAACACGCTGCCAAGAGATGCTGCAGAAGCCCTTACAGCTGGGAAAAAAACCCATTATTGCTCCTATGAATACAAATTTGCCCATTTTCTACTGTCAAGAACTTCCAATGCCATCTTCTCAGGTCTTTCTCAGGACATGACAAACCTGCAAATTTAAGTAAGCATTCAGTCCCCCCTCAGGTGTCAAATCTGTACCTTCTTCATGCATCATAATGACAAGAACTTCCTTCTGTGAATAAAGGCAACACAAAAAAGGCCACCATGCCCCCTTTCCAGCAGTCATCTCCTGGCACAAAAAAAAACATTAACACAACTTCAATGCAGTATTTCGTATCAGGTTGGCTCACCCAGCTGACTTCCTAAAAAAATATATCCTCTTTTCTCATCATGTGCTCCCCAGCCCCAAGATGGAATGAGTGTGCCCAGAATGGAGCTAACAAAAGGAAAAATGTGGCTACATCTGGACAGAGAAGGCCTAACATCCTTGGTCTCTCAAGTCACAACAGATACAGAGATCATTTGGTTCCTGTTCTAAACTTAATTTGGTATTGGGGGATGAAATATAGGCTTGTTCACCCTCCTGTGCAGACTTCCCAGCCTGTGAGTGGAAAGAATGTGACAGATCTGCAGAGACATGGAGGTGCACGGGTTGCATCGCAGAATTGTCCAGGCTGGAAGGGACCTTTAAATAATCTAGTCCAACCATCAACCTAACTGATAAAAACCCATCACTAAACCATGTCACAAAGCCAACTACCAGAGCCATCTGTATGAGAAGCACAACGTGTAAGAAGCACAGAGACTAACTTCCTATCTGGTCTGAAGTGGGCCCTGAATCTTATTGCTCACCGCCTTTATAAATCCAAAAATCTCAGAAGAATGTCCTATAACATCAATGTGAGTATCATAAGGAATCACCAAAACATGAGGGTGATGGGGTTTTAGACTTTCACACGCCTGTTTGTATCTCTGCTTTTTCTCTCCACTTTGCTCCTCAAAGTAGATCCTTTCTTTACGTAAAACATTATGGAGTTTTAGAGAGCAATTTTCAATTTTCTCTTTGACTCTTGGTACCTGTTCAGCGTTAGACCTACTTCCAGCATTTTCAATATATACCGTAGTTACATCACCATCAGTAAGGTCTGAAATTACAACACCATCATTTCCTAGGAATGTCCTGGGATAAAAGTGCTTCATGTAGTGATAAATATCTGTGTCGAGAACAACCGCTTGTTTTTCCTTCTCTGCACCATGAATGAAATGACTCGTCTCTGTGGTGAGTCTGTGCTGCTGTAGCCTCCTCCGTGGTCTCTGATGGGACTCACTTTCTTCTCCTCTCTCCTTCGCTGGAAGGGATTTCGCTTTTAATAAGAGAAAGTCTCTCAGCAATTTGATTGCTGGAAACGACCCTTGAACAGAAATATGCCCGTTGGATTGCAAAGGACCAAAGCTCAAAGCTGTGCTCTTCTTATTAAGTTCTTGTATCAGATCTTCTAAAACAAACTGATCTTTGAAAATAGACATGTTGAGGACAGCTGTGACAGAGCTGAAGACCTAGAATTTGGAATCAGAGAAGTTAAGTAATGGTTAACGTAGCAATGGAAGTATGACGAGCTAAATTATGAATGCACTTACGTGTTCAGAGTAACGGGTAACTTTCAGTGGATAGTATCGGGACAGCCTCTTGTCTTCTAGTCGATGATCAACCTTCTTTAGAACTCTATCTACAACTAAAGAGAAAGCCAGACTCACTTGTTGCAGAGTAAGATAGAGCGCCACTGCCACAGTCTTAACGGTGGAACACTTCACCCGTGGTTTTCTCTTGATGTTTTCCCCAACAATTTCCCACATATGCAGACAGGCACTTCAATACTCTTGTCTCTTGCCTAATATTTTATGTATTAGACAAAACTGTTGAGAGAGAGACAGAAGCCTGTCTCAGAACACTAATTGGCAGAGATATATTCTCAAAGGCCTGGCTACAAAAATCTTATCTGGTATGCTCGAAATAAATTTATTCCTAAACCCAAACATGATAAATGCTATGCACAAAGCCTGTTCAGAGTCATGTCTTCACTGAACAGAAATAAAAATGTACAAATTTGACTGACTAGAAGAGAGATGTTAGTCTACCAGTTCTATAGAATCCCAGTACCAGTAAAGAATTTAAACTGATTTGGTTTAGAGTTAACATTCCAGGGTTAATTTTCTGGGGGGACGACTACATTTCATACCTTCTTGATCTTCAAAAGTTACATATGCAACCCCTTTTTGCATCGTTGGGTATATTACTTCTTCCACATCTCCCCCATTATTCTTCGACATTTGAAAGTGAATCATCAGTATGTCAGTCATGACATCGTCGTGCAGAAGGCCATCTGGAACACCGGCGATGACAACCGTCCTGGCTGATTTAGCAGCTTGTCCTGTGGCCTGCACAGAGAGACACAGCACGCTGTAAATGCAGGGAGTACTGGGGGGGGTGCCACAGAGGTTACCCTGATTCACCCCGATCGCTGAAGTGACCCCCCTTCCCTTTGCACAGGCAACACGCACATTTAAGTAGGTAATTAAGAAGCTGCTGAATCAGATTTTGCAAATGCCAGGCCCCCACAGGCACCTTTCCATTACCCTGCAGTAAAAAATGGCCTGGCTCATCAGTGTAATTTACACCCTCTCCGCGTCACCTTTTCTTAAAGCAGTAAAAATTACATGCAAATTTAACAGCTTCTCAAATGAAAGGTCCGGTGTCACCCTGATAAGGTTGTTTTCCTCCGATTCTAATATTGAAAATTTGAAGGGAATGAAAAATTGTAATTGCACGTACTGATCAGCAAGGATTGCCTTTTCAGGGTGGAAGGGTCGGATTCAGACTGCCCTTACTTGTTAAATCGATGAGAGCCGGGATCCGGGGCTGTGTTCTGACTCATCTCTCTCCACTTCTTTAATGGATAACCTTGCTAACTTGGAAGAACATAATCCCAGTCATTTGAGACTCGCACTGCGTGGAACAGCTAACTACACACATGATTTTCATCAGAGCCAAAGCTCCCAACGCTGCAAACATGAAATCCATCCTCAATAGGCTTTGCATCCATGTCTTGTTAAGAAAAGCATATTTTCTTTCCATCCTTATTACACAGACATAAACGGTAACATTTCACTGGGAATATCGCAGCAAAACTGACTGTAAATGGTGGAACACTGAGTAAATTTTGCAACAGCTCATTGACTTTCTGGAGGAAAGAAAATAATTTAGTATGTCTGCATGGCAGCGTTCATGGGAACGAACTGTCAATAACTTCACAGCAACTCTACTCGAAGTAAGTCATTCCATCTACCTTCTTCAGACTTCTCTTAAGAGGTTTCTTCTGGACCTGGGCTGCATAAGACGTTAGGGCCAGCAGAGCAGTGACAAAGCCTGCAGGAGTCTGTGTGTGTCCAAAGCCTTGACACCAGTGCTTTTGCAGGCAGCGAGGAGACATTCAATTTGACTGTGCAACCATGCAAGTTTTTAATTTGTAAAGGTGTGAGCCCCCTGTTTTTTTGTTTATATATATAACCCATGGAAGATAATTAAAGCTCCTGGCTCTTTAAATGAGACAATTATGTCAGCGGTAACCGTGCAAAAGCAAGCTTCCGCACTGATGAGGCAACATGAAGAGAATATAAAGAGGGTACTCCCAAGTTGAAGGGCACTTTAGGGAGGATTTTCTCAGGCTTGGCACAGCCTCTGCGGGAGCGTTCCGCTGCCAGACGGCACCTCGCACCTTGCCAGCTGGTATTTTGGAGCAACGCTCACGCCTACTATTGGGGTTAAGGAAAAAAAGCACCATAAAACCACAAAAAACAACCCGTGAATCATAGAATGGTTAGAGTTGGAAAGGAGCTTGAAGATCATCAAGTTCCAACCCCCCCGCCCTGGGCAGGGACACCTCCCACCACACCAGGTTGCTCCAAGCCCCATCCAGCTTGGCCTTAAATACTTCCAGGGATGGG
>VZRU01018574.1:13248-35150 GCA_013398155.1 Pedionomus torquatus
GGACAGAGAAGCACACTGCCATCCCAAACCACGTCAAACCATCCATCCCAAACCACCGGGGTCAAGCCAATGGGTGAAAGAATCCCTTTGTTGAGGGATCCTTGAGGATCCTCTTTGGGATCCCCTTCCCACCAGCCTACAGGGATGAACCCCAGCTTCTCAGCAGACGCATCCCTCTCCTCATCCCTAATGATGCTCCCACGCCATGGAATGCAGCGTGGGGAGAGGGATGACCCCCTTGCCCAGGTGTCTGACCACTGAAACATGCACATTTTGCTCATTGTTACCGCTGCTGAGGTTTATTTTTCCTTTCCAAAGGGAGGAACGGTAGAAACTCCATCAGACCACGAAAAATATTTAAAAAAAAAAAAAAAAAAAAAGCAGTAAATGGGCATTTTGGTGCATTTATGTCCATTCTTAGTCATAATATTTCTCTTTCTTTTTTTTCCTGTTTTTATTTTTGAGAAGCCAGAGGGATTTTTGCCTCGGTTACAAAGATGACACGACACCCGTTGTAGCCGCCCAAGGGGTTCACACGGCATCAGAGAAGAGGAGCGGAGCTGCGTTGCGAATTTGAAGCGACAGCAGGAGCTGGTGAGCCATCACTGGTTTGGGGGCACTCAGAGGGAAAGACCAGGTCGTCTCTCTGCTCCAAGGCGATGCTTGTAGCCAGCAACGATATTTTCTGGCAAAATGGGATTTTTCCGTCATGGGGAGAACACCCAAGCCCAACCGCACCCCCAGTGAGGCACCGGGATTGGGAACATTTCCATTCCCATCTGAAAGGGCATCACGGGGGGACGTGGGGATGTAAAAACCAACACCCCCCTGCAGCGAGAAACTCCCCGTGGAGGAATTTCCCCAATCAGAACTTTGAGCTTTGTATTGAAAGGTTTGGACCCCAAAGTCTTCCAAGTTTCAACTTTTCAGTAAGAGCTCTATAGTCTCCGGGTGATTATTTTTTATTATTATTATTTTTTTAGGTCCAGTAGAAAGGACTTGAATAAGTTTTCTTTAAGAAGTCTTTCTCCCTTTCTTCTTGGGGTAGGGGTAAGCCCTGCATCACCTCTAATATATCCAAATAATAGTCCCCCTCCCCCCCAAGTTTATGTCCAAAGAAACCCTTCTACACTTTTTTTACTGGTTATTAGCAAACACTAAATTTTATCTGCCTCTTACCATCTCGGTACGAAAGGGAAAGTTGAAGAGTTTTCTACGAACTTCTTAAACTGCCACCGAAAACCAGCATTAGAGATAAACTACGGTATCTGAAAAAAATCAGAAAATAGCTTCTCTCCTGCTGCCTTATCACTAGCAGCAGCACGGAGCTGGGAAGTGCACTTACTCTGCAGCAACTGAAGGGGGGAAAAAAAGGTTTGGGAAAAAACACTGGGAAGCAGGAGGTGTGTTTTGGGCACCCATCCATGTGCTTGGTCTCCATCTGAAGAAGGGAAAAAAATAACGTTTTTAAATGTACAGGGTAATGGTTTTCAATTGGAAAAGGAGAAATTTAGGTTAGGTATCAGGAAGAACTTCTTTGCTGTGAGGGTGGTGAGGCACTGGAAGAGGCTGCCCAGAGAAGCTGTGGCTGCCCCATCCCTGGAGGGGTTCAAGGCCAGGCTGGATGGGGCTTGGAGCAACCTGGTGTGGTGGGAGGTGTCCCTGCCTAGGGCAGGGGGTTGGAACTGGATGATCTTCAAGGTCCCTTCCAACTCTAACCATTCTGTGATAATAAAATCCCTAAACTATATCAGAATTTATCCAGAATTGAAAATTAGACGGGATGAATTGGAAAAATTGGAAGGAATTAGAAGGGATAAATATATTATTTTTTCCTCCTTAAAGAAATGCCCAATGGGGTCCCACAGGAGAGCACTTGGCTGGTTCCTTCAAGGGAACTGCTTCCTTCTAGCACAGGGGTGGAAGGTGCAGCTGAGGACTGTGGGAAGGGTTTTCGGAAAGCGCTGGCGAGACAGAAGCTGTTTTTACTTCGGTGGAGTTATTTTGGAGCTACAGAAGGATAAATGAGACTAAGACCTAGTTTAGTCGTTCAAGCAAACGTATCTGACATCGACTTCAATAGACTAAACCCAGATTTATACCACATTGAGCCTAGAGCCAGCAAATATGCAGCGCCATGATAATTAGGGAGAGCAATATAGAAAAACAAATCACCGTATTACGAGAAACAAATAGATCTTGGAAAAGCGCCACCTTTTTAAACTGGGCTGCAGCGACTCGGGCTGGTCGGTGCCCATTAGATCATCCTCATGTCCAGGCATTTATTTGCTGTATCTTAATCACGTTGAGAAGCTCAGGCAGAAGAAAGAGAAAGCAATTATCTTTCTCTTCATAGAACGGTGCGTTATAATAATAATAATAAAAATAAACTACTGGGCCAAATAAAAACCATAAAAACCACAGCAAAGTCAAGGGAAAGGCCAGTTCAATCCGACACAACTTTCTCAGGCTTTCCAAGAGTATTTTCTCCGGCAGTGCACAGCTGCCTCTTTCCCTTCGCACCTCCCTCCTCCTCTTTCCCTCACCCACACAGAGGGAGCAGTTCAAGGTAAACATCTGTTTCTGCTTTGCTAACCTTTCTTTTCCTTATTTTTATTTATTCATTTATTTTTTTCCTCCTCAGGAGGCTCTTACTGCTGACAAGGGCGCTGCACATATTTCACTCCGAAAGATCAAGCGAGGATACGGGGAGTGGTTTCCTGCTCTGAAAAGCAGCCCGTGCCAGCCCAGTAAATGCCGTATGAGCACGGCTCTTCATCATCTCCACCGTTAATGAGAAGCCACGGCAGCCCCGGGACACAAGGAGCAAGGTCTCTTATAAAAATCAGGACAGCCAGCTCACCTCCAAACCATCGGTTTTGGCCCGCTTGTCATCGCTTGGTTCCCTGGGCACTGTTGCAGCGGGTCCGGCCACTAAGATGCTGCAAGGGCTGGAGCCCCTTTGCTATGAGGACGGGCTGAGAGAGTTGGGGAGGTTCAACCTAGAGAAGAAAAGGCTCCAGAGAGAACTTAGAGCCCCTTCCACTCCCTAAAGGGGCTCCAGGAGGGATGGGAAGGGACTCTTGATCAGGGAAGGGAGCCATAGGACGAGGAGGAATGAAAATTCAGAATTTTGAACTGATAGAGGGAAGATTCAGATGAGACATTAGGAAAAAATCATTGACTGTGAGGGTGGTGAGACCCTGGCCCAGGTTGCCCAGAGAAGCTGTGGCTGCCCCATCCCTGGAGGGGTTCAAGGCCAGGCTGGATGGGGCTTGGAGCAACCTGGTGTGGTGGGAGGTGTCCCACCAGGGCAGTGGGTGGGACTGGATGATCTTTAAGGTCCTTTCCAACCCAACCCATTCTATTTTTCTATGATCATCTCTGAGAAGAGAGGGAGGCGGAAGGAGGGACCAGAGGGCAATTCCCCCGAGGAAGAGTCCTTGTCCCACACGCACTGACACAGCATCTCCCCCAACCCAGCTGCATCCTTCCTCTTGCCTGGGTTCATGACGCCAATGACACTTTATTCAGGCTGTTTTGGTAGAGGAGCAGAGAGAAAAGACGCAGTTTTATGCTTTCCAAACACCCTCTAGTCATACTTTTTCCACTGTATTTTTCATCTCCAGCAGCAGAGCACACCACAGGTCCCCGCGGCATCTCTTGCGACGATCCCCCCATCTCCACCCCATCGCCCTCCTCCCAGGGCCAGGGCATCTCCCACCGCCTCCAGCTGACCCGGCGCAACCCTCACCCTCCCAAAACGCTGGGAGAGATGAGATCATCCCCGGAGCAGTTGGTAAGACAAACATCCTGACAGCTCTCGCTAACATTTTCCACAGGTTTCTCCTGCTCCATTAGCTCTTGCTCGACCATGTCCCAAGGCGGTCGCCGCAATTAATGGCTTGTGGGCTTTTGCACACATGGGTTCTTCTAACCCCTCTGCTCCTCTCTAAATAGTCAGAATCACCGTCCCATGGCAGGGATGGCAATCACCAACCTGTTCTTGGGACATACTTTTCTTTGTTCCTCCTTACCGATGTGAATTTATCAAAAAAGAAAACCCCCAAATAAAGAACAACAGCAAAAAAGAAAAAAAGCCCAACCCAAACCACACACACACGAGGCTGTCTCCCTTGAAAGGGGACAGGCATAAAAAGAAGAGCATAAAAGAGTCGTAAATCAATTAAAATCCTTCATCTCAATTTGCCCACAAGGCTTAGGGACTACAAAAAGCAGACTCAAATTTTCTCGCCCAGATCTAACCTTCAGCTGCAGCCACGATGATGGAGAAGTGATGGAAGCAAGAGGAGAGGGGCTTCCCTAGGAACACAGGGCTGAAAAGTCAAAGAGGAAGACACAAGCTGTGAGTCTTTCCTAGCAGGAGAAGCTCCTTGCTGTGAGGTCTGATGGAGAGGAAAGTCTCCTGATAGCGGTGGCAACCCTCTCACACCAGTGACTCTGACACAGAGAAGAGAGGACCCTCACTGGGCCTTCAGCAAGGTGGCTTCTCCCCCAGCTGACCTTTGGAGAGCTCTAATCAAAGCCTCCCTTCATTTGGGATCACAGGGAGTTTCCCTGCCAAGTCCAACAGATCCATGTCCAATCACGGAAGAATTCAAACTGGGAAGAAACCCCCCAACCACCCTCTGGTCCAGTCCCATCATTCCTGGACCATTCACATCACTGCTTCTGCCAAAGGATGCTCGGGAGCCACACTCTAACAAGCCTCCCCGCACCATCCCTCTGCAACGCTGTGCCCAGGCAAGGTGATCCAAGGGCAATCTGTCCTTCAAGGACTGGTCAACATCCACAGGGACCAGGAAAGAAGGTTGTTGCAGTCTGACCCCGTACACGAACTACACAGTCGGCCCAGCAGCACACTAAGAACGTTCTTTGCCGTGAGGGTGGTGAGGCACTGGAAGAGGATGCCCAGAGAAGCTGTGGCTGCCCCATCCCTGGAGGGGTTCAAGGCCAGGCTGGATGGGGCTTGGAGCAACCTGGTGTGGTGGGAGGTGTCCCTGCCCAGGGCAGGGGGGTTGGAACTCGATGATCTTTATGGTCCCTTCCAACTCTAACCATTCTATGATTCTATACCCATCATCTTGGCCAGCATTATCAATCTACAGCTCCACCCTGGCCTCTAGCCGTGCCATGCTCACAGGGAGACACAGAGCCACGTTTGCTCCATCAGCATCCCAAAACACGTCCCCAACAGTACAACCTCCTTCCTGCAACAAGGCGTGCTGCTCCCACATCCTCTTCATAAACAGGACGTTAATTTCAACATTTTCAGAGAGATCCCCCAGAGGAGGATCTCCAACAGGAGTGGAGAGGTCCTCTGCCAGAGGAGATCACCAGCGGTGAGGACCATCATCACGGGCGAGGACCAGCTCCATTCCCTGCTCCAGGGCCACATCCCACCACAGCCCCAGCATCTGCTTGTCCTCGTGCTCCTGGTGGTAATAAAATGGTCATCGCGGTGGGATGTTAATGGGCACATAAATAGCACCGGCGGCATCGTTATTACTGGCGCCCCAGTTCAAGCAGGCATCACCAATATTTATGGTGGAGCACGGCGGTGGCTTTAAGCAGTATTTGGGTTTAGGAGCCGTTACATTATCTTGAAATATGTGCGCTGTTGGCAGATGCTTAAAGCTCTTCTACATCGTGGCATAAACTCAGTATTAATTTTGGCTCCAGAGAGGAAATTGAAAATAGTGCCTTCAAAATCATTATGCTGAGAGAAACGCAGCTATAGAGGGGGATAAAAAAAAAACAACCATCAGCCTGGAAGGAAATAAGAGAAAATTCCCTTCAGGCAACCAAAACCCTTGGGACTCGCTCAGCCCAGGGATGTGGAAGGTGTTGGGGGCAGCCTGGTGGGATGAATTTCCCCCCGTGAAGTATCCTCTGCTCTAATTTTCAACCTGTTCGTGTGATTTCTTCGATGAGGGTAAGGTGTAACAGTCCCAGAGGGTCTGTGTTAAGGACAAAGGCTGCACCCACATCCCCAGGGTGGTCCCCATGTTTGGAGGCCCCTTGAGCCCACCCAGTGGGTTGGCCTCCTTTTAATGATATATATATATACACACACACACAAATAAAAAACCACCCCCAAACATTAAAAAAAAAAGCTCACTTCATCTACTACCCCAAAAATATTCCCCCTGACGACTCCACACATCCAGACCTATCCAGAGAGCTGTGCAGAACCTGAATGACCAGCCCTGGTCTGGGATTCAAAGTCTGATGGAAGGAACGTCAGGAATAAGTGGGGTTTATTAAACTGAGATACATTCCTGGATCTCATCCACGCAGAAAGGAAACACTCAGAATTTAGCCCCGAGTTGACTCGGACCTGCCCTTTCAACCTTATCTCCTGACATCACAACCTATCTATATAAAATAATAATAATAAAAAAAAAGTATCTCGGATCTGTACTGCGCCTTCAGCACGTAGCAAAGCTGAGCCTAGAAAAAGCGAGGAGAAAAACCCTCCAAAACCTGTGAACAGCAACACGGGAACAACTACTTTTCCCCCCCGTTCCTCTGGCTTCAGAGAGCCAAACTACAGCTGGAGCCAGAGCAAGGACCTGGTCCCCACCGGCACCACACATCCTGGACGTTATTGGGGCGATGACAGAGGAGGAGGCATCAACTCCCACTTTCCCAGCACCCGTATGGAGCTGCAGGGACGGCCCCAACCACAGCAGCATCCTGATATCCCCCCCCAGCTCATCCCCAGGGAGAGATGCCCCAGCCAAGGGCTGGAGCTCTCAGCAAGTCCCCACCAGGTCCTAGAGGAAAGCAACAGGCAACGAGTGGATTTTCCCCTTCTCCACGAGGAGGTCTGGCTTGGTATAGCTCAGATTATTTTTGTTTTACATGTATAAAATTGGGCTGGCAGCACAGCTGCCCTTTATTTAACACAGATTGTGTGCACTCCCCAACTCCCAGTCACAGCAGAGCATTACCTCACCCACTGAATGTCAGTTCTCAGCTCCCCGACTTCAATAAAAATTCTAACACCTGCAAACTTGGGTTTTGGTTTTGTTTTTTTAAAAAAATCATGTGCATTAGAGCAAGAATCACCCCCCACCCAACACACCCACACCCCCCAGCACGTTCTCCTGAGCTCGCAGCCACGCATCTTGAAACCAAATCCTCCAGAAGACATCTGGTGGACGCCGGTGGGGTTATTCCGCGGCTCCCCTGCGGTGCCGGTGGCAGCGAGCCCATGGACCTGCTCCTCCAACAAAGGCCACCCCGTGGCCAGGGCTCCCCTCAGCCACATCGAGCTCCCTGGGGACGCGACAGGCTGCTTTCAAAAGCGTCTTAAAAAAAATAAATAAATAAAAATTAAAATCTCTGTAGATGTAAAACAAAACAACGGGAAGCAAAGGGCGAATCCTCAGTTTGCTTCTAACACTGCAGCAGCGTGAGAAGCTGAAAAAACACCTTTTATCAGAGATTTACACACACGGGTACTAAGAAAAGCGTCCTGGCTGCAGAAACCACGGGGCAGGGGACAGGGAGAGGTCTCCAGTTGACATTCCTGGGTACAACCCTTTGAAAAGCTGCTTTCCCTCCCCACCCCAGCAATAAAAAAAAGGGTTTATACTTGAGCTCTTGAGTGGCTGCTAATCAGGAGCTGCGGGCTGGGGGGGTTGAACCCAGCGTGTTTCCACCAGAGCCGAGGCCCAGAATTGCTTAATTCAGGTCTGCGCAAACAAGATTTGCGAGAGCGGGTTCCAAGAAAAGTCCCATTCATCTGAAAAAAAAAAATAATACACAAAACCAAACAAAAAACCACCCAAAAAACCCACAACAATCCCAAACCCTCTTGTTTTCTTTTCCCCAGACCTTCGGAGCACAATTCCCTTCCCAAGGATCACATGAAAAGCCAGAGAGAAGATGCTGCCAGCCCTGGCTCTCCCCAAAGCCCTGCCCAGCAGAAAGGCCCACGTGCCAACCCCATGAGCAACCTCTGTTCTGGTGAGGTTTCCAGCCTAGTCACTAGGTCAGGAGAGAGCACGGGCCAAGCGTAATTAAACCTCCAGACCCCTCTGGTGTGGCTTTATTATCACCTGAACCTTCCCCGCTGCTTCTCAAGCAAGACCCCGAGGCACATCCCAACCCCGACCAGCAGAGTAACGAGTTTTTCCTTGGTTGATTGACCCAGACTTTGGAGCCACGGGAAGGAGGGCTGGAAGTTCGGCGGAGCTGGGTGCCCAGTGCCACCCCCAGGTGCCAACTCGGGGCTCAGGAGGAGCAGCTGGGCTTTCCCTAGCAAACGTCCTGCCACCCACAGCCCACGCAAACCCCACAAGGGCTGGAGTCAGTGTCGGAGAGAAACCAGACCCACGAGGAGATGGAAGGGGAACTCAATCTGTTTTACAAATGGAAATGAAGTAGCAGCCTCAATTAGAGGATTTTTTTAAAACATGCAATTTAGCAAAATGTTGATTTCCTTTTCGTTTACTTCGGTCTTTGTCTTTTAGATACTTCAGCTCAAGTAGCAGGCAGTATATTAACCGACCAGATTTTGGCAATGTATTTAATAATCAAGCTCAAATAAGTGCTCTTAGGAAATAATTTTATTTACAGTTCAGCTGGGGAAGAATATTAAAGCCTGAGTATTTGGGTAAAATTATTATCCCGCAGTAATATATTTTGAAGGCGTTTGGGCTGTGGATGACGAGTGCTCGTGAGTCAGAGCAGGGCACTGCGACCTTTGAGGAAATTCCTCGCTGATTTGGGACACAGACCAGGATTTGCCCCCCCCCGGGGCGGGCAGTCACCCTCGGAGACAGTTTTTGCACGTCCCTCCTGTCCCCTGAGCCCCAGCAGGAAGGTTTTGGGGTTCCTCCTCCAAACACAAGCCTCCAGCAGCAAGGCTGGAGCTCGGGAATGCTGCATGAAGGTATTTTAGCATGTACGTGCCTGTATAACTTTTTTTTTTTCTTAAATTGGTCCAACCCACGTTACTGCTTAAATAATTGAAGGTACTCGGCATTAAACATATTTTGCCATGCTTTCCCCATGGCACCTTTCCCAGTCCAAACCGTTTGGAATCGGAACAGAGACTAAGCATTAACTAATTAAGTTTCTCAAAACAAAGGTTAATTAGCGTGTTTATTTTGGATGATGTATAAATTGAATTATTAAACACTATATGGTGCCTTAAAAAAATAAAATAAAAAAAGAAAGAAAAGAAAAAGGCAGGATGAGAAGAGGAAACGCTCCTAAACCCAAGAAACAGCTTCTGGCTGCAGCCACTTTAACCATTTGCTCATGACTTCTCCAGCGACCACCATCTGAGGAGGTTCCAAGACAAAAAAAAGTCACAAACACACACACACACACCCTGCCCAAGCCAAAAGGAAGGTCCTGCAGCCCTAAACTGCACCTACTGCACCATTCACATCATTTTAGGATGATGGAGACGGATAAACGAGCTACAGAAATCCTGTATTTGGCTCAGGGTGATGGTACAGCAGAGGCCTCGTCCAACGCCTCTCTGGCAGTCACATTTGCTGTGCCACCAAGGGCAGCTGCCCACAAAAAGAAACGTTCCTCTTCTCCCTCCAACTCCCCCTTTTTATTTTTGATCCCAAGATGGAACGCTCACAAAAATCAGCTCACGTTCCAAATACTGAAAATTATGCAGTTATCGACAAGCCAAAGCTAACGACTGGAGTCCAAGAGCCAGACCATGCTAAAAAGAAACAAACTGGTGAAGCTTTACCCAAAGTCTAGTTTTCATGGGTACACTCACCCTGCGATGGTAGAATCAAACCACACAGAACACACGGATAAACCTCTTGCAACACATAAGAGGTAGAAAGATACAAGCTAACACCAGTCATGTTGTAATTACCTGACATCATGCAAATATAACGATCTAACCTCAAAGAAATACGCACCAAGTACTATTTTAAAAGACCAAAGGACTCTAAAAAGCTTTTTTATTTCCCCCCTCCTTTCTCAAGGAAATCAATACTTCGCATATGCTTGACCTACAGCATTGAGAATAGCATCAGACACATCTACTATAGGTATTGCCAACGTGCCCATCACGAGAGAGTGGGAGATGCATTTTATCTGAAGAGTCTTACACAAGCAACATGAGAGTCTTTCTTCCTCACCAGAACGAATCTCTGTAATTCAGCTTTCAACTCATTTTCTATTCAAACAGAAGCCTTCCCTTGCTTCAGCAAATGACAACCAGCCCAACGGCCCAAACAGCAAAAAAAAAGGAAAGAAAAGCCAACTCACCGGTGCTCCTCAGATGAGAGATTATCCTCAAGTTATGTTTATCCAGCACCTGTAGAAGTTTCTCTCCTGCTAGACCAACATCAGCATAACATGAACTTCAATGTAATATTGGAGATACGGCTTCCAAGGATGCTCTCAGGTGAGTTCCACGGGCAGAAAAGTTCCAGGGCTAAAAAGGAAGGTGCATCAAAGATGGGTGGCAGAAGCCAAAATGGGTCAGTTCCTGGTTTATCACCTTGTGGTTGTTTCAGCNCAAGATGGAACGCTCACAAAAATCAGCTCACGTTCCAAATACTGAAAGTTATGCAGTTATCGACAAGCCAAAGCTAACGACTGGAGTCCAAGAGCCAGACCATGCTAAAAAGAAACAAACTGGTGAAGCTTTACCCAAAGTCTAGTTTTCATGGGTACACTCACCCTGCGATGGTAGAATCAAACCACACAGAACACACGGATAAACCTCTTGCAACACATAAGAGGTAGAAAGATACAAGCTAACACCAGTCATGTTGTAATTACCTGACATCATGCAAATATAACGATCTGACCTGAAAGAAAGACGCACCAGGTGACTCTAAAAAGCTTTTTTATTTCCCCCCTCCTTTCTCAAGGAAATCAATACTTCGCATATGCTTGACCTACAGCATTGAGAATGGCATCAGACACATCTACTATAGGTATTGCCAACGTGCCCATCACGAGAGAGTGGGAGATGCATTTTATCTGAAGAGTCTTACACAAGCAACATGAGAGTCTTTCTTCCTCACCAGAACGAATCTCTGTAATTCAGCTTTCAACTCATTTTCTATTCAAACAGAAGCCTTCCCTTGCTTCAGCAAACGACAACCAGCCCAACGGCCCAAACAGCAAAAAAAAAGGAAAGAAAAGCCAACTCACCGGTGCTCCTCAGATGAGAGATTATCCTCAAGTTATGTTTATCCAGCACCTGTAGAAGTTTCTCTCCTGCTAGACCAACATCAGCATAACATGAACTTCAATGTAATATTGGAGATACGGCTTCCAAGGATGCTCTCAGGTGAGTTCCACGGGCAGAAAAGTTCCAGGGCTAAAAAGGAAGGTGTATCAAAGATGGGTGGCAGAAGCCAAAATGGGTCAGTTCCTGGTTTATCACCTTGTGGTTGTTTCAGCACCATCAGGAGCAACCAGAGCTGCACCTGAAGCCATCAGAGGAGGCAGAAGTGGCATCAGCTGCTTCTCCTCACCCCTGTATCTCTCCCTCCAGGTCAAGGCTATCCATCCTCCTGTTGAGAATCCCGCCCAGATTGCCAATTATTTCCCACCAGATTCATTACCTGCTGAGGGGACCACAACCAGTAAACGCATTTTACAGCCCTTGCTTATGGAAGAATGCAAATCAAACTGGCTCTTTGATTTCCTCCCCCCTCATACTTATTTCTTCAAATGCATTTTATTATGGAAATATTCCTTCTGCGTATCAAGGAAGGCAAACCTAATTAAAGTTATTTTATTGAGGGACCTTATACCAATAATTGCTTTAAAGAAGCAAGATGTTAAAGTGAAAACTCCTTCTTTAAAAAAACCCACCCAAATATTTTTGTCCTGCTGTAGAAGATAAAATACACCTTGGAGTGATGCATACCTCAGAAATTAGATTTTATTCCCCTTTTCTCCTTTCCTGATGGTTTTGTGTTTCACATTTGTACCCTTTGGGAAAATCGCCTGGGAAACTTTTCTGATGATGCGTTGAAGGTCATCTCCAGCAAATGTGAGACAGAGTGAACCCGGATCTCAGGCTTTGCAAATGTTCATTATGTAAATTACCGGAGCTGTGAAGATGGAAATGAGGCGTACAGATGCTGCTCTGCACGAAAAAGCAGAGGGGAAACTTCAGATTTCCCTTCACTACAGAGGCGGTTGGTGTCTCCAGGCTCTCTCCTCCCTGTGGTATTTCTAGCATGAAAAGATCTTCGATTCTCTGTTTTGTTTTAAACTGAAAGAGGGGAGATTAGATTAGATCTCAGGAAGAACTTCTTTGCTGTGAGGGTGGTGAGGCACTGGGACAGGCTGCCCAGAGAAGCTGTGGCTGCCCCATCCCTGGAGGGGTTCAAGGCCAGGCTGGATGGGGCTTGGAGCAACCTGGTGTGGTGGGAGATGTCCCTGCCCAGGGCAGGGGGGTTGGAACTGGATGATCTTGAAGGTCCCTTCCAACTCTAACCAGTCTATGATTCTATTTCAGAAATTACTTGCTCTGTGGTCCTCAGTACAGGTCAAAGACTGGGGTATATCTTTAAATTCATCACACATTTGGGGAGAATCACAGAAAAGTCTGGAAGGAACCTTAAAGGCCATCCAGTTCCAACCCCCCTGCCCTGGGCAGGGACATCTCCCACCACACCAGGTTGCTCCAAGCCCCATCCAGCCTGGCCTTGAACCCCTCCAGGGATGGGGCAGCCACAGCTTCTCTGGGCAACCTCTTCCAGTGCCTCACCACCCTCACAGTCAACAATTTCTTCCTGGTATCTCATCTAAATCTCCCCTCTTTCAGCTTAAAACTGTTCCCCTTCGCCCTGTGGCTCCGCTCCCTGATCAAGAGGAGGGATCCCCTTCCCTCCTGGAGCATTAGGGACTGGAAGGGGCTGTCAGGTCTCCTCGAAGACTTCTCCATGCTAAACCCCCCAACTCTCTCAGCCTGTCCTCACAGCAGCAGGGTTCCAAGCCCTCTCATCATCTCTGTGGCTTCAGCTGGACCTGTTCCAACAGGTCTATGTCCTTCCTGTGCTGGGAACTCCAGAGCTGGACACGGTAATCCAGGTGGGGTCCCACCAGAGCACAACTGAGGGCCAGATGCAGCTGCGACCTGGATGGGAGGAAACGAGGAGGGCGTTTCTGCATGGCAATCGCTCATCATCCAGTAATTGGGAGCACGGACCCTTCCCAGGGACCGCTCCTTCCCCTCCACCCTGCGAACCCCCTGCCCGGTATCGTTACTTCTGAGATTAATCTCCTTGATTGCCGTTAATCAGGGCCAGTCCTGAGGAGGAACTGTATCTGCGTCGCGAATTGCAGCACAGGGACGAGGTAAAGATTTCAGCGCTTTATTTCACGCATCCTTGGGCACATCACTTGGAGGCCAGAATTTGAAAGATGCTTGAGATCAAAGGATGAAGGAAGATAACCAGCTTCGCTCCCGGAGCTACTGCTGGGCATGTATTTCCTGCACAATTCAGGAGGAAATGGGCACCCTTGTGTGTTTGGGGTTTTTTTTCCACAATTATTTAATGCCTTTGAGTTGCTGGTTTCATCGTGAGGAGCCAACGTACGTTTAAATGCCAGATCTTAAATTGCACTCGGTTTCAGTGCCCACCTGAAAAGGGGCTCAAATTCCATTTCTTTGGTTTCTCCCAGGCCTTACTTGTGTTTGAAGCACAATTCCATCTAGTAAATACCATTTCTAGACACTCTAGGCCCAATTCCAAGATGTGATGAGCTCTCAGCAGCTAAATGGGAGCTACTGGTATTTTGCAGTGTCGAAACTCAGCTGCGGCGTCTCAAGTTCAGTTCCTCAAAAATGAAGGAATCGACAATTTGAGAGTGATTTTGGCCTTTTTTTTTGGCTGAAAAGCTCGTCAGGGAAGAAGGGAAGGGAAGGGAAGGGAAGGGAAGGGGAGCAGTAAAATAACACTGGAAGGGAAATTCCGACTCCCTGACCCTGGGAGAACCTCACCCTTCGTGTTACCAGATCAACAAACAGAGGGAAAATGATGAAATTGCCTGAAAATGAAATAAAAAGAAACAAAGGAAAGGATTTGTTGAGTCATCCAACAGCGCTCGCATCAGGGTATTTTGTTAGAGAGTAAATATAACACGTTCTGGTTTGGCTCTTCCTTTAACAGCGAGCTGGATTTGCATTCACACATGGAAATCTGGTTCACAAGAAGGTTTTCTCCTGCTCCTTCATTTCTTTCATTGTTTCCATCCCGTATCTTGGCTAGAACATCTGCTCTCCTGGAAAAAAACAACCTCACACCAGACAATCCCGGGGCAGCCCATTCCCCACCAGGCACGTGTTTTCTTTGAGAGCTTTTTTTTTAAATTTTATTTCTTTCTTTTCTGAAAGCCTGTTTTGGGAAGCAGGAAGGTTTCGGCCTCGGCCTCACCGAGCTCCTGCACCTCCTGGATGCCGGGTGAGGGAACCTCGCTCCCCGAGGAGGAACTTGTCCTCCACCAGCCCCCCGGGGGTTTCGCAACGGGGGTAGGAAACATCTTGCACCGGCCTTGATTTATGCAGAAACGTTAGCTAATCTCTTTTATGTAATCACCGATAGCTGTTTCTGAAGGCTCCGTCCCCAAAATGGAAGGCATGAATTAGAAGAGACAGATTCGGTTTGTTCTGGCTCCTTTTCTTTTTTTTTTTTCTTCTTCCTCTTTCTTCTGACGACAGCCTCAGAAATACTCCGGCTCCTTCATGCCGATTTATGCGGGGGTTGAAATACGTCGCACACCCAGCCGGAGGGGAACACGCAGGTTATTTGCTGCTCAGCTCGGTTTTCACCGACTGATCCCGCTCGCACCAAAGCGGCTGGAATGGCTCCAGGTTTATTCTGCTGAAACGCAATCACACTCCGGTCAAAAGTCGGGGAGGACTGGGTTTTCGTTTACCCTGGGTCCCGTTGCTTGGCACCGCCGCAGGCTTTGGGAGCAAAAGGCACGTCTTTCCCACCCAGAACTGGCTGCCTTTGGTCACCCAGAATGACACGGGGAAGGGAAAAATCCCTGAAGAACCTTCTGCAGCATCTCCAGGTCTATCCTCCTCCAGCCTGAGGCTCGGTCCCCGTCCAAACACATAATAGCACCCAAAGGATATTCCCAGCACGTCCAGATGCCGCTGCTGCACGGACCAGTCAATCAAAGATGCATTTGGAGGTGGGCAGGGTGCGAACAAGCCTGGCGAGGGACTCGAAATCCTGCTCCCGAGAGAGAAAACGTATCTACTCAGCCATCCCACCTTCCCAGCTTAGAAATAAAGATACCTCTCATTTTAGGGACGGAGCCATTGCCTGATGGAAGACCCTCCTCTTTACTTTTTCCCAATGGAATTTCCCCTGTGGACAACAGGATTCCCAGGAACCAGGAATGGGCCCTGGTGGCCAAGAAGGCCAATGGCATCCTGGGGGGCATCAGGAAGAGTCGAGGTTGAGGGAGGTCATCCTGCCCCTCTACTCTGCCCTGGGGAGGCACCCTCTGGCGCAAGGGGTCCAGTTGGNAAGAAGGCCAATGGCATCCTGGGGGGCATCAGGAAGAGTCGAGGTTGAGGGAGGTCATCCTGCCCCTCTACTCTGCCCTGGTAAGGCCCCATCTGGAGCAATGGGTCCAGTTTGGGGCTCCCCCAGTTCAAGAAGGACAGGGAACTGCTGGAGAGGGTAACGCAAAGGGCTACAAAGATGATGAGGGGCCTGGAGCATCTCTCTTACAAGGGAAGGCTGAGGGACTTGGCTCTTTTTGGTTTGGAGAAGGCTGAGGGGGAATCTGATCAACACCTAGAAATACTTAAAGGATAGGTGTCAAGAGGATGGGGCCAGGCTTTTTTCAGTGGTGCCCAGTGACAGGACAAGAGGAAATGGGCACAAACTTGTATATAGGAAGTTCCATCTAAACATGAGGAGGAGCTTCTTCACTTTGAGGGTGGCAGAGCCATGGAAGAGGTTGCCCAGAGAGGTTTTGGGGGTCTCCATCTCTGGAGACATTCAAACCCACCTGTGCGACCTGCTCTGGGTGGACCTGTTCTGGCAGGGGTGTTGGACTAGATGATCTCCAGAGGTCCCTTCCAATCCCACAGCATTCTGTGATTCCATGAAGTACGTTGCCAAATAAGGCTGCATTTAGGTTCCCCTCTCTACCAAAGGCTCCCCTGCTGCAGCTGACTTCACGGAGCAATCCCTCGGGCCTTAGAGAATGTTTTCCCATTTTATGTAAACTGAGCACCGGCTCTGTAAAAAAGGGAAGATTTACGCTTGGCAAACATTTCCAAGGAGCCAATATTTCCCCGTTACTTACTCGTGGCTTGTGAATACAAACCTCACACAGCTGGTACCTCCACTAATGATCCCATTACAATATGTATTGAGCTGATACTCTGTGATATCTCATTGAGGTATTCATCCATGTCGGAAAGGATTTGTCCATAAACCCCTCTCCTCTCCTACTGTCATAGGATGCTGCGTTCATTCCTCCTTCCTCTGTCATCTGATGCTGCCTAATCCCACTCAGTGACATCAATCACAGGGGGAAAATAGGACAATTAACCGTCAATTAATTAAATTATAAACCATAAGGAAGAGCAGAATACTTGTAAACCTTAACAGCCTTATTAACACGCACGTTACAAGCTGGTTGGACAATCCTATGGCTACAGATATCTTTATACACCCAGGACATCACACAGACTTTAATCAGGGTGTACCCACTGGTCACCTCTAAGGGCAGTGGGGAGCCCCTGGGCTCTTCCATCCAGGCTAGGAACACGATGACTTTCAACAACTCAGGTCTGAGGTGGCAGTCACTCGGCCCAGGGCTCATCTGGGGTGGCCCAGGCACCTGATCATCACGAGCGGTGACCATCAGCTCCTTCCCCTCTTCCCCGCTCAGCCGGGGCAGGCTGGTGGCTTTTCTGTCACAAGGACTCACGTGCCTTGGGCTGGGGATGAAGTCTGAAAGCCCACGGGTGACAGTGACAATGGATTATTATATATTGCATACGCAGTGTGGGTTTGGTTAAAGAGATTTCCCGTTGGACTAGAAGGGGGAAGAAAACGGCTGGGATAAAGCACCCTCTGCAAAATCACAGCTGCTGTTACAAGGCAACAGCAGAGGCTCCATGAACAAGGAACTGGGCTCAAAGCTTAATGCATCACCCATTAACAATGCCTGATCTACATTTAAAAGTCATGAGGGAGGAGGAAAAAACAAAGCAAACCAAGCCAGCCATCAGTGAGAGCACAAAGCCATAGCCAGCCCCAAATGAAGTCCTGGGACCTTCAGCACTGCAGTGATCATGCAGCCACAGCCTCACTACGTGGTCCTCAGGTCCCTGACAAATAACCTTCACGCAAAAGCTCAAGGTGCTCTTTCTCTTTATCGTACTATTTCTGTATTATTTTCGTCTTGGAAAGGTGACTGCATCAGTCCATCTAATATACATTAACTCTTGACTTTTTACCAGTCTAGTTGTTCGAAAGAAGAACCCTGTGAGGCGGAGTGGGAAAGTGACCTACTAAAGCAGGGAAATTAAGAGTGCAGAAGATGGATTGAGCTGTAAATCAGGTTTGCTTCCAACAGCAGGTACTAGGCTCTGCCAGCCTTCCCCTCTCAAATCCAGCTGCATCCCAAACCTGGGCTGTGTGAGCTCTGGTTCCAGTCCAGCGTTATTTCTGTCACACGTGCACTGGGATGACACACACCCGGCCCACTGGTTTATTTGCGGAGCGCTGGAACAGCTGACCGATAGCCAACAGCTAATAAAAGCAGTGTTTCCCTCCTGTGCCACTCCGCCAGGTACCAGTGGTGGGATGGACCTTTGAGGCTTGCTGTGAGTAGCCCAAGCCCACCAACCCACAGCGGCTTAAGATTCTTAATTTTGATGGGGCTGCATCACCACGTTGTTTTCCCCTCCAGTTCAGCTCCAGGTTTAGGCAGGGATTCTGTCCTTGGCTTATTTTTTGGGGGCAAGCTGATGCTGCTCTGCTGTTGGTACCTCGTGGATGCGCACGCTGTTCCTGGAAGGTGTGAGGTGGTTGGACGTGACAGAAGCTGAGAGGTTTCTTTCACAGCTTGGAAGGAAGAGGAGGGAGCCGAGGATTTGCTGACCCATCCCAGGAGCTCTGGTCCCCAAGGAGGGCTGGAATCCAATGCCAGCTGGTGCTGGGAACACCCACGTTCAGCTAACCCGACTGCAAAAATGAATTGAAAAAAAAGTATTAAATTAATCAAACAAGGTGGGACATCAGACATTTTAAAAATAACCCAGGGTGAAGCTCCGAGAAACTCGGATGACCAGGGGCCAGATCCGGATTCCCAAACCCTGGCCTGGGGCATTTCTGACCTTGGTGAAGACGCTGAGGCCAGTAAGATCAGAATCTGGCCCGAATCACTTGGCCTCCCGCTGCACCCCGTGTTGTAACTATCCAGGATGTTGACACATTCAACTTGCCACTCATTTACGGACTAATTACACATTCGCATTTGTCTGCGCTCGCTCGGCTCCTAGCAACTGCAGTCACAGTCCTAATTAAAATAATAGACTGAGATTGGTAACATTACTGATTTAACAGGAAATTAGAAGAGTTACGTTCACAGAGCTTAGGTAATTGACACCAACAGCGCTTTTCTTGTAATGTGCATTCTGTGATTGATTTTGTTCCCCAGTCAGACCTAAAAGCAGCTTGGGAGCACATCCCACCATCAGATTACAGTACAGAGGAATTAAATGACTATTGCACCGCTGCCTGCTCTCGAGCTGGCAGCTGCAGGCTCTAGCGTGGCTTTGAGCTTCCAAACCAAACATTAGACCTAAAATTATAAGCCTGATGTAAAATAAAACATGCTCAGTTCTCCTTTGAAGAGCTTCCACGCAAGGGGCTCATCTGATGGTGCTCTGGCCCGCAAGGGGGGCTGCAGTTGAGGCAGCGGTAGCTTCTGTGTTCTCGGCTGCCTCAAATATCCATTTCCCTTAAAACAGGGCACGGCCTAAAGATCCTAGAGGTTCCCATGGAAAGGCTCTGCGCATACCACTGATTGTGCAACGCACCAGGATGCTCTGGTGATAACAGTGGGGAAGCCAAGAGCAGACGGCGATGGGGAATGCTCAAGGCATACAAGCAGATCCCACCCTTACATTGAAGAGAGAAGGCTCTCCTGCCGTAAGCCCACCCTGCAGCTCACTCCATGTGGAGAAGTCCCATGTGCAGACAATCCTGCAAGGCAGCAACATTTCCCTTCATAATGAAAGGGAAGGGCATTTCTGGAGATGGCCCTCCTCATTCTCATGGTGGTCTAAATCAAAATGGATCCATACTAGCCCTGGAGAGACAAGTCTGCCTTTTCTGTTGAAGGCACCACGGTGGAGAACCCATCTCTGCCCTCAGTAGCTTCTTCCAGCTGGTGGCCACTTCCAAAACCTCTCTGGTCAACTCACATTCTTCTCAGATACTTGAAGGCCCTCTGATCACTACCAATCCGCATCTACAGATGTACCTGAAGATCAGAGACCTAAAAAATGAGGAGAGTGAGAGTGGACAGCATGGGGGACCTCAGGGATGAGGACAGGATGGGTGTTTGCAGGGTTTTACCTGGTGTCACCCCTGCAAGGTTGAACGACACCCTATTAGATATGCCTCCCCATGGGAGGGCAACCACCAACATGTCTTGGGTGTCTGAAAACCCTTCACTGGGTTCAAACAGTGACTTTCTGCACAATTTTCTGTGCACACTGACTAACAGCTTTTATATACCAAGAAACATTATTTATAGCTGTACATCTCTAGATGAAGACACTAGCTATGGAAGGGTACATAACTGCTGCCTGCTTCCAAAGAAACACATTGCCCATAAACTACTGTGAAAACTGTGCATGAAACACCAAAATTCCATCAAGTTGCAAGAATATTAGTTACTTAAAAGTCATATGCTCCTGTGGGCTCCTTTGTGGACCCAGAAATGTGCTGGGAAGAACAAAGTACACGCGGTCAGGACTTTCTTGCCTGATATTAATCCCAACACAACAGGGCTATAAAATGTTTTCATGAACATATATGTCTTCTGCAGGGAGCTTCGTGGAATAATCCTGCCGAGAGAGTTGCAAAGTAGGAAATACCCATCCAACGGTTTATAAATCCTATCCATCTCGGCACGTCTCCGGGAGTATTATCAGGGCCCTGGAGAGCGAGTGCAAATGCTACTCTTGCAGCTCGCATAGATAATTGTTTATAAAAGTCTTCCTTTCCTTCTGCCGTGCCTGTGAATGATTCTATCCAGAAGGTATTTGCTGTGTCCATCTCATTTGGCTCCAGCAGAGGCATCGCATCAGGGATGCTCTGGTAAAGCCCCTGTTGGTGCCTTCCCCTTGGGCACGGACAAGAGGATTTGGGGTTACGCTGCACATATTTCTCCCCGTGCTTTATCCCGACTTTCAGATGGTAAATGACAGCCTGGGCTTTAATCACTCTGCGTGTGCAGTGAAATGAATACCAGGGCAGTTCTTCTGGGGTGTCCCCGTATCCCACAATTTAGACCTCCCTGCGATTAGCAGGTATTTGATCCCATAAATGCTGGCCAAACACTCAGAACAGAGGCCTGCTGTTCGCAATGACAGCACGGAGCTTGCCTAAAAATTAAGTGCCATCATCTTCTCCCTGCATCCCTCGTTGACCTGTTTAGATGAGTTGCCCCACCAACAGGGCAAATTGCTTCCAGCACAAGCAATTCCCACCCTGCATTTCCTTGCTGGGGAAGCACCAAGTAATTTGAGCGGCCCAAGAAATTTATATCCTATGGGTCTGGGTTGGGGGAGAAGCCTCAGCTCCAGTCACCAAGATCCACACGTGCCTGACAAAGCTCCTGCCACCAACCATGTTTTGCTGAGCAGGAAAAAGCCAGCAGTAGCGGTGACCAAGTGTAACAGGCAATGATTATTTCTTGCTTAATCCACTGCTTTCATCCCAGCTGAGCAGAGGAATGCACCCAGCACACCCTTTCCATGGATTCTCTCCCAAATGAGAAACACAACTCCCCATCTCAAGGAGTTTCCAACCCAGCTGGGCGTCATGAGGCAACGTATGGGAAGAGGCAGACAGGAAAATGCCATGAGGCAATGCTGCCGAGTAATAAATTGTAAGCCTCATGGCAAAGGCAAGTTGGAAACACATGAGAAAACTTAAAACGGCTTGTTTGAACACTGAAGAAGTAGGTGATACATTCTGTTTGATCCTTAATGAGAGCCAGTGCGGGTGCAGCACAACTGGCTGGGGCAGTGAGAACAAGATGCATACATACGCGTGCTGTGATAAAGCAGATGAACAAAGGGGTGCAGGTGCACCAGGGGTGACGGTCAGCGGGACGGGACATGGACGAAGGTCTTCACGGCTGCGCTCTGGATGGACCAGGGTGGGTTCGGACGCATCAGGTTGAGAGAAAAAGGACGTCGCTGGGGAGGAGCTGGCTGTCTGGGCACAGTCAGGAGCTGGGGGATGACATGGAAGAGGCTGAACTGTAGAGGTGCAACCCACAGAGGACAATCGGAGCGGGGCACACATAGCCTGTTTCGAAGTAGAGAATAGTTTGGGTTGGAAGGGACCTTAACGATCATCCAGTTCCAACCCCCTGCCCTGGGCAGGGACACCTCCCACCACACCAGGTTGCTCCAAGCCCCATCCAGCCTGGCCTTGAACCCCTCCAGGGATGGGGCAGCCACAGCTTCTCTGGGCAACCTGGGCCAGGGTCTCACCACCTTGGAAGACAATGGGAGACCTTAGAGGCCCCTTTCAGTCCCGAAAAGCCCCTTTTAGGGGGGGAAGGGGCTTCTAAGGTCTCTCCCTGGGCTGGGACACCTCTCACTACCCCAGGTTGCTCCAAGCCCCATCCAACCT
>VZRU01018576.1:12046-30026 GCA_013398155.1 Pedionomus torquatus
CTTTTATCAAAGAGAACAGCCCGTGCTGGGAACACGGTGCTGGGGAAGCCAGAGGAGCAGAGGCAAGAAGGAGCCCCGTGATGCGACGCAGCAGCCAGGGCGGGACAGTTCTAGCCAGGTATCCACAATAAGAGGGGTTAAATAATCCCCTGAGCTATTTGAGCCCCACCAAAATCCACGGGAGGGAGGAATTAGTGAAGGATCCCGTGGAGACAAGAATATGAGCAGAACCATCTGTATTCAGTCCACCTACTCCCAAAAAAGGCTGAAGTTTTGGTGTCCTTCACTTTTTTCTTTTCCTCTTTACCTCCTTGGTGTGACTCCTTATTCCTCCCCGAACTCTCCAGGCCCTTTTGAGATCCCCCACCATGGCCCTAGAGACAGACCCAGAAGCAAGGGGGTGGTAGGTGCAGAGAGCCAGAGGTCCTGACACCCCTAGAGTTTGGTTTAGCATCTCCTTGGAGCACGCTCTGCCTTTCTTCTGCTCCTATCTCTGTTCTTCTGGCCACAGAATCAAAGTATAGCTCCACGAGTGCTTGTGGCATGGGATGAAGAGGCTGATTCCTTCTTGGTGGTGGTTTTGGAGAAGCCAGAATAAGAACAGAGAGTCAGCAGCTCAGATGTGCTGCCATATCTACCGATTTAGGTATGACCTGAGGCTGGTCCAGATGCAAGAAAGCCATCAGAAGCTACAAGAATGGATTATCTGCCAGACTTGGGCTCCTGCCTCAGTCAGTGGTGGGAAGTAAGGATGGTAACCTCCAAGAGTTGTTCTAATGGACGCACTGCAATCACTTCTTCCCGGGGGCTGCACGAGAAACCAAAGCACAGAAGCCCAAAATAATAAAGGACCCAGGAGGATCCAATGTCACACGCAGGAAGAGGCATCTGAAATGCCCCGTGCTAATGCGAGAAGCCTGAATGTGGCCCAGAGGGTTTAGGAAAGTTTAGAAAACAGCATGAAGGATGGATAGGTTCAAGACTGAAAGTAGCCATACTTTCTAAATGTCACAAAGTCCAGCCCCCATCTATACCTCAGTGTATACAAGGTAAGGTAGAGGAGTAACCTCTGCATTTCCTCGGTCCATCTCGCTGCCGGAGACCAGTCTGACCCAGTACAAACCGGAGACGCAGAGCTGGCCCCCTGTGGACAAAACTGGTTTTCATCAGGAAGTATCAGCACGGTACCATCAAAGCTTTACTTCAAGAAGATCCTGCTTTCTGAAAGTGGAGTTCTTCCCAGGCACAAGACACAGCTCAGGGCAAAACGGCATGTTCATCACGGCCTCTCCGGCCCCGGGGGAAGACACGCGTTCCAGGCCCACTCAGGCAGACCTTCGCAGCGTGGCTTGGTGCCCAAACCACTGCTTTACGGGGTGCTCTCGTGGAGCTCCTCCCAAAGAACTGCCCGTTCCCTGGGACAGGAACATCTTCTGTCATCAGGGAAACGCCTGATGCCATTAACCCGCTGCCGGGGAGGCTCTAGCCATGGTCCCCTTCAACCACCTGCCAGGGGACCTCACCACACCAAATCGTTTCCAGTTGCAGTTAAAGCAGCTTTCACGAGGGAGAATTCACCAAACTGGAAGAGCTCACCAAGTTCAGCGTTCTTTTGTCGTGGCTCTATGTTTGACCACGCTTCTGTTTGGACCTTTAACTTTGAGCTGCGCTGTCTGCAGCGCAAGAGGCTCTCCCTCGCCCACTTAATGTGACTGAAATTATACGAGAAAAAAATCCGAGCCAGTAACCAGGCATTTCGATTCATGGTATTCGTAATGTAAGAAATAGCAAATCTTTAATTTTTTTAAAAAAATTGATGACCTGACCCTGTTATTTTAGTAAACTTTAAAAACCGCCCGTTATTGAGTGCGGTGTCTTCTCTCATTATCTAATCCCCACCATCCTGCAATGCTCTCCTGCTGCTACACCGTTTTCCACCGCAGCAAATTTGGTCTCACCAGGTGGATCCCATCAGATCCTATCAGCCAGGGGACTGGGGGGGGCAGAGGGACCCGTCTTTAGCACCACCACCACCACCTCCACCCGCCTCTTTGCACTGTTCCAGTGACGGGCTTCAGCTTGTCCTCTGTTAGACTTTTAGACCAAATTAAAACCAGTGGAATCTGAAGTTACACGCTGATAGGAAGGTATGGAAGTGTGAGGTAAAATAATTAACTCCAAGAGTCGGGAGGGCTGGGTTGCAGCACGATAATCTGCAGACAGATGGGTATAAAATACTGAAGGTACAAAAAGGCACATAGCATAGAAATGTGGATTTTTGACCATTTAAAATGTGATTTCTCAAAAAGCACAAGAGACTGCAGCCTGGACACCAAAAGAAGAAGAGCATCATGCAAAGGGCATAAAAAAGAGAAGATGGAGAAGAAGGAGTAGGAGGGAGCTAGCACTGAGGGACATGCTGGCAAGGCAGGACTGAGCAGGGACACAAGAGTCTGTCACTGAAGGCACTCGTGTCGCCTGGCTCAATTAGTTCTTGGTAATGGATCTGTGGTGGTCCTTCTGCCAGTTTACTCCCCTCTGTCCTTTCTTCTGATTATGGCACTCACCACCGCTATACAGACGTTAGGCAGAGAGGGTGATGAGCGTGGACGGGGACACAGCCATGCTGCTACAGTTATTCCAATCTCTCTTCTAGTCATCTGCCCACCTGACCATGACTTAGGAGTAGATGCAAGAGGAGAAAACCAGTCAGCCTGCCCTCAAAGGAAGGAGAAGATGAAAGAGCCAAGAAAATCCATCTCTATCCAGATCTTTATGAGCTCCCTCAGCAGCAAACAAGCCATTTGCTAGGCTTTAGATGAAATCATGCTTTAAAAATTCCAAGCCGGCTCCTGTCCCTTGACACAAGATCTAAAAATCTGCGCTCCAAGAGGCAATTGCTGTAGTAATAACAATACTTACATTTCATTATTTAACCTCATGCTATTTGTTCATGAGGATTAGTGCTTAATTAATTAACAACACTTAGCATTTCCACTTAGCACTCTACCTCTTCAGAGCATCATACAGGCAATACCTAATTAAGGGCAGAGCTCTGCAGACACTTCCCATCAGGACTTCCCTCCGGCAGCTCCGCGTCCGAGGCTTGCTCAGGTGGTGTAACGTGAATTCAAGCTGAAAGCCCTGTTGACTTCACCAGGAGCCAGGCGATGCCCTGGCTATCAAGTGACTGCCTTTGCAAACCTCCTTTTCTTTCCCTGTTGCTGCTGGTTGCTTGCTATTCACCCAGGGATCTAATTATTGGCTAATGCGATGGGTGATAATGTGAACCTTGTATTAGTGTTATCTACAAAACCTTCAACCTTCCGTCAGTGAAAACCACCTGGCTGAACTGCCTCTGGATAGAAAATGTGTTAACCACAAAAAAAACCACCCCAGATTATAAAATGTCAAGCCAGAGTTTTTAAGGGAGATGGTGCTTTCAATCCATCAGTCAAGTGCCCGCTATGAAAGTGCCTTTCTTGTCCGCACCCCAGGGTGCAAGACAACATCAATAGACAATACAAACACGGAGCTTTTATGGTTCACTTTACAATTGGACGTTGACTCAGAACCTGTGAAACAGAAAGGAATTGAATTTCCTGACCAAGGAGGATAATGTGCAGGGGATTAAGCAGACAACACCGGTAGGAGCAGGAAAGCAATACGGCCTGGCTATCGGGGAGAGATTAAACGTGCACGTAAGAAACCAAAGGAGTAAACCAGCTCTGAGTCAACTCAGAGAGACCAGCAGTAGCACTCAGTGCTTCCAATGGCTTTTTTCAGAGAATCAAATGCACTAATGGGTTTATTCAAACCCACTGATTGATCGGGCCCTGACTTCGTGAACTGAACAAACCAAGCCCTAAATATGTAAAACTCCAGCCAAGAGCTGCACGGAAAGCAGCTTCCATCCAAACGGCATGGACACAAACTCCTGCTGGGGTCAAAGTGGAAGAAAAAGAAAACATTCACAGCAGTTCAAGAACCCGTCCGATGCCTCGGAGGATGCGTTGGCAGGGCAGCACCCGGGGCTGCGGCTGCTCAGACCTGCTCCAGGAGGATGCCAGGGGTCCACCGCAGCGACACGGGGGCTCGGGAAGCCCCTCTCGCCAGAGGAGCCACAGCTTGAGAGACACCAGAAATGTAAACCCTGTGGTTCTTTGAAAAGCGACCGCGCTGAACAGAATCTGACCTGACCCTTTTGGCACGGAACTCTTCCACAAGGATAACTGCGTGCTGCTGACACCGGTGTCCGTGTGTCCCAAAATGTGCTGTGATAGCGTTACTGACAACTTCTAAAATCCCGGGAGTTTAAAATAAAAACCCAGGCCTTATTATCCCTTAATATAATTTCGTTTGAGCTGCAGTTGGGTAAGACCCCTATTGCCATATCCAGCCTCAAGCTGAGGGTCAGATACCCATCCCAGACTTTTCTGGAATTCAGTACCTGCCTTTCATCTTCCCCCCCATCCCCACAGATCCCCTTACTCAGCTTCACCTTCAACCCTCCAACATTCCCTTGCCACTGCCCAGGACCCCCTTATCTCAGACACCAGCCAGCCCCAGCCAGTGAACACCTCCCCATAACTTGGTTTTCCTGCAGCCCTTTCTAACGTCTGCTACCCAGGACCCACCCCAGACCCACTCCAGCCTGCCCAGGACCACTCTCCAGGGCCGTTTCTGCACTGGTTATGGTCGGGTCTGGTGGTTTATGGTTAGATGTGAACTAGGTAAATTGTGGACCTTTCTTACAATGAGTTTCCTAAAATGTAATGCTCCAGACAAAAACCAACAAGCTGTCATCACTGTTGACCAGGAAAAGACACACGTTAATTAACATGCACAGTGGGCCAGGCCATCAACAAACGCATTTACTGTGTCCAGTTCTGGGCTCCCCAGTTCAAGAGAGACAGGGAACTGCTGGAGAGAGTCCAGTGTAGGGCAACAAAGATGCTGGAGGGATTGGAGCATCTCCCTGAGAGGAAAGGCTGAGAGAGCTGGGACTCTGGAGCCTGGAGAAGAGAAGGCTGAGGGGAGACCTTATCAATGCTCCCAAGGATCTGAACGGGGGGTTGAAGGAGGATGGAGCCGGACTCTTCTCAGGGGTTCCCAGGGACAGGACGAGGGGCAACGGGCACAAGCTGGAATGTGGGAAGTTCCACTGGAATCTGAGGAGAAGCTTCTTTGTGGTGAGGGTGTCAGAGCCCTGGCAGAGGCTGCCCAGGGAGGGTGTGGAGTCCCCTTCTCTGGAGACCTTCAAGCCCCTCCTGGATGCAGCCCTGAGGGATGTGCTCTGGGCAGCCCTGCTTTAGCAGGGGGTTGGACTGGGGGATCTCTAGAGGTCCCTTCCAACTCTTGAGAATTCTGATTCTGTGATTGTGAGGGCCGAGCCAAGTCACTATCTAGGTAACCGTGCTTCTGTTTCCAGCACAAGGCTGACACATAAGCCCATTCTGATGACTTTTGTATTTCCATTTGCTGTGCATCTGTCCTGGCATCTCTGAGCCCTGATGTCTTGGAGGAACACACACTGAGAAGCTTCCTGGCTGGGGTCAGCCTCCAGCACTGGGAGCTCTGATGGCTGCAGCTCAAGATGTGAAGCAAATGCAGGCGTGAAACCAGGGCTCAGACAAAGCCTGGCATTTGGAAGGCAGTTCCCTACCCTGGTGTATGACAAAAAGAACTCTTAGATGACTTATGCAATTAGGATTTTCCCTCATTCTCCTGGTTTACTCAGCCCATACAATGAAACAGTTTGGTCTGGGATTTAAAAATCCCAGGATTTTTCCTCATGCTGTCACTGCCCTGTATATATACAGTTCTAACATGTATTGGGGCTTCAAAGCTTCACGGGGCTGTGTATTCACTTCTGCTGTTGCCAGGGCTCTCCCTGTAAGAGGTCACAGTGACACGTCCACAGAGCAGTCAGACCCACGGTGGTCACCACTGTGAGTTCCAGCACACACCTCCTCCCCGCTTATAGACATCAGCATCTAATGTCACTGGGACCATTTATACTTTTTGGCCGTCACAACCTCCTACGGCAATGAATTTCAGGACTGATATTGATGGCGTTAAGTCATACACATGCTTCCCCGGTGGCTTCATCAGAGGAAAATGCTCCTGCTGCTGCAGCACCGCGGTGCGTGGCATTAGGCTGCTCAGAGAGGGCTGCAGGGGGTTGTTTGGTGACTCACAGTACAAGACATCTCCTTGCCCAGTGAAATTACGCAGCACCAGGGTTAATGCTGAAGTGCAGACCAGCTGAAATTACCTGTTGTCCTGGTTTGAGGTAAAACAAACCAATTTTCTGTTTTACAGTTTTACTTTCTTAGCTGGGTCTCTTCTAACTAGCTAAACTCTGAAATTAACAGCACATTGTTCAGAGCTGTTCCGTCTCACAGTGATAAGACCTGATTATCCCAAGGGATGGTGCAGAGAGGCCCTTGTTTAGACTTATTGCTGGAAGAACCAAGGTCAGATAATTTTCAGCATTTGCCCGTTGGAGGGTCCCACCTTCAAGGAGGAGCGGACAGGACAGGTGACCCAGAACGGACCAACAGGGGTATTCCATCCCATCCGCATCATGCCCCGTATAAAAGCTGAAGGATTAACAGGTCAACTCCCTTTTTCGCCCTTTTTTCGCCCCTTCTTCGATGGCTGACATCCAAGGAGGACTCTGCCTGTTCGTCTGCCTTTGATCCTGATCCGAGCGTTCCTGACTTCAGATCTGGAATCCGGCTCCTGTCCATCATCCAGTCCAGTTTGGGACTGTTCCTGAAGCCTGATGGTGACGTGGTCGTCATCCTGGGAGCTTGATACGGTTTTGTATAGACTGTATACTCCCTTTTTTCCTAAATTTCCTTTTTATTATATTACTTATATTTTCATTAAAGTAGTTTAGTTTGCTCTAAACTCTTGAATCTCTTTAACTCCTTCCTCTCCTCTCTGACCAAAAGGGGGGAGGGGGGGACATCTGTCACTCAGGTTTTGGTGAATTTGGCTGAAACCTCGACACCTGTAAAGAGCAGGGTAATGCTCCAGGGCAACTGTGGTTGCACATTCCTGTGGGACCTGCTCTGCCAGGGGGTTGGACTGGACTGGCTGATCTCCAGAGGTCCCTTCCAACCCCACAGCATCCTGTGATGCTGTGACACAGCTACACTAGGTATAAACCTCACAGAATTTTGTCACTATGCCTATTTGAAGCACAGCCTTTCAATTAATTCACTCTCAGGACTTGATACAGACAATCTTGACAAGTTTCTGACCGAGGTATTTTCACAAGTGGCGCTACCCACCCCGTTGCAGCGCGAGTTTCTCACCTTTGTGGTCCACAGCTTGACTGTCCAGTCGAACGATGACGTGACAAAGAGGTGGGAGAAGTCAATTGGACCCACTGCCATGTGGCAGTTGATTCCCGTGACAGGTCCTTGGTGGCCTTCAAAAATTTCCCCGATGCCAGCTTTACTGCAGGAAGAAGAGACATCGGCATTCAGGTTTAACATCTGGTGATTTAACATCATTTTTCTTTATTTTTAGGTTCCATTGAATCTGTAAATCTCTCTCCTGTCAGCAGGGCCTTTGCCTGCAGAGGTGTACTGCTGTGGGCACAGTTAATGCTCGGGAGCCAGCACGGGGAGACTTTCTCTTACTTCTGAATCTCACCTTACCCACTTCTCCATGCACCATCTACTACTGCAGCTTGAAATAACATTTATGTAGAATTATAAAATAATTCTAAATTATAATTATGCTACAGCTCATGCCTCTGCGTAAGACATCATCACAACGAATAACCATTAAAATAAAAATGCAAATATGCTAATGACTTATTACGAGCAATTCTTTTCCTCTTAAATATCTAAAATAACTTTCCACAGCACTCAGTCCAGTCACTAGGAAGCAAATCCCTTTTATTCACAAGAAGTGAAGGAATTCTCCTCTTCTAGTGATCGGATCTCAGACAGTCATCACTTTGAACAGGGAGAAATGTGTGTCTCCTTGGCCCAAGGCTGGAAGAGCTGTTAGGAAGGGAAAATACAGGCCATGTAGGAGAGAACATGCACAGCTTTCTTCTTGCTGGAAGCCAATGACACCACATCAGTTGTCAGTCCCGTCTCACAGCGCAACCAGAAAGGGGGGCCATGAAATTACCCTTTTAGTCACATTATAGGGAAGTTGCCAGTGGAAAAAATTACATTAAAAACAGTCACAGCTCTGACAAGGCTGCTGGCCGCATGCTGGTGTGACCACAGCGTGCCCAAAGAGAAGAGGAGCTGAACTGGAGGATACTGGTCACAGAATCACAGAATGATATGGGGAAGGCACCTCTGGAGACCACCCAGTCCAACCCCTGCCAGAGCAGGGTCACCCACAGCAGGTCCCACAGGAACCAGGGGGGTTGGAATGTCTCCAGAGATGGAGACTCCCCCCGTCTGGGCAGCCTCTTCCAGGGCTCTGACACCCTCACAGCAAAGAAGTTCCTCCTTGTGTTTAGACAGAACTTCTTCGATACAAGTTTGTGCCCGTTCCCCCTTGTGTTCTGTCCCTGGGCATTAAATAAAGTGAATTACCATGTTTTATGAGCAGTTTAGGCCTGATTACCCCACAACAGACCCGCCTCCTAGGACTCAGCCTGCCCAGACATAGACACCTACATCTCATCTGGCTGTCCAGACCTCCAGCTCAACCTCTCAGGTGAGAAAGGGGCATGTCTTAGTTCCCACTTATCTCCTGCAGGGAGATGTCTGAAAAGGCAAAGGAAACCAAGTGCCAAGAGCAGTCCTTGCTCCCCACCCAGTGTGCAGGGAGCCTGGGGCGATGCCCCCAGGGTTACAGGCTGTAGCACGGATGCTCCGAGCCAGGTGACTCCCATCCTGGTCATGCAACAAAGTACAGACACCACGGATCCAAGAGAAAAACCACGAAACCCTCTCCACGCACACTTGGCTGCCTCCTGCCAGGTTATTTAAGCACAAAATGCTGAGCATCACCTTCCGTGGCGACAGGCCGTGTAGACTGTTCCCTCTTCGCTGCCCACGACGAAGTTATTGACATCTCCGGTTGGGAAAGCCATTCCTGTAACCGCCACTGGCTTGGACTTATTGTAGACCAGCTCCATGCTCTCCTACCAAAAGAGGTCTTTGTTAGTGTTATTCTGCAGTCGTCCTTTTATTGGAGTGCTTTTTCCTTTTTGATTTATTTATCTAATTCATTTAAGCATCACACAGGGTAGCAGAAGGGGAAAAAAGAAATCACTTGACTCAGCCACAGGACTTCTACAGGGTTTCTACACAGGACCTTGTGAGAAGGTGCAATGTCATCGACTAGGATGGCTCCTGCCACCCCCTGTCACGTGTTTGAGAGTGGCTGGAAAGCACCGGTCCTTGTGTCATCGTCCAAAATCAGGCAGGGATGACAGGAGAGAACTTGAGATGTAATGGTGAAGAAACTAAAAAGAATATCTTAACAGGTACTCCTGCCAGCCCCAGACTCGAATAAAACATGCAGCACCCTTCTGTTTGCAAACACTTTTGTGCTGGTCAGGTAACCCGTGTAATACCATGGGCACCCGAGGCGTTTATCTGACTGTGCCGTTTGCCCCTTTGCAGAACAAAATTAACAAGTCTGGGTCCTGCCCCTACCACCATTCCAGGCATTGCTTTTCAGGGATTTTCTGAGGAAACCATAAACATTCCCTCTGGACTCCACCAGCAAGCATGGTTGGGGGTTGGGATTTTTTTTTCCCCATTTGATAGCTGTATTTCCAAGCGAAGCAGCGTGCCCGCTCCTGCTATTGCCAGCACAACAAGCGGCAACGGGCCCTGGCCGTTGCAAGACATTTTTGGACAGATTTTGCTCAACTTTCAAGGTTTTGGGTTGTTCAGCCTAAACGGTGTAACCCAAGATGCACAAAGGGGCTGAACAATTTAGCAATTTTCATTTTTAGCTATTTGAGTGGGTACATTTTCTACGTTTCAAATGCCTGAGCTGCTGCTCTTCTAGGGCCAAAGCCTGGAGTGTTTTTCTCAGAAGGGCTCGTTTGCTGCAGCTGAAGAAAATGGACATCCCTGTGAGAGGAGAGGGCTGCAAATCTGTAGGGAAACACTTCTGCCTGATTTATATTTTTCTTTGAAATACATTTGGTTCCATTAAAAAGGAAAAAAAAAAAAACCTGGAAAATGCATCGGCAGAGCACCTGTGGGCCATATATTTCTGTGAAAAACTTCTGGGGTGAGATCATCAGCTCGTGGAGACACAGCCAGATATTGTGGTGGACTCTCTCCTCCCAGCACCTACCCCACGGCTGTACACCAGCGCTCCGGTTGCTGTGTCCTCAGGAACCTTCAGACTGTCAGACACAACAGTCTGCTCCTCCCAATATACACGAAGCCTGACACCAAGTCCTGTAACTTTCTTCTCTAGATCACCATCAACCGTGATGAACAAACTGCAGCGTTACGTGGGGTGTGTTCCCACCCCAGCTGAAAGCCAGTTTTGGAGCTGGGAGATTCCATCCAAGTGATGAAGTTCTGAAACCAAGCTGTTCACAAGTCTCTGCTTCAGAATTTAGTATCTCAGCAAGTGATTATGTCAGGGTGGGACTTACCTCCTCAGTGTTAAAGTGAGAAACTAGGGGAAGGATTCAGGTGCCTGAGCATAGATCTCTGGACCATTTAGATCATAGAATCATCGAATGGGTTGGGTTGGAAGGGACATTAAAGATCATCCAGTTCCAACCCCCCTGCCCTGGGCAGGGACACCTCCCACCACACCAGGTTGCTCCAAGCCCCATCCAGCCTGGCCTTGAACCCCTCCAGGGATGGGGCAGCCACAGCTTCTCTGGGCAACCTGGGCCAGGGTCTCACCACCTTGGAAGACAAGGAGAGACCTTAGAGGCCCCTTCCAGTCCCAAAAAGCCCCTTTTAGGGTCAGGGACACCTCCCACCACACCAGGTTGCTTCAAGCCCCATCCAGCCTGGCCTTGAACCCCTCCAGGGTTCACCCCTCAGGTGAGCCTGAGCAACATAATCTGACTTTGAAGTTGTCCTCACCCTAAGTAGGGAGTGACTTCCAGAAGCCCCTTCCACACCCAGATTGGACAGTTCTGTTCCCCAAGGTGTCTGCAATGGTGTTTCACACCAGGATGGGATGTGTTGGCCTCCAGAACCCCCCATCATCCAGGCACTAACTGCAAATGGAACCCAAATCACCAGCTTGGACTTGACAGGGACCTGGCTTTTAGATGGCTAAGGCTAAGATAGAGGAGTCCCATTTCTTGTGTCAACACTGAAAAGCAAATAATTTAACAGTAATTGCACATTAATGCATGATTAATGGGTGATTAATGGAACCATTAAGAGGAGTCTCTATGCAGCATTTTGAATCGAGATCAGATCCCATGCTGCTAGCAAAAAAAATATTCAAATTTTTTTCCCCAAAAAAATTATGTGTAAAAAAAGTGATGGGTTGGAATAGAAAATGTGCAACTGCAGAAGATAACACCGGAAGGATGCTTTCCCTAGACCTGATGCTTTCCTGATGCTTTACCTTTTTCAGCCTCAGCTTCTTTGTGCAGTTTCCATTATTATAATCACTAGTGGTTTGGATGATTTTTCCCGGATTTCCTCTCATTCCTGATGCAAAGGAGAGGAGGCGGGGGGAAGGTTGGAGAGACGATAGTAGCAAACACTCCAGAGTGTGTATGTGAGGAGGGAATCAGCCCTAAAACTTTCACTTTGCCTTGTTTGTTCCTCTTGCTGCTGAGGGCAGGCAGGCAAGTCAACTTTCCGATGGTGAGCCCTGGAACGGTGTCGTGCCCGGGGAGCGCTCGGCAGCACCACAATCCCCTCCGTATTTGTTAAACAACGGCGTGGAGTAAGTTCTACCACAGGCGACTTCTGTAATTACCCTGCTTTAAAATGGATTATTTCATTTTCACTTGAAACTGACCTAGGTATTAACGTATTACAATAATTACATGATTTGTGGTAAAGGAAATGGGTTTTGGCTCTCAGCGGAGCGGGCTGGAAGCGAGCTCTACTCTTTCAAGTGCATCCATTGGGGTTAGCTCGGATGGGACCTGCGGGTTTGGCTTTTAGGAGCTTATGTGCCATTAAGCAGGTATCTTGCTCCTCCAAAGGTGCTTTCCCCCCTCCCCGCCACCCCCCGAAGAGGTGAAACCAAACCCACCTGTGGAGTTGAGAGCATGTCCAGGCTCCAGGAGCACATTTTGCCATCCGTGGAGACGGTGATGAGATTGTGGGCGTTCTGCGTTCCAACCACATTCACACAATACACGGGATGCTGAAAAGACAGCAACGCTGGACATCAGAGCCATTCGGACGTACAGCTTTGCAAACTCCTAATGTTATTTTTAAGAATGATTAAGTAGTCACATAATGCCTGGGAAACACAGTACCTGGCTTTTGCCAGATAGGAATTGTTCTGTGATTTATTTTTTCTCCATTTAAATTTTTAGAGGTAAATTATAGAGGTGGAAACGCTTTCAAAGTTTCTTTTTCCTCATAATAAAACAACCCAGCTGAGTAATGCTGTGAAAACACTGAATTATGTGGATGGGATTTCACCCACGGGGACACGCATCATTCTGCTGATGGCTTTTGACACTGAAAATAGCCAGCAGAAAGAGACAACGAGTCCAAATGGAATCAAAACGAGAACTTTCTTCAAGAAAACAGCTGCAGAAAGCTTGAACTTTTGCAGAATTTGGCTTGCATGCTAAATATTTGCAAATGTACTCCAAAAAAAAACCACGGACGGGTCTGCCAGGCAGTTCTCCAGACCTGGCCAAATAGCCCTTCTCGGAGCTGTCATTCCAAGCGTGGAGGGACCCAACTCCGGGTGTTACACCTGGGTCACCGCCGCTCAGCTCCACTTAGCATCCAAGAACGAAACTTGGCCCGGTCCTTTCCCAAGGAACCTGGTAACATTTTGGGCCTGGAGCATCACCCGATACCCCCCGGTGCCCCGGGAGGGGTGGTTCCCATTCAGCAGTCTCCAGGGTGAGAAATCCGAACACCAGACCGAACAATAAGATTTAATTTCCTTTGGCCGGTACAAGCGATACTGCTGAGTTAAGGGTAAGACATATACACAAGGCAAGGCAAGCAAAGGAAAATTGTATTTCTCTGCCTCTTTTGCTGGTGAATAGAAGAGCTGCGTCTCCAGGCAGAAAAAGTGCTTTCCGCTAATACTTTCCTTACTGAAAGAAAATTAGGACCAAACTCACAAGAGACCCCTGTAGAGCCTCTAAGCCGACTCCACGTAGGGCTAGAAACCTAGAATTTGCTCCTGCTGAAAGGAACGGCAGAACTACCACTTAGTTTAGAGTCTTTTAAAGCCTCCAGCCACCTCCCCAGCCCGTAGGGAAAGGCAGAAATCTCCAGAGCGCGGGCTAAGTCTTGGGTTTGACACCCGAGGGGGCTCAGTAAATGCCCCCCTTGCACAAAGGGCAGCACCTGGATGCAGAGTGCACCTGACGGGAGAGGGACTCAGAAATTGCTGCTGAAGTAGTCCTTCGTGCTTGGAGCCCACCCGTAGGCACCAGTAAGTCGCCAGTTCCATCCTGATGCTGGTTTTTCTTTGTTTCCCCCCAAGATTGCCAGGTACCCGGTTCCCCCCACGTCATGGGAGCCTCAGCCGTGTCTCACGCTCTCGCCCTCGTGCGCTGGCCCTTCCTCCTGCTCGGAGGCGAGCTATTGACCACGGAGCTAAACACGGTGAGGACATGCTGACCACAGAACTGTCCGGGTTGGAAGGGACCTCTCAGATCATCGAGTCCAACCATCAACCGAACTCCGACAGAAACCATCCCTAACCCGTGTCTCTCAGCACTGTGGCAACCCGGCTTTTCAGTCCCTCCAGGGATGGTGCCTCAACCCCTGCCCTGGGCAGCCCAGCCCAAGGCTTAAGAACCCTTTCCATGTCAAAATTGTTCTTGATCTCCAATCTGAACCTCCCCTGGTGCAACCTGAGGCCATTTCCTCTTGTCCCATCACCTGTTCCTTGGGAGAAGATACTGACCCCCCTGGCTACCCCCTCCTTTCAGGGAGTTGTAGAGAGCGAGGTCTCCCCTCAGCCTCCTCTTCTCCAGGCTGATGCATGGAATAAGCCCAGTCCCAGTTTTTAAGGGCTGTTTGACTCCAGTGGTGCAGGCACAGAGGGGGTGGGAGGCAGCTGAAGGCAGCAGTGGAGCATCCAGAGCTCGTCAGGGGCAGGGAAAGAGCAAACCGTGCCGTTCCAGCAGCACCTCAGCGGTGCCAGATCTGGCTTCAATCAGGGCTACCAGCCATCAAATTTCACGCACAATAAAACTCACAGCCAAAATGAAAAAAAAAAAAAAAGAAAAAAAAAAAAAAAGGCGGCAAAACAAACCAAAAATGTAAGGAGAAATGGATGAAAAAGACAACCAAATGTATGTGACAGAAAGTCTAACCAGGCTCCTTCCTTTCAAAGGGTCGCTGCCAGCTTGCTTTTATTTATTTTGGAAATGAAATCATCATGCAAAAGGGTTTTGTCTTAATTAAAGTTTCCTGTTGTCCCCCAGTGCAGATGTGTGGTGGGTGTGAAAGGAAATTAGTGAGTAAGCTGTGGGTAGAATTCTCTTTCCTGGTGAATCCAGGCGGCAATCAATGATACTAACCTCCAGGAAGGCTTAAGTTGGTGATAACAACACACTCTATCTGGTTCAATTAAATAAAGCAAGAGAAACAAAAGAGAAAAATCCATGTTTTTTTTCACATATGGCATAAGTTCAAATTAAAATTGACTATTCAGCGCACGTATCCAGCAGTACATGAAGCAACACTGCTGCAGTGGAGCTGTCTTAATTGAATCCTTTTTTTTCCCCCCTTGGCAGCCAGGATTGAAGCCAGCCTTCTGCAACCAAGACTTCACTTACAGTTTATGTAAGTGATTGCTATATATGAACTTTATATATAAAGTAAGCATTTTTTTTATTGTAAAATGTGATCACTCGCTAAAAACATCATGCTTCCTCATGTCAGACTGTGTAAACACTTATTTATACCAATCCCTGGCAGCACATGAAGTGCCCATCCACAACTGAAAGTCGTTTATTTATATTTGTCAAAAGCAAAACATCACATATTGTTCTACTGCAATAAAAAAACCCAGTTTATAATATGTAATTCCAGGAGGTACAATTTTGTCTTAAACATTATTTTTTTTCTGAGTATAAACAAATTACTTCCCATTAATCTTTTTTCTTTTTTTTTCCACTAGATTTTCAGTCCCAGTCCTTCAATTTGCAGTGATAGCCGGCTTCTCGCCACCAGCTTTCTGCTCTGCTACACCTCGAAACAGCACTGCCAGGAGAGACTGGGGGCTTCTTCGTGCAGATTGAACCACACTGCTGGTGACAAAATGAGCAAAACCACTCGGGAGAGGAAACAGCAACACTGAAGTTGCAGCCTCTGGCACAGATTATTAGATTTTTGTATCAACATTCACGACAGTGGAAATTTAAGGAGCGATACTGGGGCTGCCTGGCCTGCTAAGCAGCTTCTGTGCACATCTGCCAATATGTAATAGAAGAGACTTCACATCATAAGGCCAGATCTTTTGTACTAATTCAGGTGGCTTCTGGAGTTGTCATTTAACTCTGAGGATTGTGTTGTCACAGTCAACTAAAAGCTGAACCTTGATCTGCCAATTCCAAAGAGAAGAATCACAGAAAGGTAAAAGCTGGAGGTGCAAAAGACCCATTACTTACAGAATCACAGAATGGTTAGAGTTGGAAGGGACCTTAAAGATCATCCAGTTCCAACCCCCCTGCCCTGGGCAGGGACACCTCCCACCCCCCCAGGTTGCTCCAAGCTCCCTCCAGCCTGGCCTTGAACCCCTCCAGGGATGGGGCAGCCACAGCTTCTCTGGGAAACCTGGACCAGGGTCTCACCACCCTCACAGCAAAGAAGTTCTTCCAAATATCTCAATCTCTCCTCTTTCAGTGTCAAACCCTTCCCCCTCATCCTATGGTTCCACTCCCTGATGATGAGTCTCTCCCCATCTCCCCTGCAGCCCCTTTAAGGACTGGAAGAGGCTCTAAGCCTTCTCTTCTCCAGGCTGAACCCCCCCCGGCTCTCTCAGCCTGTCCTCACAGCAGAGGGGCTCTCTGTGCTGGCACAAAGGTGCCTCACTCAAGGGCTGTACCTGATCCTGGAGAGGATCCTTCCTTGGAAAGGAGGATAATCTCCTGGCCCGACTGTCCAAAGTGTAATGGTTAAGCACTTACAGGAGGTGGTTGTACATCTCTCTTATCTATTTGTTTCCTTTCAAGAGTGACGCTCTCTCATCTGTGTGGCAACCAGCATTGCAGAGACAACTAGAGAGGTCATCTTCTCTGCCGACCCTTTCCTCTAAGGAAAGGGGGAGATGATTTTCATCCTTACCGTGTGAGCAGCAGCAGATAAGGGAGTTCTCTGAACCGGAGTGCGCCTGTGGCTGCGGTTATCCCACAAGACGATTTGGCCAGAGTATGTTCCACCAACGACCAGGTTTGGGTGAAAGCGGGCAAAGCAGACAGACATCACGGAGGACTGTAGTAAAACAGGCAGAGAAGAAGAGAGGGGTTACATGGCCAGTCACCTTCAATCCTCTCCTTAAGGAAGGATATTGTAAATAGCATTTTGTATTTTAGCAATGACCGTACGAGCCCTATTCGCATTCCTTGCACACCGGTAGTTTGGTTAAAGCCAACAGGACACATGCGAAGAGCTAATTTTGGCCCCAAGATATGTAGCTCCGTTGGTCCTAGGGCAAATATGGACCACAGCATGAGTCTTAGCAGATACAGCCAGAAACTTAAATTCAGTGCTAGCAGTCCCGTTCTTAAAAATTCATTTTCTAGCTGTTTCCCATGAGTTTTGGCAACAAATCTTCATTATAGCTTGATGACTAGATGTTCTGAAGTGGTGACATTCCTACGTGTGAGCCCTTTTCCCACGGGTTAACTAAACTACCATGTTTCAGAACTAAACTACCATATTTCAGTTGCATTAAAAAGCATCGCAGACATTGAAGAAAACTCTGTTGAACTGGGAACACAGGAGCTGCCGAGCCGAACAAGACCTAGTGCCTACCTCGCAGGGGACCTCGTCTCTGGCAGGAGTGGATGGAGTTGTAAAACCCCTGACACGGGCAGATGTCTTCTCTCCTCACTGCCCCTCATCCTGATCTCTAGCGGCTGGAGGCTGCTTTGAACTTTTACACTAGAGGTTTCCACCCCCTTCTGCCAGGGCTAGTATTAATTACGCTAGCTCTTGATGTCCATTACTAGGCTAATAAGAATAAATCCAAATGTAGAGTTTAAATAGTTTTTACTGCAATCATGTGGCTGCCTGGTATCTACTGTTTAAAGCCAGATTATGTGTTAAATTAACTCGGCAGACATACTTAAAGTGTATAGCAGTATCTCAATGCTGGTTTTTTGACCTAATAAGATCACCAAGACAATGAAATCAGCTGCCACTACCTTTTGCCTTCCCTGCTTTCTCTCGATTTTCATGGCTGTTCACTTGACAACTTTGATCCCTTCTCGTCTCAGAATCATAGAATTGTAGAATTGTCTGAGTTGGAAGGAACATTTAAGACCATTGAGTCCAACCATCAACCCAGCTCTGATAAAATCCATCCCTAACCCGTGTCTCTCAGCACGGTGTCAACCCATTTTTTGAATCCCTCCAGGGATGGGGCCTCAACCCCTGCCCTGGGCAGCCCAGTCCAAGGCTTAAGAACCCTTGCAGGGTAAAAATTGCTCCTCATCTCCAATCTGAACCTCCCCTGGTGCAATTTGAGGCTGTTTCCTCTTGTCCCATCGCCTGTTCCTTGGGAGAAGAGACTGACCCCCCTGGCTACCCCCTCCTTTCAGGGAGCTGTAGAGAGGGAGAAGGTCTCCCCTCAGTCTCCTCTTCTCCAGGCTGAACCCCCCAGC
>VZRU01018576.1:33506-44964 GCA_013398155.1 Pedionomus torquatus
CCAGTGCCACCCCCCCTGCCCTGGGCAGGGACACCTCCCACCACACCAGGTTGCTCCAAGCCCCCTCCAGCCTGGCCTTGAACCCCTCCAGGGATGGGGCAGCCACAGCTTCTCTGGGCAACCTGGGCCAGGGTCTCACCACCCTCACAGCAAAGAGGTTCCTCCCCACACCTCAGCTCCATCTCCCCTCTTTCAGTGTCAAACCCTTCCCCCTCATCCTACCAAAGAGATTTAGAACAGGAGGTTCCCAGCATTATCTTTTTATAGGAGTCACTGAGCATCCGTGTCTGCAAGTTGCCAAGACCTGCAAGAGCCAGGCAAGCCCCGGTGTTTGGTCACCTTCATCCCTCCCAACCGCTCCATGCAGCAAACCATTTCATTAGTCACTTCACCTTAATGCACCGGTGTTTTCCCACTCCATGCAAATATAATTTACTGGGTTGAGTTTTCTCTCTCCTCAGCTTTCTCAGCAACCCCACTAAAGTATTGCCGGCACTGCTGGCTTTCTGGTCTTCCACCCTGATTTTCTGCTCCTTTGTCTTGGCCACTGCTCTCTGGTGGTGCTGCTGCCTCAGGTGCTCTGCCTGTCCATGTCAAACGAGCCACCAGCCCTCAATCACTCCAGGTGGGACCACAGCTCCAGCCGCAGGGAGAGCCATGCCCAAGGTTGCTAAACCTGAGATTTGGGTTCAAAAAAAAATGGGAAATTCTGCTCCCAGATGTTGCAAGAACTGCCCTGAAAAATATAATTAAGGCACAAAGCATGGTACATCCGTGCTCTTGTCATGGCAAAGAAGAGGACTGGCCTGAAGAACATGAGTGCTGCCTAGCCCTTGGAGTGGTGTGTTTAGGGAGCTCTTGGTCCATCTTGGCCCATACAGAGGGCAACTGCTCAGCCGCCACCACCTCCTCCTCCTACTTTTCCTCCTTCTCCTCCTCCTCACTAATATTCTCCACTCCAGCAGACCCCAAGCCCTCTTCAAGTGGTGGGCAGAGCTGGTTTTTATTTTAGCAGCTTAATCTGGCCCAGATTTGGATCAATATTGGCATATCCCTCCAACCACAGATGCACATGCTGGGGACAGCCAGCCGTTCGGATTCTCCTTGCTGAGAAGCCTGACCTCAGTACCCACATCTGATGCTTGTGAGGCCCCAGAGACCCAGCCGTCTGTGCTCACGGCCGTGGATGCAGATGGAGCTCTGCCCAGCCACCAACCGAACAAGTTCACAAGGACCTGGGTGTTAAACAATAACGACTTTCAGTAGGATGACGACTTTGCATCCAGGGAGACCTCTTCTGCAGGAAACCACCCCCGTAGGCCAGCGCTGCCATACCGGTGCCATATGCCTACACTTGACACCAGATGGATCTCAAAACAACACTTCCTCAGTGGGAAGAAGGCATCTGAAGAGTTCACAGGCATTTCTAGACCCCAAAACACCAGGTTAGCTTGTAGCAGGCACTCAGGAAACCCCTGGGCAGATCTTCTAGCTGAGCAAACACATGTGAAGACGCTCTATGGTCTGAGGCACGCTGGTACAGGGCAGTCTAACACAGACAACAGCGGGCGATAAAATGAACTGCAGCTGAGATAAAGAGGCAGATCCTTTTCCACTCTTGAGGGAACTGGCTTAGAGGGACTGAGAGCAGAGGGACAAGGCTGTGGTGAGGCCGTTTAGCTACAGCCACAAAAAGGTGCCAAACTCATAGTCCTTCATCCCCAGGAATGGAAGAATAGGACTGGTCTTCTCATCACCTGTGCCCGCCATCCAAAAGGAATTAATAAATAATGACAAAGTCTAAAAGTACGTGCTCAATTTACTCACAACCTTTCTCTTTTGCTCCTGCTCATTATGAGCAGCATTTAAAGAGTCCAAGCACTCCCAGTCCACCTGAGACCTGCCCCGGTTTCTTCTGGCCAGGGAATCAGGGGCCCATCCCTTCAGGCTTGCATTGCTGCACACACTCACCGGTGGCCCCAGAACAGACCGGGACGATAGACCTCAAATGCAAAGGGGGATTAGAATTATCATCGAGAAACAGAACAGCACCTGAGTTACTAAATAAAACTTCTTTTCCTGCCAGGACAAGGACTGAGCATCAGCGTGGAAAGAAGTCGTATCAGATCTGAGTGGAAAGAAGCGGTCTCAGATCTGAGCACCAGTTTGTCCAGTTTAGTGCCCTATTACAGCCTTTTTGCACCACAGAAGAAGGTGTGAGATGCCTTGAAAGAGGCAATTCCAAGGCGGCTTTGCCCTGGCTGCTGAGGTACCTGGACTCGTACACTGAAACAGAGACTATGTTCCTTCCAAGAGTCTTACTTAGTTTCAGTATCAGCAGTTATGAATCTGGATATTTCTGTGTTTCACATAAATGCCTTCAGATAATTAATAGTAATAAGCAATCGGCAACAGAATTACAGCTGGTTTTCCCAATTAAATTTGAAAAGGTGCCTGAAACTTGATTACGTGTACGACAACCTTTACCAAAGAGGTTAACCCATAATTCTATAAGCTTTAAATGCCTTAAAAGACTTCTGTATTCCTCCCCCCAACGCTCTTCCTATTCAGCTACGAAACAGCATTTGAAATATTTTGTGCTAGAGATTGTTTGTGGTACCATTCATCTTCTACTAAAAATAAAATAAAAGCAGTTGACATCCTTCACGTATTAAAAAAAATAAATAAAACCAAACAAACACTTCTTCAAACCAAATGTTAGAATGCTGTTTAATTAAGAAAAGGAAGTTTATACTTGGTTATGGTGTGTGTCGACATCTATCCCTTTGATTTACAAGAGTACGGACTGGAGAGAACAGATTGCTTCATTCAAGAGAAAGAAAGGAGGGAGGGGGGCCCAGTGTGACAGGAAAGAGTGTAGGCTGTATTAACTTCAGTGCTTGTTAAAACATGAAGGATTAATGGTAGAAAGGGAGGGAAGAATTGTGAATGTCTCCAGTTTAGGATCTTCAAAAATGTTTGGGGATTCTAAGAATGTCTCACCCGACCACATGAAAGCTGCGCAGAGAGACTCAGCCACACGACTGCTCTAAATCCAAAGCTGGTATTGCTCCACTTATACCATCAAACCAATGGAGCTGAAACACAGCCACAAATTAAATTAAATACTAAGTCCTTAAAAAGAAGGAAAAGAGTATGTCAGGAAACGCAGCTTGGTCTCTTGACCGAATCCACAGGGTAGGTAACTCTGCCATAGAATCACAGAATGGTTTGGGGCGGAAGGGACCTTAAAGCCCCCCCAGTGCCACCCCCTGCCCTGGGCAGGGACACCTCCCACCACACCAGGTTGCTCCAAGCCCCATCCAGCCTGGCCTTGAACCCCTCCATATCCCCCAGACCCTCAAGAACTATCCTTAAGGACACAGTCTTTGTGGAATTTTAGGGACATTTGGACTAAGTCACAAACAATTCCTGTAGCAAATACCCCTCATGCCATGCACTAAGTCTTAAAAGCCATACCCTACGCATAGTCTGCTGTGTATACAGTCAACCTACTGTAAGTACATGCTAATAATATAATAAAGAATGAAAAATGATGCTTGCCTAATCCTTTTTCATTCTCTTTAGCACTCCCTTGGGCCAGCAGGGCAGAGATTGCAGAGCCCAGTGCCAGGAGGTATTGAAAAAGGCAGGGTATTTAGTGTAGGACAAGTTCTCAAAAGCCATCTCCATCTACATGGCCTTAAAGCCCTGTTTATGTCTCCATGATTATCACCCTGGTGTGAGGATGGCAGAATACAGATAGCAAGAGCAGAGTCCATCATGAAAAAAGAGAGGAAGCGTTTGGGTTAGCCTGTTTTGGCACTCAATGGCATGTTCTGGCTACATCAGAATCAGACTTTGGAGACAGCAAATTCCAGGCTTGGAGAACAGGAATAGAAACGCGAGTTGTTCTCGAGCTGTGGTGGTAGCTTGGTGGTTTCTATGGCACCAGTTCCCCAAACCACGTGTTTAATCAATCAAAGTACATGCAGCCAGAGATGAGTTAGAAGCCAGTACAGATGTTGCACGAACAATTATCTACAACTCGGCCTGTGAAGCTGGGCATAGATGTCACAGCTGCTTATGAAGTTGCTGCAGATAAATCTCAAGTGTGGCACTCGGTCCAGATCCCACCAACAGACGCAGAGGCCATGAGAACCTGGGCACAGTCAGAAGACCAAACAGATCAGACCAAGAACACTTCAGGACCCCAGCTCAGGAAGGAACTTATCTTTTCCAGAAGGACATTTGTCCATGAACTTAACTGTAGGTAATTCTAAGTCCCTCATGCCTTCAGTGCCTCAAGAGCCATTCTCACAGGCAAGCAAATTGCCTAAGTGGGCTTTCTTGACGTAGCACTCGTGACCTCCTTTCAGAGAGGAAGGAAGGATGCCCTCACGTTCAGCTGACACTGGAAAGACTCTGTAGAATTGGAGACAGTTGTGGTCCAGCTGCCTTCTGCATAACCTCAGAATTACAGGGAAGGGAGAAGGAGCGTGAAGTAGACTCATGGAATCGCCAAGGTTGGAAGGCACCTCTGGAGATTATCTAGTCTAACCCGTTGCCCAGAGCTGAGTCAGCTGGAGCAGACTGCTCAGGACTGTGTCCAGTTGGGTTCTGAGTATCTCCATGGATGGAGACTCCATGACCTCTCTGGGCAACCTGTGCCAATGGCTCAATCACCCTCATGGTTAAAGAGGTTTTTCTTCTGTTTAAATGCAATTTCCTTTATTTCTAATTTTGCCCATTGCCTCTTGTCCTGTCACTGGGTGCCACTGAGAACATCCTGGCTCCACCCTCTTTCCTCTCCCATCACATACTTGTACACATTGAGATCGCCCGGAGTCCATCCCTCTCAGCCTCTCCTCAGATGGGAGATGATCCATTCCCTAAATCATCTTAGAAGCCCGTTGCTGGACTTGCTCCTGTATCTCCAAGCATCTCTCGCACTGGGGAGCCCAGATCTGAACGAGTTCCTTCTTACTGGACCCCTCTTTACTTATTAAGAACTTTGACTGAATGAAGTTTTGCCTGGTCCTGGAGATAAGTCACTTGATTTTCCAGATTAAGGCTCTGAGGTGACTTCTGCAGGAAGTCCCAGGGCAGCAAAGGGACAACGGTATTTCTTATTGTACTTGCTTCTAAGCTATTGGCATTTTGTACTCTTTAGTCTGTGTCACTTGGGTAAACTTCTATCAGTTCGCTGTCAAAATAATTACAGTAATCTTTTCTTATCTTTTTGATTTAATTGTAGCTTCTAGTGAAGACTGACAGCCTATTATATTTGCCCAAATCCATCGCTTCTGCTGATGGATCATTTATAAATAGTGTCACCGCATCATTGGAAATAATTGAAAACTAATTAAACATTGCACATAGATAGGAGGACTGCGAGGCTGAGAGGCACAGATAACCAGCTGCCTAGTGCCAGTGCAGAGGGTAACACAGGCAAGGGTTCGTATTAAGGGCAGGAACAGGAGTCGCCTTGGCACCGTGCAGGTCTCCCGTGGGCTGTACACACGCTGACAGGAGCCGCCCACACAGCATCACGGAGCAGCTCAGGCCATGCCAGGGGTACTTCTCATTACGGACCCCAATTTTTATCCCCCTTTCTCCAAAAAAACCTTAATCCCGCTTTTCTCACCCGCCAGGCTCTGCAGTTTGGTTGCTGCTATTTTTTTCCCAAGAACAGTTTTGGAGGAGAGGGAGGGATGAGGGGAGTGTTCCTCCAGTCTCAGGGACAAAGCTGCAGTTACAAGTTATGCCAGTTTACCGCTTCTGACTCCTGGAGTCACAGAAAACCACATCTTCATAGAATCACAGAATGGTTGGAGTTGGAAGGGACCTCAAAGATCATCCCGTTCCAACCCCCCTGCCCTGGGCAGGGACACCTCCCACCACCCCAGGTTGCTCCAAGCCCCATCCAGCCTGGCCTTGAACCCCTCCAGGGATGGGGCAGCCACAGCTTCTCTGGGCGACCTGTTCCAGTGCCTCACCACCCTCACAGCAAAGAAGTTATTCCTAATATCCAATCTAAATCTCCCCTCTTCCAGTTTAAAACCCTTCCCCTTTGTCCTATCACTCCCCTCCCTGACCAAGAGTCCCTCTCCAGCTCTCCTGGAGCTCCCTTCAGATCCTGGAAGGCTGAAGCCAGCTCACCTGGGTCATCCATTCTCACCAGAGACGGGACATTCTATAACACATCACTCTCCTGCCAGGAGGAATGGATTTACCCCAGACAGCTCCCAGCAAGCAGCAATCCTGCACAGCTCCTGCACGTTGTTGGCTCAGTTCAAACTCAGCTTATTATTTCTATTTACAGATGTAAACATGAGCGAGCAAACACTACGCATGTTCCTCTCCACATGAAGTGAGTGGTGATTCAGCGTGTGCTCATGAACAATATGGAACTCAAGAGGAATTGATATTTATCCCGGCTACAGAAACACTAAACGTTGTTATAGAGCAATCGAGCCGAGTTACCTGCAGCCCCCAACGCACCCGGGCACATTTGGCTGCAGAGATAACGAAAACACTCTGATCTCTTCAATCTGACAAGTATTTAAAAGCGCATTGCTTCTTGCAGGTAGGACATTAGCTTGTCATAAAGGTAATAAAGGTACTTCAACTTTTCTTCCCCGTTATCTTTCAGGATAAAGACAATCCCGTTTTCCTAAAATTTCACGGGAGAGGTCTGCTTTGGGCAAGTGAAGCCGTTGGTATCTGTCCTCACTCTCCTTCCGTTATCACGGGTATGTAGCAGATCGTGAAATGTTCACAAAACACTACAAACAACTTCACACGGGCACTTATTACTAAGGAAGGCTCCCTTTTTATAATGAGCATCACAGCGACAGCAATCACGGCATCATTCGGCAGAGGAGGGCTCGTGCAGCACGAATCCCTGGGCAGTCTCTAAAGGGGCTGGACAGAGACCCCCCCTTTTTGCCGCTTCCCAGAAGAGTCTTCCGAGGATAACAGTCGGCAGGTGCTTCTGCCTTCCCTTTGGGGGGAGCAGGGAGCGTTAATCATCATGAAATCAATGTTGCCCACGTACAAATGCTCCTTTCAGGGAGGTACTTGCCAGTCATCCAGCCGTGGGGGCAGAGGGCGGAAAGCTGTTGATTTTCGAGGGAAGGCAGAGGATAGTGGCATCCCGGGCTGTAGTGATGGATTCCTTGGTTTTTGGGGTCTTTCACAACACTTTAGAAGAGAAACTGGTTTATATATCAGGTGAGACAGAAAGAGGCTTCACTCCTCATGCAGAGCTCCCACAGAGACAAAACTCAGGAGGTGAAAGTAATTTTCCCGAGTTTGGCCCAAATGTACTCCCTGTTGCCAGTCGCCTGCTCCGAGCACACTTTCTTAACCCAAACAGACAAGTCGTGCCTCTGGCTGCTCATCCATCACGTGCAGGATGGCCAGGGAATTGCCTGGCGGCTTATATCCCTTGTGAAAAACAATTCTGTGGAAGGATCCCAGTGACTTTATTGATTTCCCATCTGATCCTGCATCTCGTGTTCACCCAAACCCCTCTCAGCACCGGGAGTTTCAGTTTTACAAGAAAAACTTTAAAACCCAATGTTCACATCAACAAAGGAAAGTTATGCTCTTTTTTTCCCTTCCTTCCTCCCTTTTTCTTAAACTATTTTATGTTAGGTCATGTTGAAACGCAACCAAATCAACAACTACAAACCTATAAAAAACCCTCAAGAACAATTGCAGGATTTGTTTTTTTTTTTTTTTTTTTCTGTGACTTTGGGATAGTTTGACAAATCTGCATTTTTTTATTAGCAGAGTTTTTCAAAATTCGGAGCCAAAGAAATAATGTCATGTGTTTATAAGTACCAATAATCTAAGCCATCTGCAAAGGAACGGTTTTGCAAAGGCATCTCTTTCAGGACACTGTGGATTTTGTCACTGCTTGAGGTTTTGGCAAACCATCAATATCACTATAATTTTCTCTTATGAAATATAGTTTTTGACTGAGTTTTTACTTTTTTTTTTCCCTTTTCCTTAGCTAGCTGAAGTTTAAAAACACTGCATGTCTAACTCTGCAAATTCAAAGGTCAGGTTTTCTCCAAATTGCATTATTTGAATATTGGGTATTAGATGCCAGCAGTTCAGAAAGGTACGACGCAAGTTGGGAGCGAAACAAAGAAACTTGGAAACAAAAAGAATGCCTGCCAGATCGAGTGGCCAACAGAGTCGTTGAATTTGGTCTGAAAGGAAGAATATGTGAACCCCCACATGGCAGGGGAGGTGGGACTTGATGATCTTTGAGGTCCCTTCCAACTCTAACCATTCTATGAGTCTATGATTCTATGAACCTTAAGAAAAGAAGCAGCACCTTTAAGTACAGATCCATTACAAATCATTGTTTTAACACCTAGAAAAAGCCCAAATGCCATCGCTACTGTGACAGTGCATCATTTAAGTGTATGATGATCTACCCACTCCAAAAAAGGCTTAAAAGCAGGAACTGCTTAAAAATTTTCTATCCAAGACAAGCAAATTTGCCGCTTCCTGATTCCTTGATTCCTAATCGGAATCTCAGTTTCCAGTGAGGAAGAGGAGCTGTGTGAAGCACTGCTCTGAGCAAAGGAGCGTTCTGTGGGCTTTTGTGTGCACAAACACAGCCCTGAAGTAATTCGGGATGTTAATTACGGAGGAGGGAACTGCACCCACCTTTTGTATGAGCAGTCATTTCACAGCCCGATGGGTACGGCACAACATTGTGCTGTTACACTGAGCATCTTGGCTTTGATGAGTATGTTGCTCCTCAGGGTTCTGCCCAAGAGAGGAACAGATCCGAGCCATCACGTTAAAAAAGCAGCTCTGCTAAGGGTTAGGAAAGATGCAGGCAGGCATCCAGCTCCGTGCATCCAGCTGGCACCTCTTCCATCTCAATAATGATGCTCAGTTTCCCTCCAGCCTTGCCTGGGGGAAGGTTTTCTTCTCCCACCCCTGGTAGGCAGAATACTGTGATTTGATTCTGTGTGGAAATATAGTGATTTTTAAAAGCTTCTAGGACTGAAGGGCTATGCAGAAAACGTATTTTTTTCCTGCGGTGCAGACGCCACACTCATGGCTGTGGCAGTAAAGCAGGACTTGAGGCTCTCCTGAGGTGAGTTCAGGACTGTGTAAGACACTTTAGCACCCAAGACAGAATATACATTCCCACCTTTTCAGAGCCTTTTCTGTCCTCTCCCACTGAGGCTGCTGAGTTCAGTAGCATCCAGGAGACTTTGCCTCCTGTGTACTCGGTCCTCTTTGCCCTCCTCTACCACTCTGCTGTGGGCAGCTCTCTCTTCTCACCTGAGACGTTAAAAACCATTCTCCAAAATTACATTCAGCCTTCAGATGCAGGGGCATAACTTCTACTGACTCACACACAATCTCTCCATGATTATTGGAGCGCTCATCTTAGGCCAAATTATTTTTAATTACCAGAGGCAGAAGTGGTGTAAACTCCAATAAGAGGAGCAAAGGAAAGTAAAAAGAAGTTATCAGCTGAGAACAGGATAAAGATTCTAAACCAAAAGCTTCAGAGGCACAACATAGGCTCTTGTTTACAGAAATCCTCACAGCACAGACTGTGCTCTGTGTTTCTGCGTTCCAGCCTGGACAAACACAACAGGACAGAGGAAAACAGTTTTAAAACAAGAGGAGAAAGAAACGAGTACGTCCTTCTCTCACAAGCCACAGCTGAACCTGTTCTCCAGCCCTGGTAGCACAGCTGGAAGTTCCCCCCAATTTGAATTCAAAACGGTGCCCCTCTACATCTGCCTGAATTATCATGGTGTACAAATGACCACGTAGTCACCAATGCCATAGCAACAAATTGTCCCGGAGAACGGGCACAGAAGAGCTCTACGTAGCTTTACAAAGATCATCCCACCAATGATGCCCAGCAGGAAACAAAACAGAAATGAAACCAAAACAAAACTACCTCTGTATCCATGAAGAAGTCCCTGCCTGATTCATTTTACAACATTTTCGTGTGTGTTATAGAAATTCTGCAGCCAGTTTGTGTCCCTGGGTACCGGAACATTCCCAGTAGGGGAGCTGCCCCAGCATCTTCAAAGGCAGACATTCAGAGGTCTCCTTGCCAGAGAAGGGCTACAAAACCAGGCAGAATGTGATTCGTCCAGGATCATAGGATCACAGGACAATTTGGGTTGGAAAAGGCCTCAGGAGATTTCCAGTTCAATCTTCTGTTCAAAGCAGGGCCAGCGGTGAGGTTAGACAAGGTTGCTCAGGGCTTCAGCGAGCCCGTCTTGAGAAGATGATGATGGAGACCGGACAATCTCTCTGGACAACTCGCTTCAGTGCTTGACTGATCTCATGGGGAAAAGTCTTTTCCTTCCATGCAGTCTGAACTTCTCCTCTTCCATTGTATCTCCTTGTTCTCCCACCATGCACCAACCTTCAGTGGTTACCCATCAAGCCTACTCATCTCCTGTTGACCAGCTCTATTTTAAATACTGGACACTTTTGGATGAAAAAAACCTTTTTCAAAGCTGGGTGGGTTTTTTTTCATAAACTTTTCCGTGAGCTCAGGGCCACATGTCTTCTGAGATGTGCAGCGCTTTAAGGACCCACCACAGGTGCCCTCTCTCACTAGAAACTGAGGAACTGGACAAGTCTGTTCTGGGACTGGACACACTGCTGGTTCTTCAGGTTGATTTGCCTTAGGAAATTCTGGGAAGCTTGGGGGGAAATTTTGGGGGTTAGACACTTAGACAGCAGCTACAAAGTGAGAAAGCCTTTGTGGAAAAACTAATATAATTATCAGAGAAAAATTTCTTTAATTTTTAAGTATTCCAAACATACGTTTTTGACAATTAGACTTCTTGTAATCCTTTTCTTTTAAAGTTCTGGGACTGAGCTCTGGTCTGGCTTCCACAGTGAAGGAAACTCAAGGACAAGAGGGAAAGGAGGGTATTAGTCACTCCTGCTGTTACCTCAGCCTGCTCTGCACACAAGTCTTGTGGATTTGGGTGCTCAGCACCTTCAGAAGGCAGGCTGCTGGAGCAAAAAGCACATCTGAAGGAATTTATGTTGATTTTGAAAGAGCAGACAACAACAAAGGAACCAAATCAGGAAAAAAAAAGAGTCGACTCCAGCCAATATCAGCCACTAAATACAGCCCTTCCCTTACCTCAGTGCATCTAATTCTAAGATACGCTTTTCTGACTCCATCCACTCAGTTGAAAAGGGAAAGACCACACCAGGATAAGCAATGAAGAGTGGTCAAACACATAACTTAATGACAGTGTATAGAAGCCACTACAAAAAAGGCGAGGGGAGAATGAAACATCTTGTGGTGCAGCTGAGTGGCTGATTTCTGTACCCAATCCACCAATATTTTCCAAGCACAGACAGCTTTTCTTGAAATTAAAATAGAAAACACAAGTCCCATATCCCACAAAAAAAAAAAAAAAAAAAAAAA
>VZRU01018576.1:44989-57338 GCA_013398155.1 Pedionomus torquatus
AAAAAAAAAAAAAAAAACCCCCAACACCAAAAAAAAAAAAAAAAAAAAAAAAAAAAAAAAAAAAAAAAAAGCCCGGACAGTTCAGTAAAGAGACGGAACCAACCGAGTAAATCTGAGTGCATGGCATTGAGGGAAAAGGACAGAAATAGCTGCAGCTATTAAAAGTGATATACTGCTGAAATCTTTTTGTGATTAAGCGAAAAGTCGATCTGACTTCTTGAAAGAACTCTTAAATGGTTACTGCTTCCTCAAATAAAAGCTACTTCACTTGTGCCCTCCTTCCTTAAAAATACTCCGAATGGAGTTACCTCTTAAGTGTCAGATTTGTACTTCTCACTGCCCTTTTGAGACATTTGGAAAAGAATAGCTGAGAGAGGAAATGAATGGATCGGGAAATAAACCATAATAAATCAAAATGCAGTCGACGTAGTCACGTTTCTTTGTTGCCCCTACCATTAGACTGGGTGAAGGGAAGCAGAATCCACCAAACTTTCCAAACACGAAGCAGAGTCCTCCAAATCAGAATGTAACATTCAATTTGGTTTATTTGCATGAAACTAGTCTCTTTAGTCGTCTTCCCCTCCTGCTGCCTTCCTCTCTTAATGTGATGGATGTTTGAAGCTGAGGTCCAGATACCTCAACCAACTTGAACAACCCCTCTTTTGTTCCACAAGAATGGAAAAGGTTTGTGATATCCTAAACTCCACTAGCCCCACAGATTACTTCCCCTTGTATCTTCCATCCCTGTAGATCAGCTCTAACCCCAAAGCTGTCAGGTCTGCTATAAGGGCGGTGCTGTAGCCAGGCTAACAGGCCCTGCTGAAAGGAGGGGTGTAATAATGGACATTTCAACTCCAGGGCAAAGCCAGTCTGAGTTCTCATTTGCCTCACTCAAGCAGATACGTTGGCAGATCCTTCTTCAGGTCACTTTAGCTTAGAAGGCTCAGATCAGTCCACCAGGCAATGGTGGCAGAGATGACCAGTTGCAGTAAACAATCAACACTGCATTACGAATAATCCTCATAATCAATGGATAACGTGGGGTTTTACTTGTTTGTTCAGTGAGAAAACCACACTGCAGACAAATGGGCACTTTCTAAGAAAGAGGGTAAGACCAAGAAACATCATTGATGCTAATTAATCAACGGGAGAGGAACAGAATCATAGAATTGTCTGGGTTGGAAGGGACCTTTAAGATCATCTAGCCCAGCCACCAACCTGACTCTGATAAAAACCATCACTAAACCACGCTCCCATACAAGGCCAGACCCACACACTGCACAAATCAATACAGGATTGAGCTCCTGTTGAGTCATACCACCAAGAACTGTGCCATGCCATTCTCCTTTCTGTCACCTCCACCTAAACGCAGACCAACAGTAGCTGAGAGACGCAGCGTGAACCACTGCTTCAAATTCTCCCACCAAAATGAGGGAGAGGCAATGCGATTTCCATGTCGTTGCTGGAATTCATTCCCTCTCTGGATACTGCCAAACCAACCCAACCGGGGCTGACTCATCCACAGAGCCTCATAAAGCGCTGCTGAAAACCTTGGGTTTTGCCTTTGGAATGCGCTGGGTTACGCCGAGTTCGTGATGCTCCAGCCTGGGGGAAGAGGACACCCCTGACTCGTCCCTACAAGGACATTCCCGGTCTGCTCTCCGCAGTATTAACTGCGTGGTCAACTTATTCTTCGCTACCTAAGGAAAGCGTTGAGCATTCCTTTGGCAAATGATATCACCCTTCCACTTTGATTTTGCTTCCGAGGCATTTTTTTGCTTGCATAGGGAAACAAATGAACAAATTCTCCAACCCCTCCTTCTTCCTCGCTTCCCTCTTTCTAACCTTGTGGTAAAGACATGTATGATGAGCTACAGAGGAAAAAATTTGTGGGGCTCCCAACTGAAATACTGGCAGCACATCACTGGGTGAAGTAGAATCATAGAATGGTTTGGGTTGGAAGGGACCTTTTAAGGCCATGAGCAGGGACATCTTCCACCGGACCAGGTTTTCCAGGGATGGGGCATCCACCACCTCTCTGGGCAACCTGGGCCACCTTCTCCCCACGCTCAGCATAAAGAGTGCCTTCCTTATACCTAGTTTAACTCTGCCCTCTTTAAAGCCATTACTCCTTGTCCTGTCACAATAGACCCAGCTAAAAAGTTCATCCCCATCTTTCCCGTATGCCCCCTATAATTACCGAAAGGCCAAATTAAGGTCTCCCTGGAGTCTTATCTTCTCCAGAAGACCCCCAACTCTCTCGGTCTCTCACCACAGCAGAGGAGCTCCAGCCCTCTTAGCATCTTTGTGGCTTCCTCTGGCCCTGCTGCAGGAGGTCCATGTCCTTCCTGTGCTCCAGAGCTGGACTCAGCGCTCCAGGTGGGGTCAGTCACCCCAGAGCAGAGTTTGTCGTATTAGGGCAACCTGGCTGTAATGATAAGGTGTGTGTTCTTCTCCAGCTGCTGGGATGGACTCTTATAAGTCTGGAGGAAAATGGACTGTGGAGGAAAAATTGGGCCTGTCTCACAGCAGACTGAGAGAAAAGACTGAATTAGGGAACCGAATAAGGGAACGCTTCTCTTGCAAAATGGTAATACAAATGATATGGGTCTGACTAATAACACAGTTGGTTTCCACTAACAGAATAACATGGCGATCCACAGAACTGAATTCCAGACCCTAAGCTAAGATAGCTTTTTTCCCCCTTATTTTCCATCTGAGTCAGTGAGAACAAAACCTGTGTTCGAGAGCCCAAATCTCATGCTTTTTCTTTCCCCCTTTAACATCATGTGGGTATCCCCATCTGATCTGATCTGCAGGAGATGTTCCACATGCCAGAAGCCCCATAATGGTGGTTCAGACCTGGTTCCAGCTCATAGCAGACTTACAATGGAAATTATCTGTGGACAGTTTGACCAAGAAAATAAATATTCCCCATGGACAGAAGAATTGATTTCACGTAACTGAAAGGCGATGAATCCAAGATGTACGGTGCCGTATGTGCCTCTCCATTCACAGGTTTTAAGGTTCCAGTTCTAAAAAGGGGGACATCCAGCTTAATGGGAGAATTAGACAGAAGCTCAGCCAGGCCAAATCTCCGTCCACCGCTTTGTCCCAGGTGTGTTTTTCTAAAGGAGAGCATAACCTGTCTCAATGCCTTCAATTTACTGAGTCATACGCTATTTAAGTGTACCTACTTTTAAAACTACATCTGATTGTTAATTAACCGAGCACATCGTTACGTCTGTCATCAATCTCCCCTCTGCATACTCAGAAGGGCTACCCTGAACCTGGTTATTATCTTGCAAAATCAATCTAGTTGAAGGATTATTCGTCCTGAAAATGCGACAGGCAACCCCTTCCTTCGCATATTTTGTTCAAAAACATTAAGCTGCATTGTACATCCTAGAAGAATTTGAACATGGGATCTGAGCTAAGATCTTAAGCAGTCTGAAAGAAACACATCAGTCTCCCGAATATGATATCCAGAAAAATACAAGTTCTCATTTCAAAGGTAACACACACACACACACACATATCTATGTATATAAATCTGTATGGCATATTTGCTGCGCAGGCCTAGACTCCTTGTGAAGTTGTTTTTCAGTATAGCAAATTAGAAAAACATGCCCAGAATTAAAGGTTACTTAATCGGGTTGAAGCAGCAACTCCAATTCCAGCAACTCCCTCCCACTACGTTACATCTGATAATGTGCCCGAGTCCAAACATAAACTCAGTTCAAAAAGATGTTTGGTCCTTGAATGTAAAACGACACTTAGCTTACACAATTAACCAGGTAATACATATCCTTCCAAGAGAAGCAATTTTTACCACAGAATAATCTGCATTTCACTAATCTCGCATTGTTAAATTTTACTTGCTGAAACTTTTCCATATGGCTTGCTGAATACCACTGTCCTGTATTTAATTACCACAGAAGGATATTAATGAGGAGGTTGGAAATTTGGCCCAAGCCCCGTTCCACAGTTGGGACAGTTTGATGGAGATAGAGCCAAGGAGCAGAACATTGCTGTCCGTGGCTGTGCCACTGCACACACAAACGCAGCGGCAAAAGAGGAGCAAACAGACCAGGAAACCAAACACTGGCTTCTTTTTGAATTGCCCATGAGCTTCTAAAACAGCACGGTCATAAAGTAGCCCCGAGTGAAGTGAAACACTCAAGGATGGTCAAGCAGGAGCAATGGAGACCGCCCTTTTTATCAAGCTGGAACTAAGATGCAGAAATGCAGAGTTTACCTCCCGATTTTGCAGGAAAAAAAGAAGGTATGGAGCAGAACGGAGGCACGGGTGGGCAGCCTGGAGAGCAGAGGGTGGGAGGAAGCTAACGTGGGAGGGAGAGCACATGTCCCTGCCTGGGTGGGGAAGTGGTACACCACAGATCAGCGCGAGGGCTTCGCCAACGCAGTCTCCTGGGGACTCTTTTAAATAGACAAAGAATGACACGCAGCCCTGACAGGCCTTCGGTATTGTTTGAGAAGGATGGTTGCCTTCTAAAAACACTGGACTCATGCTTCTACTTCTTCCAGAAATGCCTATTTTTAAACCTCAGCCTCTTTACACAAGCAGTGGGCAGATGCCCCGTGTAGTAAACTGTTCTGTCTGGCATGAAATTAATGGCTCCCTCGGCCTTACCTGGCAATGGAAAACGTATTCTGGTGTGGTTTTCTTGAACTTCATGTTCCATACCAAGGCTACCCCGTCGGGCTCATGTGGAGCATCTTCGTTATTGTTGTAAGATGCAACCATCAACTCCGGGTACTGGAAGGAAAAAAGCAATAGCAAATTAAATGAGATGGGTGATGAAGAACCTCTGCAAAATCAGATGAGATAGAAATGATCTACACCAAATATCTGCTCTAATTATAATAGTAAGCACTAGTCAAACCATAGTATTCAGCTTCATTTGGATTTTATATTTTATTTGCCCCTGACGCCCCTGAAGCTCCTTGCTCTACATCAGTTATTCTCAGGTGCCACAAAAGCAATGCTATTTTCTGTAAGTAATTCTCCGAAAAGCAGGATATTCATACCAGGAATGCAAAGCAAGGAAGAGGAGAAATCTGAAAGCTTGAGTAATTCTAATGTATTTGCTTAACCATTTCCTTGGGGACAAACCGGTGCCTTAATTGATTTTGACAATAAAAACCACTACGAGCACAGCGTGGACTTGCTTTTCTTCCGAGATTCCCAGTTTTTTTCAGCATCCCCGAAAACTACTCTTTCCTTCTTCGCTGTGCCCCCTCCCTATTCACTTGTGCGTAGACTCAACTCAAAAGCTCTCCTTGACGACTCAAACAGCCAACAGAGCGCTTTCTTCAGACGCTGAGGTCACCTCGTAAAGCTGAGGGTGACCTCGAATTCCACCGACTGGCCAAGACTGAGGCAGCGAGCGCCCTCAAATCACATCCCTATTTTCTCCTGTGCCCGTTATGCGCCGACGTACAGATGTGCAACCGGCACATATGCATTTGCTCTGTTTGTATAACTATACATCTATACATATACATGGTGTCGTATATGAAAAAAACAGATTTTCAGGTTCTCTTGATGACTTTGTATCCTTTCAAAACACCGTAAGAAGCAGCAATTTGCCCACAAAACACGGGTTACTTTCTGCCTGTATGATCACACCCAGTTCTCCACTCCCACGTGTTTGACACCAGGTTCCTCCGGTGGCCTCTGTCCTTCCCTCTAAATAATCAAAATAAGGCTGTGGACCTTATGGCACCCGGCTTCTGCAAACCCACCAGCCCACACCCTCCTCTCGTAAACCAGGAATGCTTTCCCTCCAAATTTTCTTGGTAATCTCTGCAAATCGCTGTCACTTTTTGTCTTTCCCAGGTAAATTCCTGCCAAACCACTCGCAGCTTTATAGGGGAACGGCGCAGCTGGGAAACGTAAAGGAAGTGGGACGCAGAACCTGCCAACAGGGCTACTGGGAGCTGTGAATTTGGTCCACGCCAGGCATTTTAAAACACAAAAAAACCCCACGCCATGCTTTATATCATTATCATTGGGGTTTGAACCTCTCTGCTCTGAAAATCCATTTGGAAGAATTAATGCTCACAGCTATAACTTCTGCCATCAGCAGCTGCTCCTTCCCGCTTCGTGTAGGGCTTCATGGATAATACATCTGATAATACATAATAATACATCATAATAATACAGCTGATGATTTTTCTATTCAAGCTCATCGCTCCAAATGAGCCTGGACCCATGTGTGGGAGAAACCAGCAACGACATGTGGCCACCGAGAGCTGCCTCCTTCCCCTTTTGGGGTGGCTCTGACTGAGTTGTACCTCCATCCTGACAGACCTTGCGTTCAGGAACAGCTTCTGAGGGCAAATTCATAGAATCATAGAAACACAGAATGGTTTGGGTTGGAAGGGACCTTCAAGATCCTCAAGTTCTCACCCTGTGCCCTGGGCAGGGACACCTCCCACCACACCAGGTTGCTCCAAGCCCCATCCAGCCTGGCCTTGAACCCCTCCAGGGATGGGACATGGGACATTACCCACATCACCCACATGGGATTCAGTGCACGCAGCAGACCTTAAGAACTGAAGAAGCACCAAGCCCTTCCACCGGCAGCACTGCAGCCAGCTGGGGTCTGCAACTGGCTCTGTAGCGCCAGTTTAGAGGCATTTTGGGGCCAGTTCACACTCCTGGAAAGTTTAGGGAGTGTGTTCTGGTTGGCATCGTGTCTGGCCATACACAAACACTGACTCAGCTCTTGCGGGTCCACGTGTAGGTTTTGCAAACACAGGGTTGATGCATCTGACTGGAAATAACAGTTTCAAGTTCACACAGGCGCTGGGGTCATACCCAGCTGAGCAACACTGTGATGAGGCTTTTGGACTCTTAAAAGACCCAGAGCGATGGACAGGACCGCACTTCATTTCAAATCTACTTGCATTTATGGAATTTGGGTCCTCACCGGGCGCCCGGCTGGGACTGCGACCGAAACCAACGTGGCAATGGTGCTGTGGGAAACGGCGTTGCTGCCCGAGAGTCGAGAGACACGGAGCAGTATCCCCGAGACTGTGGTTTTCTTGGCTTTCAGATGAGCTCAGCTACCTCCTCACGGACAGAGCGAGGTGATCCCACTCGCCGTGTTTACACTCGCTCTGTTGGGCCCTTCCCTTCGGTCCCTGGTGGAGCATCTAAGCCGTTTTCCCTTTGCTCTGCAAAGGAATCCAGGGGCTAGTGGGTTAGATTTAATGGCATGAATGATCCCACATGTTTGGGACCGTCTTTTACATGTGACTGGGAACAGAATAACTTGTTTAATCAATGCATCAAGGTCCTTTGTTTGATTAAGCTTCTATTTGCCCTCAGGCTGTTTCGCAGCAACAGTTTTATCGCAGGAAAATTGAGCAACGCGTCCTGCCATTCCCACGATTATTCCAGTTATCCTTTGGCAGACTGGACACTGCCCTGTCCCGGGGCGTGAGTCAGGAACAGGAGCTAGAGGTTCGGTGGAATACCTCCATATACCTCAAAGTCATCAGGAGAGGAGGGGAGTTCCTCCTCTCAAGCTGAAGCAGAAGCCCCCCTGCCCCCGGCATGGAGAAGCCCCCGCTGGGACACCGGGGAGCTGAGCCTGAAGAGTTAACGGAGGGGAAGGCAGGAGGGGCCACCCTGGAACAAAGAGGTGGGAAGCAGAACATGCCTGGGAGCCCCAGGGGCTGAGCAATTACATTTGGCAGTGCTCTTCTGAGGCGGCTTTTTTTTTTCTTGCTGCCCTGGGAATACAGTAAGAACTGCCTGTTAGGAAAATATCAGATAAGAATTCCATGTAATTTCCAGCCCCTGAACAAGTGAACAACCAAAGATAAGTGTTTCCTCAGGCTTATATTTGATTTCTGTGGAAATCCATATGTGCTTAAAGGCCACCCACGTCACACCAGTGCGTACCTGTTGCTAAGCTGATATTTTGTATGAAAGCAGAGGGATAAATCCCTCGTTCCACAGAGGATGTTCCACCCTGGCTTGTGCCTCTGCAGCCGGCTGCTGTGCAGCACAGCTGGCGGGACAGCCAGACTGGCACAGCCTACCAGCCATGGTCGGGGAGACCCTCCAACACGAGAAGGACATGGACCTGTGGGAATGAGTCCAGAGGAGGCCACGGAGATGCTGGGAGGGCTGGAGCCCCTCTGCTGCGAGGACAGGCTGAGAGAGTTGGGGGGTTCAGCCTGGAAAAGAGAAGGCTCCAGGGAGTCCCTAGTGCCTAAAGGGGCTCCAGGAGAGATGGGGAGGGACTCTTGATCAGGGAGGGGAGCCTTAGGACAAGGAGGAAGGGTTTGACACTGAAAGAGGGGAGATGGAGATGAGATGTGGGGAAGAACTTCTCTGCTGTGAGGGTGGTGAGAGCCTGGCCCAGGTTGCCCAGAGAAGCTGTGGCTGCCCCATCCCTGGAGGGGTTCAAGGCCAGGCTGGATGGGGCTTGGAGCAACCTGGTCTGGTGGGATCCAGGGAAGGGGGTGGGACTGGGGGGGCTTTAAGGTCCCTTCCAACCCAAACCGTTCTATGAACCTCCACGCAGTCAGCTGTCACCTCCCCTGAGCAGACTCCAGAGGGATGGGAGCAGAAGAAGGAGAGAAGGATGAGTGGAAGAGTCACTGTGCTCCTCATCTACCACCTCTCCCTCTGCTTAACCTGGCTTCTGTGCTTTGTGGATGGGGCCGTGCTGGTCTGGGGAAGCTGCAGCTGCTCTGTCCTCAGCTGTATTTTGTAATGTGACACGGGGACTGGATGTGTTCCCAGCTTTAGTGTGCCTCCCAGCCTGCTCCAGCCTCCTCCTCCATTGCTGGAAGAGAGGACACAGCATTTTTCAAAAGACCTCTTTTTAGTCTTTTCAAGTTGTTCAGATACTTTGACATTTTGAGTTTAATATATTAGAAAAATATTTTTTTTTTCCTCGCTAGTCTTAATTTTCATTTTCTACACTGTTAAGTATAATTTTTTATTAAACCAATTAATATATATTTAGTAAATTATTTTTATTGGTTTAATTTTAAATATTTTGTCCTAAAGTACTTTCCGTGTCCTGAAGGTGTGAAGGGGAGGGGGAGGAAAAGTAAATAATCCTTCAACTTAGGAGGTTTGTTAACCTACAGTTTCAATACAACATCCTGGCTTTGAAAACCAAGTAATATATACCCCAAAAAATGACAGTTTCGTCGTTGCCCACCACTATTCTTTATGGAGAAACACGCATTGACTCATTCAGGGCCCCACTGTTAGCAAAGAAATAACATCACATTCTACAGAACAAAGGCCAAATGACACCGGCTGTACCTTTTTAGGGAGAATTTGGAGATATATAGACATGTATCTCCCCACTTCCCATCTTACCTGAAGAGACCAATCCATACAGGTGACGACCCGATGCTTTGACCAGTGCTCATCGTAAAACTGACGGTTAAAGGAAAGGTTGGCTCCCGCTTGAACATCTCTGCGTGAATTCAAACAGAGAGACACTTTTTGAAGGGCCAGGGTTTAAGTGCTGCGAAAAGCCACGCAAAAATTTCCAACTGCTTCTCAAATCTTCGCTCAGCCTGGGGAAATCTGCCACCTCGACGTAAGCACTCCCATTGTCTTGCTGAGAGTAACAAATCTGCACATTTATATTTATACATGTATATATATATATGTGTTATACATATACGTGTATATGCACTTCGATCTATTTCCACTATTTCTTCGGAATTTGAAATTTCATCCCAAAATGAAACAAAAAATTAAACCACTTAACACATCAAAGAAAAAAACCCCAGAGCAATAAAACAAGAAGCTGTTTTGCAAAATAATTTCAGCCAACAAAGTCAGCCAGGCCTCCACTGAGATGTATTAACCTTTTCTTAACTACAACAATGTTTCATTTAGTTTTAAAATTGAGGCTTCCTGCCACTGGAATTCTTTTTCTAAAACTCAGTTTACAAAAGCAGAAAAAAAACCAACAACCCCAAACTGACCCATCTTTCTCTTCTACGTCTCTGCCACTGTAGTCAAAGAAGATGTCTGAATCTTCAGCCAAAGCCCGCTCAATTACACGTATTGTCCGGTCAAAAAATATCAGGAATTCTTCCGAATGGAGAACTTGCTGCTTTTCCTCTTCTGTCAGTTCTCTAGGAGGAGCTTGGGAAATGAAAAAGGTGTAGTTAAGAATAGGACATTGCACCCCTTTCCCAATGAATCAACATCTTCAGTGGGTTTCTTTCGACATGGAAGCTTGCCGTAGCCATGTCAGGACACAAATCAAAGCTTCGCTCTTAAAGTCATGACTCAGAACTTTTTCACTGATCTAAACATACTCCTGTATATTCCTAGAATGTAGCATTTACACAGAAGAGATCCCATATCTTATGTATTTATTATTCTGAAATGGAAAATACTTAAGCCCCCCCAAATTAAATAAACTCGGTGTTCCTATTTCAGGAAACGCCAGTGAGTGACGTTTGGGCAATACCTCACTCGGAAAAGCAGAACATTTATGTAACAGGGGACCTGTCAGAGAAGGCAAAGATAAAATAATCCTCTCAACTTATACCATGGTTCTTTGTGCTAAAAGGGCTCACATAATCTCTCCCTTTGCTTATTCCCATTTCTCCGAGGTGTCACTGATAAACCCTCTCTCTGCTTCAGAGCTTCAGTGAAGCCATGATGTAAATAACCAAAGACATTCTCTGAGGCAAAATCAAAAGCAACTGGCCAAACACCAGTTTCTTTGAGGCAGTTTTATTCCTTGTGGAGGAATCCTAAGAGCCAGAGAGGCCAAAGCCCCCGAGCCGTGGCCAAAGCTGCCATGGGAGGGAGCAGGAGCCAGGATACCCTGGCCCCCCGTTTGAAAAATACCACCTTCGCAGGATGCGCTGACAGATGCGCCGTCTCCATCAGTTTAATGACCTGATGGTAAATTCCACCTCAAAAGTGAGCATCAGAGGGGAAGGAGATTGGGACGACGCTACTGCTGCGGTGCACGAGTCCCTTCTCAATTACACCAGCCGATCCCGTGGCGATGCTGTATGTCAGTTATGCTTTTGCCCACATATGCTTTTAAACCATCATTTCAGCTATATTTCAGAATTACTTCAAAAAATGCCATTAGTATCTTCGGAGTCACACCACACCAACCTTGCGACCAGCTGACATTCCCAGGGTGCAGAGCTCTGCTGACACCACAGGAATTATGCTAACGGAGGACGGTGTTCCAGATTTATAATTAGGCACACAAACACCACACTGTAATCAGGCCTGTTGCAAAATGACGGAGACTTGTACTTAAAGAGTTCAACTGTCGATCAAAGGTTTCCCACGTTGGGCTTTACGCTACGCATTTGAGGTGTTTACCTGTGAAAATGGCCTCGCAGCTTCCCCGGGACATACTGGGTTAAACAAGGTAATTCGGCAGGGTGCCTCAGAGGACAGGCAGGGCTCACCAACATGTGACTCCCAGCCCTGTCATACGTAGAATCATTTAGGCTGGAAAAGACCTTGAAGATCATCAAGCCCAACCATAAACCTAACACTGCCAAGTCTACCCCTAAACCATGCCCCTAAGTGCCACATCTACATGTCTTCTCCCCGGACCGTGCCCCAAACACTTAAGCTACAACCTCAGCATCTAGTGTAATCCAGGTCTACGAACACAATTTAATATGCTGGAAAAAGTTAACCCTATTTTTATGCTACTTTTTACTGATATATGTTACTATTCTCTGCCCCGCTTTGGGTACGCACTGGTCCAGAGGACCCATAGAGGTCTCTCCCACCCAAAATTTTTCCAAGAACCCAATTTTTCCTCAGAGAGGGTGTCCTCTATACAGCACCCTGAAAATGTAACAGGTACATAGGCCAAGGCAAAGTGATTTGGGGATTTGGGAGGACTCCCCCCACCAATACTGCAAGGATCAGAAGTGGCCCACCCCTGCTCTGGCTCTCCAACGTGCCAGAGGGGAGCAGGGGCCACTGACATCCACCATGTATCTTCAACAGGGCTGGTGCACAGCAGCCTGCCCAGCTGCCACGACTACCCCGGTGAGTTCCAAGAGCTTTAGGTCACAGGATTGTTACGGTTGGAAAGGACCTCTGGGATCACCCAGTCCAACCGTACGCAGAAACACAACCCGCTCCCCGCAATCTCAGCCACCAGAGCATGCCCTCAAGTGCCACATCTGCATGTTTCTTCATCACCTCCAGGGTCAGTGATGCCACCACCTCCTTGGGCAGGCTGGTCCAGCGCCTGACCACCCTCTCAGTGAAGCCATTCTTCCTGATATCTCATCTGAACCTCCCCTGCCACAACTTCAGGCCATTCCCTCTGGT
>VZRU01018576.1:64687-79235 GCA_013398155.1 Pedionomus torquatus
CAAGGGCAGAGGGAGGAGCAGAAGGATGAAGCGAGCTGGAGGATGAAGGATGAAGGAGGAGGAGCGAGTTCCCCACTCCGTGCTTCCACAGGGCTCTAATGAGCAATGGAGACTGCCGGGTTTATGGCCCAGGTGATGTCTCTGATGCTCTCAAGAGGGAAGTAAGACTCATTTCTAACCCAAAGAGCGTGGCTGGGGCTGCAACTCGCTTCAGAGTGTGGGGACAGCGAATGTGGGCACGGCACACCAGGCACAGGTTTACTGGGCACTGCTGTAAATCATGCCAGGCTCCTCTGGGTGAGAATGAAGCACCCCCTGCTCTGTTCACAGGTAACAATTTCGTAGGCTCCTCTGTAAAAAGAATCTGTATCTTTCCCATAGCGAGGGAAGCCAAGAGGTCACAGAATCATCCTGATAACAATCCCCATTGCACAAAGGGATTCAGACCCTTCTTGAGGGAGCAAGAGGGTAAAGAGCATCATGAACAGTGCTGGTAACACAGAGCCAAGACATGCTGCAGAAGAAACTCATTTCCTTTCCTGGAGCTACTGATATTTCAGCACTTTCCGCTGCTCCAGATGGGGTTGAGCGCTGACTGTTCCAGGCGACACACCAGAATAGCCAATACTCTCCTAAGTTCCCAAATTTCACATCCCTCTTCTAATGAGGAACGAGCCCAAGGGAAGCAAACAAGAGGCCGCTAGCACATCTGCCGTGTCCCACGCACCGCTTCCACACGTGCCTTACCTTGTTTGCACAAGATAATGCCCCACTTGCACCCGTGTCCCTTCTCTGCACCAGAAAGAAACAGTAGCCTCAATTTTTGTCTCTTGTAACCCTGGAGAGTGTCTCAATCCAGAGAAAGGGATAGAAGGGCTGGACCTGCCTGGCTTCAGACTGGACCTTAAATTCCCTGAGGGCAGCTCTGACAATTTTTAAAATTTCTTTTGATAATCAACATTTTCCAGAGAAATGGTTTTCTGCTGGAGGATTCCTGACCACCACTGGGTTTAAGTTTGTCCCTCTCGAGCAGGCAGACAGTTAGGGGCTCTGAAGACCAACCAACTTTACGGAGCCACTGGAATGCCTGGCATTCGTGTTTTACATCCTTCCTGTGAGCAGGCGGTTTGAGCCACAGGACAAGCAAGCACCAGTCCTGGAATCCAAGAATCTCAACTTCGTTCCCAAATTGTGAGGATGTGTTGCTGCTTCTAAACAGCTGAAGTCTCCTGCCTCTCACAAGCTTCTCAGATCCACCAGCTGGGTCCCTGGGATACAATTTGCTGCTTTTATGCCACCCCTGTGGTTCTGAATCAATAAAAGTGGTGACTGTTTGGATTTCGCAGTGTTCTCAATAATGGGAACTACCTATGAGAATAAATCCTTGCAGGATTCAGTCCTTTAAAGCTGTAACAAAATCCTTTTCGTTTTTTAAAGTACCTTCTTTCACTTCCTGCTTCTGGTCTTGATTTTCTGTCTCCAAGTCATCCTGTGCTTTCGGCTCCACCATCTCTTCATCGTCTTCATCCTCTAAAAAAAAGAAGAGAAAGATTTGTGAGACTCTCCTCCTTAAGGGGGATGGAAACTGCGCATCTTTACGAGCGTAACCCGGCGGTGCACACGGGTAAAGCGAAGCACACAGTCACTGGAAACATCTACATTTATAGTTAGACATCTCCCCCCAGACTGCGAGATAATCCACTAACACAGGGCACCTGCCACTCGTGCCCCCTGTGGCAACTTCCCAGCCCAGATGTGGGCTGAGCACCTCCCTGACCTCAGCGATGGCTTCTCGGATGGCATAAGGACAGACGCGAACACGTTTGAGCCTGGCAGCTATTCCCCGGCTGGGACACCTGCTATCCAGACACCTCATTTCCAATTCAATTCTCACCAGATTAATTTGTCTCTTGACCTACAGGAAGGGGTTAAATAGAAATCTGACCTCAGGTCAGAAGCCACTAGCGAGCAAACAAGCGTGGTGCGGTTCTGAGAAGTCAAGGCCATCAACTCCAGGAACACAGCAACCCAAAGTGGCGTTTGCAGCTCAAGAACCATTCCTGCATTAATAGGAATTTAATGAGCACTAAAATTTGACACATGTCAGTTACTGCTGCCAGATGTTTTAATGACCTTTCCTGACCTATGCAAATGCCTCTCTTCCTTCCCCTCTCTCCCCACACTCACATGGTCTCGTTTTGTTCGGGAGGGCGAACCGTTCATTCCTTCTCTTGGTGTCTGTTTGAAGTTACACGGGTTCTGATTGCCCAGACCAAAACCGCGATACAGCAGAGCCGGAAAGACACCGACACACCAGAATGGCTCAAAGCCTTCCTGACCCTCATCACCTGTTCCCAGCTACAGCAACGCGATTCATTCCCCAGTGCCCAGGGCTGGCACCCAACCCACGGGCACCCACGAGAAGGTAGGGACCCACTCTAGAGCGGGTAGACTTCTTTGCTGTGAGGGTGGCAGAGCCCTGGCAGAGGCTGCCCAGAGAGGTGGGGGAGTCTCCATCCCTGGAGACATTCAAACCCCCCTGGTTCCTGTGGGACCTGCTGTGGGTGACCCTGCTCTGGCAGGGGGTTGGACTGGGTGGTCTCCAGAGGTCCCTCCCAACCCAGTAGCACTCTGTGATTCTGTGACTACAAGGACTGAAAATAGAGCTGGTCTGAAAAGAGTGAGTTCCAGTAATTAACAATTAGGCTGCACAAATCTGTGAGCCACAGGAATTATTCTGGAGGGGTTCTGGAGCCTGATCAAGGTACAGCAATCACCACTGGTGCCCTGGGAGGGTCCATTGCGTGACAGGACACCTGTTGGACATTCAGCTCCCAGTGATACTGGTGTGGTTCCTCTGGGGCTCCCCAACAATCTGCCCGTTACCAGGGGTCTTCTCCAGGCACCCTCCCCGCTCTCAAAGAGCCCCCTTCACACAGCCCGAGGTGTGGGGCAGCACCTCACACTTCTCCAACTGCTGGGCTACTGGCACCTTCTCCGGCGAAGGCTGGCTGCAATCAGCCCTGGCGTCTCGGGGAGCTGTCGGTGCTGACAGGTTGCCTTCAGCCAACAGGAACACGCACCTGCATTTTGTTTTCAAGAACGCAACAGGCACCAGACCATTCCCACCACGTTGCCTGCCCTAGGACTTCTCCTCCCAGAAGCCCACGGAGCGCATCTCGCCAGCTGACATCCTGGCTGATGAGCATGGCTTAGCCACGCACCGCAAGGAAGTGTCTTGGTATGGACAGATACGCTTCTCCCTCTTGGGAAAAAGAGGAAATTTTGGCATAAGGTCTACCATTGCTCCCTGCTACCACCAGCGACCGCGGCCAGGAGAAGAGAAGGAAAGCTTGGGATAACCGTGTGCTGGGAAGGGAGGAGGAACCCAGCATAGATGGGGAGGTGTTTCCAGGACTAAAAGCACTGATGATGAACGCCAGCCCTCGATCAGGGATTTCTCAGCTCATGAGAGGAAACAGCCCCTCAGAGTGGAGTAAAGGCAGGGCGATGGCAGTGCCTCCCCTGGCGCTGACGTCTCCCTACGTACCCTGCATAGAAGGGCTATAGAGAAGAGCTTTTGGAGAGAAGGTTGGGGTGTTTCATTTTGGCAGGGTAAACACATTCTTCTCTCCACGGGCTGAAAGCTAGATAATATCCGACACCGTCAGCAGGGAGTCAGCGAGAAAAGCTCAGCTGCTGTACACACACAGGAGGGGGGAAACAAGGTCCTTCTGCCATCATCAAACCACAGAATTGCCTGGGTTGGAAGGGACCTTTAAGATCATCAAATCCAACCTTCAACCTAACCCTGGAAGAAACCATCACTAAACCATAACTCTAAGCACTGTCTACCCGTCTTTTAAATCCCTCCAGGGATAGTGCCTCCACCACTGCCCTGGGCAGCCCCTTCCAAGGCTTGACAACCCTTTCTCTACAGAAATTGCTCCTCATCTCCAATCTGAACCTCCCCTGGTGCAACTTGAGGCTGCTTCCTCTTGTCCCATCGCCTGCTCCTTGGGAGAAGAGAGTGACTCCTCTGGCTACCCCCTCCTTTCAGGGAGTTGTAGAGAGCGAGAAGGTCTCCCCTCAGCCTCCTCTTCTCCAGGCTGAACACCCCCAGCTCCCTCAGTGCTCCTCATAAGGCTCACTCTCCAGACCCCTCACCAGTTCAATTCCCCCTCTCTGGACCTGCTCCAGCCCCTCAAATGTCTTTCTGTGATGCTAGTGGAGACAGGGGGGGATGGATGGATGGATGGATGGATGGATGGATGGATGGATGGATGGATGGATGGATGGATGGATGGATGGATGGATGGATGGATGGATGGATGGATGGATGGATGGATGGAAGAGAGTGCTCATGCACACACACACACACAGTTTCAAAGAAGAGACGAGCTGTGTGAGAAGAGAGAGGAGTGACGGGCGCCACGGGGAGCGAAGGCTCCGCTAACCCCAGGCACACACACACACCCCCGCAGATAGGATCGCACCGGCGAGCAGATAGATGCACGCAGACACGCTTATGGTGGATACCGAATGAAAAGCCAACTCCCACAGGAGTTTTGTGAGTCTGGCATTACAAGTTTTTTGTTCCCTCGAGCACCAGCTCTTGGAGCCAGCTGTTTACATATGGATTTCAGCTTCCATTTTTAACCTGCTTCCAACCTGTCTGCCCTGTGCGGGGAGGTTTCAAAAGGGGAAGGGTTTGAGAAACCTTGCAGGAAGCAAACCAAAACCAAACCAAGATTTAATTTAAAATCTTGGGATTTTTAAGGCATTATGCTGTGGCTTTTAATGTCTTGCTTGTGATTTGGTAATGGATGGGGACAGGATAATGTAGCTAACCTAGGACTTGACATTTAGTAGAGGGTTTTCAGAAAGAAGTGAAACAAATTTATCCCCGTCCCCTAGAAGTCCTCAGTCCCTCTGATTTTGGGTGTCCAGCTGTTTCCCTGTAGCCCGTTCCTGCTCCTAAAACAGCGAAGGACTGAATGGCTGAGGCACAGCTGGAGCAAGGGCGGGGGGGGCGTCTATCGACGCTTCAGCACCTATTAAGGTAGATCTTTACTTCCCTTCCTTCCTCTTCTGGGAACAATCAAACGCAAGTTTCCTCAGATTTCCCCGGATTTAATTGCATCAGAAAAAATAAGTGAAGGTTATTACAACACGTGCCATGCCTTTTTCCAAGAGCACACACATCAATAAATTAGTTTTACTGGGAAGGCAGTGCGAGAGGTTTTTAGCAGGTTAGCACAGTTCAGATGTCCTTATTTATTTACAGAGAAATGGATACACACGCGCAGAGAGACTCAGCTAAAAGAACGACGGGGTTGTGAGCCAAAGGCTAAAATGTTAGCAAATGCCAGAATTTGGATTGCCTGGGCACGATTAGCTCCTTCCCCCTCCCCACGGGCAGGCATGATGACATCATTCTGGAATTTCCTCCCTCTCCAGCGCTTGGCCTCATTTTCTGGGTGCTCAACAAGAGACACCTGGGGCCTGAAGCGCAGAAGTGCCGAGAGCTGAAGTCAACCCTGCCCCTGCTTCCAGGGAGAAAGCGCTCGGGAAACGCTGCGCCTGCTGAAGTCCCCACATCTCTCGCTCCTCTTCCACCCGCAGTCGTCCTTCTGACATTTTCTGCCCTTTCTCTGCCTGTGCAGCAACTGCTTTTGCTCGACGGCAATAATGTCGCGGGGATAAGCTCATTCTCCCCCCACGCAGGGATGTGTCAGCAGGATTCGGGGCACGGGGAGGTGCTGCCACGGGAGCAGCCCCCTCTTGGAGAGGGGATGAGCGTTTTCTGTGCTCAGCGTAAGGCTTGGACCATCGAGGAGCATCAACAAGAGCTGAGGCCAGAGACCAGAAGGGAGAAAAGGTAAAAGCCAGAAGGGTTCCAAGCTGCCTCCCCGCTGCCTGGCTGAAGCAGGGATCTGCTAAGGAGACGAAAAAACCTTACACGCCGTCATGTAATTAAAACTGTATCATCATAAATATGCAAAAGGGCTAATTAAGGATGCCCAGGAAACCTGCATTCTGGCATATCCTTGGCGTCGCAACCCGACTGTTTACTTGCCGTAGCTTTTTTGGCTACTGTGCACTATTCAGTGCCAACGCGTGCGTACCCACAGCACATTCCCCTGCCATCGTGCCTACTGAGGGCACCTTTGTGCGTTTGGCTGTGCGTGACACCTGCGTGACAGGGTAACGTGAAGTGCATTGACATTCCTTTTTCTGTGCAAAAAAGTCTAAAAATGATAGTACCTATTATACATTGGGAGAACCTGTGAGCGTCTACACGGCCACTTGTTCCCACATGTGCCTCCTCAGACTGGTTGCAGTTCATTGCCCAGGGAGATGAAGACAACTCTGTATTCCTGAACACAAACAGCCTCTCCCTATTTAAGAACATTTCTGACCCTGGGAAGTTCAGAGAGAGCACTTTTTAACTGCTTCCATGGCAGTAGCCGGAGCTTTACAGTCACATTGGGCAAACACAGAGCTGCTCCCGGCAGCCGCGGCGTTATACCCCGTTCAGGAGATCTAAATCAGAACCCAAATGTCTATTAAAGGAACCACATGAAAAAGAGCTCGCAATGAAGCGTACGGCTGCTGTGTAGCCCTTCTCCTTTGTAGATCTCAGAGGGCTTTGTGAGGAGGGCAGTTTCACCATGGCCATTACCAGGCAGGAGCTGATGGAGAGAGGGTCCCCCACTCAGCAGACCCAGAGCTGAGCGCAGAACAGAGGGCTGGCTTTAGAGTTTCAGTCCTGCCCACTCACGGCTATCCTGCCTTTCATTGCAAATAAACAATTCCTCAATGGAAATGATCATTAAATGTTTGGGTTAGAGATGTTTGTCTGGTGGAGCCATATGTGGGATTAATACAGAGCTGGGCCAAACACCCTTTCTTCTTAACTCAAGGCCTGATGAGGCTCCAGGAAGCTCTCCAGGCTCCAGGAGATGGTCCATCAGTCCCAGCAGTGCCCCGTTTAAAAGGATGGAGTAAAAGCAAAGCAATTGTTCTCAGCTTGTACTCGGCTTTGAACGCTCCTGCCTCGGTTCCAGACCAGAAGTGGTCTTGTCTGTTGAAAAGCCTGCCCGCTTTTTCCAACTGCAGAAGTTGTTCTCATAATAAAGTATGAGCTCTCCCTACAAACCTGGTTCTGTTTAACCTGCGTGTCAAGCACTAGTTTCCCAATGTTGCCCAACTAGGAGGTCCGACCAGCCTGCTCCGTGCCTGACCTTTGCCTTGGGCTCCTCAAGGATGGATCACGGCTTTGCAACTGCAGGAGAAGGAGGGGGGAGCCCTGAGCACCCCCGGGCAACCCCCCAGCACCTGCAGGAGAAACGCCCAGGCGGGCAGAATGGGACCCAGAGAGCACAGAGGATCGCACAGTCAGACCCCGCATTTCTACAGAGCTGGGCCATTTATTACCTGTTTGGACTTTCCAGGGTTTTAAATCACTGTATTTATTTTTATAGCGTGGAAAAACATACCAGGCCCCATTTGGGATAAACTAGAATCCAATATGTAATTACACCTGAGAGGACTGCACGTGACACTGGCTCAGGGTTTTAATTCTTGAGATTAATCCTGTTTTGCTTGGGTCAACATTTTCTCTGTCGTTTGAGTTTTGGGTTGCCAGTTTTATGCAGTTAGCACTGGTACTGCTCAAATGGTTTACTAAATACCTAGGGTTTTTTGAGGATTTATGTAATTAGAGGCCTCTGCTCTGCTGATATACGTACCATCAGCTACACACATCTCGGGGGCAGGATTTACACCTCCTCAGCCCCGCACCTCTGGAGAAGCCGTGAAGTTGCAGCTTCTGTGTGCTGTTTTAAGCACTGACAGTTACACTGAATTGGACCAACAGCTCTGTTTTTAACTCTGAGCAGGTACAAACAATCCCCTTCTTAAAGATGCACCCTAAAAATAGCAATTTAATTAGCATCACAATGATCTATTTTATTGCCTGACTCAGTGATATGCGAGAAGCCAGCGGGGTGTTATATGGGGTTTTGTATGGGCGACCCCATTCCTTCAGCACAGGAGGATGAGCCGTGCAGACGACACATCCAATAAAATCAAGTGTCTTCACAAGACTCGGTATCTGCAGCTGTGAAATACCAGCAACTGCTGCATCGTTTATCTTTACAACAGTTCCAATTAATTTTGCTGTTTCTGTTAGGAAAGAATTAACAAACCGAGCAAGGACAACTGCATCGTGTTTATGTCGCCGTAAGCCCGAACCAAGCAAGTCAAGCATGGTTGGCATTATCCTGAGAAGGAGTTAAAACACTGTCTTTTACTTCTTGAATGCTTTTTTTCCATCGCTACCAAACACGCAACAAGCAAGGAAACACACACTTTTCCAAACAGGCCTGCTTGACATTTCGCAGTTTTGAAAAATCTATGGTTTGCAATCTGGCAGAACGACCGATTTTTCATATAATGTAATTTGTTGAAAGATGTCCAGTTTTTCACTTTCATCTTTTGACTGCCCTTTGAAGCAAGAGGAGAATTAATTCACCAGTGGATTTCGTTTGCAGAGTGGGATGTGAGACTGGACGTGCACTGGGCACACGTGAGTCATCCCAGATGGAAATGTTCTTGCATGTGGGCTCTTCTTGGCAACAGCCGTCTGCCTCCTAAGATGGATTTCAGCCAGCCAAAGCGAGGAAGACTACACACTGCTGGAAAACCAGAGGTGAACAGATCTTGGCCTAAGCTCAGTGCAACAGGTAGCAAAATTCAGATGAAGCATTTCCTAGGAGCCTGAGCTTGCACGCAGGAAACACACTCTTGCAAGGTACTTCTGCCCCCTTCCCAGACACCGAAATGTGCATTGCAAACATGAAAGAGTTCCAGGTCACCCTTCTTGAGTCAGAATCACAGAATCCTAGAATTGCCTGGGTTGGAAGGGACCTTTAAGATCATGGAGTCCAACCATCAACCCAGCTCTGATAAAACCCATCCCTAACCCGTGTCTCTCAGCACTGTGGCAACTCATCTTTGAAATCCCTCCAGGGATGGTGCCTCCACCACTGCCCTGGGCAGCCCCTTCCAAAGCTTGACAACCCTTTCTGTGTAGAAATTGCTCCTCATCTCCAATCTGAACCTCCCTTGGTGCAACTTGAGTTCGTTTCCTCTTGTCCCATCGCCTGCTCCTTGGGAGAAGAGACTGACCCCACCAACTACCCCCTCCTTTCAGGGAGCTGTAGAGAGGGAGAAGGTCTCCCCTCAGCCTCCTCTTCTCCAGGCTGAACCCCCCCAGCTCCCTCAGCCTCTCCACAAGACTTGTGCTCCAGACCCCTCACCAGCTCCATTGCCCTGATTCCTGAATCCCATCCCTGATGTTCCAACACACCATATTGCCCTTCACAAACCACTACAGAGAAGTTGTGCTTTCTAATGGTCAGATGAAATTGAGGAAAAGAAAGGGTAAATTTGGGTGGGTGAATCTGGAGCTCTCCTATGGCCACAGTGCCCCCGAGACTCAAACAGATGCACGCGACGTTCTTCCTTCACTCTCCACCTATGCAGTTTTTAATTGTGTGGGAAAAAAAACGGTCTGTCTGTGTCTTCCTTTACGGCAGTTCTGCAAGAGCAAGAACAAATCACAGCCCCCCCGGAGCAGTCTGCCCAGCACCATCAAAGTCCCCGGGGTTTTTGCTATCTCGAGGCTCTTTTGTAAAAGAGAGGCTTCAAATACTGATAAAACACAGGCTGGATGAATCGTGCTCCTTTTACCAGTCTCAAGGATATTGACTGAATCTTTTTGAAGAAAATACTGTTTTAAAATTTAATCATGAAATACTCTAACATTTGTCACACACACCACTTCAATCCAGAAGAATGCAGGGTGCTCTTCCCTGGAATTACCATTTTTAGCCTAACACCTTCCCCAGCGTGGAGACTGGTAATAACCCACCAGTTTCTAAAAGTGTGGGACCAAGAGAAAGAAAAACCAACATTTTCTCATTTCTTGCAAAACGAAACACTACTCCCATACCTCTGCCACACCCAAGAAGGGTTTTCTGATTCCACCCCCGTGCTGCCACGCGAATCCCTGCCCACTTCGCCCCTGGTCCCATGGGCAGCAGGTGGCTTTGCCGAGCCCTACGACCCTCGAGGTCCCCAGAGACCCCTCTCCTTGCACCGGCTCAGGGGAGGAAACACACGTTTCACCCCGAAGCCAAACACTGCAGCCTGCCTGAGTGAAAGGAGTCGTTTAGTTGAGAAAATTTATGTTCCCTACAGCACAGGCTGTGCCTGTCCTATTGCCACTTAAAAACTTGTCCTGAAATTTACTACACTTCCCTCTTCAAACAAGGTCCCCGTAAGTAATTTTTACTCAGCGTTTCTTCTTGAAGGTCTCTTTAACAATTAGGGCATTCAATTACCCCTGGCTGGGGCACGCTCAGCTCTCCTGGTGTACGATCTCTCGCACCCTTCTCCTGCTCCAGGGTCTCACCCCTCGGCTCCGGCCCCCGTGACTCCTCCCGACAGACGGACTTCTCCTCGGCACACGAGGGAGGCAGATCTGCTCCTTCCATCTGGTGACAAATGACAGCCTATCGTGGCCAAACGGCAAGAAAATGTCACAGAAAGAAATAATAACATGGTTTGGGTGTAGCATTTCGCTGAGCCCCGTCTGAAACGAACCCAATCTCTTCACGTCCCTGAGTGCAAAGCGTTGCACCAGGTTCAAGCGGCAGAACCCAACCTTCCGAAGGTCACTGCTTCCGTACCAACTAAAATGGAAAGCAGCTTCCGACTCTCCAGGGAAGCATTTCTCTAACCCAAGAAACTGATTTTCCAGTTGCTTGGCCTGAGCACAGTTTTCAGTTGTGGTGAGAGTCTCAGAATTCAAAGTGTCCCTTGTTTTTCAGTTTCTGGTCGGTCTAGACCAGACATGGATTTTTCTCTCCTTTGGACTGTTGCGACATCACGCTGGTTGAAAGCGTTTTTCGGTCCCCGGAGAACGGGACTGCAGAGCACCCCACTGCACTCGTCACCTCCTCCAGCTGCTTCCCTTCGCTCCTCTTCCTCCCTCCCCAGAGTTCACGTTCAATTCTGCCGTGCTTGAAAATATTCCAGTTGGAAGAGGATACACAAAAAGAGAAGTACAGAAGTCTCCTTTTCTTGGCCATGGTTGGGCCTTCAAATGAAAATGCCAGTGTGAAATGATGCTCGAACAGCAGGAGCCTCACAGCAGCACTTACGGGCTTCTAGCTCCAAACCCAGACAGCCTAAATTTAAAATACCCCGCTACAGTATGACACTACAGAAACGGCTCCTGCCCTGGGAAAGGGCACTGAGACACATGGCAGACTCTGTGGATTGGGCCCTCTCGAGTCATTTTCAAACACTCAGATCATGTAATAGTGTTAAATCACAAAGGCCTAAGCATGTTAATGAAAACCAGCCCCCACGACCTATGGCACTAGCAGCAACTGTAAAACAAAAGCTGCTTTCATATTAAACACCCAAACGATGCGGGCAACCCCCAGTACCAGTGTGGGCTGGGGGGATGAAGGGACTGAGACCAGCCCGGCAGAGTAGGACCGGTGGGTTCTGATGGGTGAAAAGCTGGACGTGAGCCGGCAACGGGCATTCACAGCCCCGAAGGTCAACCCTACTCTGGGGTGCATCCCCAGCAGCACGGCCAGCAGGACAAGGGGGGGCAGAATTCTGCCCCTCTGCTCTGCCCTGGGGAGACCCCACCTGAAGTCCTGCCTCCAGCTCTGGAGCCCTCAGCACAGGAAGGATGTGGACCTGTTGGAACAGGTCCAGAGGGGGCCACAAAGATGATCAGAGGTGCTGGAGCCCCTCTGCTATGAAGACAGGCTGAGAGAGTTGCAGGGGTTCGGGCTGGGGAAGAGAAGGCGCCAGGGAGACCTTCCAGTGCCTGAAGGGGCTCCAGGAGAGATGGGGAGGGACTCTTGGTCAGGGAGGGGAGCCACAGGATGAGGGGGAAGGGTTTGACACTGAAAGAGGGGAGATGGAGATGAGATCTGGGGAAGAACTTCTTTGCTGTGAGGGTGGTGAGAGCCTGGCCCAGGTTGCCCAGAGAAGCTGTGGCTGCCCCATCCCTGGAGGGGTTCAAGGCCAGGCTGGATGGGGCTTGGAGCAACCTGGGGTGGTGGGAGGTGTCCCTGCCCAGGGCAGGGGGTGGCACTGGGGGGGCTTTAAAGGTCTCTTCCAACCCAAACTATTCTATGAATCGATGATTCTCTGATCAGTCACATAAGAGCATGGTCTCAGCTGGGCAGCAGGTATTTAAAACCACAAGTACAATGTAAAGTAAGTCAACTCTGTGGGATTTTTGCTGCTGACATACAGGGATAGGACTTTGCACATTCATTTATTCTGAGTGCAAATAATTTTATACTCCACAGGCCACCTCTCTTGTTTTCCACCATGTTTTTGCTTGAGCAAGATTACAAAATCTTGCTGTTGTGGAAGAAATTAATTCTCCATTCCACACTGCGTTTCCGTGACGCCGCTCTACCATGCCTTAGGTCAAATTCTCCATCCCTGACTCCGGGCTGAACTTCTCCTGCAGGCATTAGCATGAATTCTGGCTTTTCACACTTTCCCCTTTATTTTTTGGATACGAAATAACATTTTAGACCAAGGCTATGAAATTAGCTACATGGCCAGGCAGTTGTTGGCACGACCATGGTTTAACTTTTAACTCCAACTTTTCCACAATTTTCTCTCTCTGCTCTGTGCCACTCCGAGAATGAAAATCAATGCTTGAGGTGTAGCATACACTTCTGTAACTGAAACATCTGAAAGCATCGATGTCTACACTTGGACGCAAACCTCAGCGGAGAGAAGCTGAGACAAGACTGCTGATGTATCATAATTGGAAAGGATAACTGGAAAAAACAACTGTATTCATAAACAATTACCCCGGCAAGTACACAAAGGCTCCCTCCCTTTGTCTCCCTGACACACACACACGCATACATTTCGCTCAGCGCTTTAAAAATAACCATTAGTCATCTGGGAAATGCGTTTTACATGAACAAAGGTTCATTTCAACATTCGTCTTTAAAAAGGTGGGCAAAAACCAAGTTGTTTATTAAAAAAAATTAAACTACAGAAGAAGAGCTGGGTCAGGGCTCGATGAGTGTGTGCTTATTACTTCTACGGGCGCTCAACAGACCCCGCTTAATTGGGTTTCCCACTGACGCCAGTTCACCTTAGTCACCGGTGTTAGCCCTGATTTGCATCAGCACATGTGAAAAAGGAATTCCCTCTGACAGTTTTGAACTTGCCATATTTTAATTCCAGTGTTTTTTGTCCCACTGCGCTGGGAGAGGCTTCCGTTTCTGGCATCTCAGTTTCGGGAGGGCATCAAGGTGAGCAACAGCTTTTGGGGGTGGGGATGGAGGAGGAGGAACCCAAGGAGGACATCAGCTGCGTCCCCAAAATCACTCCTGAAACAGCTGCAGATGATGGAATAAAACCCTGGTCTCCTGATTCCCTCCTGGTTCCCTCCAGCGCTGCTTTGGAGGCTGCTCAGCCTTCATTATGTCAAACCAGCTGTTAAGAAAAACCCTGGCCGGTTTTCCCCCCAAACCTCTTGTTGCAACCTGTCTGGAGACCCCTCGGCCCCAGGCACTGCTGTCCCGGCTGCTGGGAGCCCCCCTGCCCGCGCATNNNNCCCCTGCCCGCGCATCTTCCTCCCCCTCCTCCTCCCTGCCCCTCGCCTTTCCCCTCCTGCCCCCGCAGGCACGGCACCCCACTGCCACCCCGGCTCTGCTCGGGGTCACACTTCAAAGTCACCCCCCACCCCCAGGAGGGCCTCTTCCTTCCTCCTGGCTCCTCTCCAGCCTCCCTGGCACCGCTCTTCCCAAAGCAGAAATCAAAAAAAAATCCCCGACTTGTGCACGCCGAGAGCCATACCCACCTGCAGATACCTGTCTGACTCAGAAATGCCCTCTGATTTGGACTCTAGATCAACACTTCAAGGGGTTTTTTTTGAGAATTTGGGTTGTAAGACATTAATTAAAAAAAAAAACAAAAAAAAAACAAAAAAACACCACAAACCTGATAAAAACCATCCGCGCCTCCCAAGTTCCCAATTGCTATGGTTACGCACTGCAGCTGGGCACATCAGGTACAGTCTTTTGTGCTTAAGCTCAACAGACTCCAGAAGCTTTGGAGGATCTGAAGATCCAAAGAGGCAGATGGCATCTGGATGTGGGAAAATTAAACTGTACTCCACAAGCACTCCCTGGAATATGCCTCCCTTTTCCCACTTCACAGTTCAGACTCACCAGGAAAATCACTTCTGCGGCTACTTTATATCTGGAAAATGGATGCTTTGAAGTGCCCTGTCTGTAAACCCAAATCCTCCCTTTTTTTCCAAAACACTGAGAGCTTCAGCGAATTCTCGGCTATGGAGAGGGGCGTCAAGTCAGGAGAACCACATGAAGATGAAGAGAAAATAAACTGGGTTATGCTGCCTCATAGTCCTTCACTTGACTTTTTTTGGCCAAGAGGGCCAGTGGAATCCTGGGCT
>VZRU01018577.1:0-25113 GCA_013398155.1 Pedionomus torquatus
TGTGTGCTGGCAGCCCAAAAAGCCAACCATAACTTGGCCTGCATCAAAAGAAGCATGACTGGCAGGTTGTGGGAGGTTCTTTTCCCCCTCTACTCTGCACTCGTGAGACCCCACCTTGAGTACTGTGTCAAGTTCTGGAGTCCTCAACATAGAAAGGACATAGAGCTGTTGGAATGGGCCCAGCGGAGAGCCATAAAGATGATTGATTAGCGGGATGGAGCACCTCTGCTATGAAGATAGGCTGAGAGCTGGGGCTGTTTAGCCTGGAGAAGAGAAGGCTCCGAGGAGACCTTATTGCAGCCTTCCATATCTGAAGAGACCCTTCAGGAGAGCAGGAGAGGGACTCTGTCAGCAAGTATACTGTTAGGACAAGGAGTAATAGTTTTAAATTGGAAGAGGGGAGATTTAGATTGGATATTAGGAAGAAGTTCTTTCCTGTGAGGGTGGTGAGGCACTGGAACAGGTTGCCCAGAGAAGTTGTGGATGTCCCATCCCTGTAGGTGCTTAAGGCCAGTCTGGATGGGACTTTGAGCAACCTGGTGTAGTGGGAGGTGTTCCTGCCCATGGCAGAGGGGTTTGAACTGGGTCGTCTTTAAGGACCCTTCCAACTCTAACCATTCTATGATTCTATGAAAACCAGTTTTCATAGCAGAAAACTCCACCTTCAGATGGGAAAATGCACTGAGGCTCCCAGTCTCCAGATATGGAGTGCTTTGTTGACTGCATTAGACACTTTTCTACTTTAGTACTTTACAAAGTCTTCTTTTTACTTACTGAAACAGATATAAGTTTGGAACCAGACTGATCCAACATCCAGACCTTGTTGAAGAGTTACAGTGCCCACTTTACATGTGGCAGCCCTTCTTTCTGCTATGAAATCAGACTACAGAAAATATGGTTTTGTCCACATGACTTGTAGTTAGTAAAACATGGAAACTGAAAAGTCAAGAAATCAATTATTTTCTTACAAGTTAAAGAATATGTTTTACCTGTCATTGTATTTCACCTCCTCTCCGTTCTTAGCCCAGGTGATGGTGGGCTTTGGGTTTCCCACTGCTTCACAGTGAAGTAGCACGCTCAGTGTGCCACTGGCTAGGACCACTGTCTGTCCCAAGTGGGTAACAACCTCAGAAGCAGAAAGCTGTTGAGCTGCTGAAATCTTTCGGAGGATAGCAGGCTTCTGATGAGGTCTGCGCAAGCCATTTACCAGGTCTACAGAGGTGGGAACAAATGCTTCAGCAGATGATGTCCTCAGGGAACTGGTAAATCCAGAAACATGTCTGTGCAGAGGGTATTCCACCGAAGCTGAACCTACTCTTCGTCTTGATGCTTTGAGGACAGATTCCTGGTGCTCCAGGTGGCTCTTGAAAACTTCATGAGCCAGATGCACAACAAGCTGCTCAGTGTAGACATCTTTAAGCTCCTCAGGCTGTTGAGACAAGTTCCTTATGATATCATCCAAATGCTTCTGCTCTGTGACGATTGTAAATGGCAGGCTATGCTCCTGGCTCTGGTCCTCCTCTGAGGATGTGTTTCTCTCTGTGGACTCCTGGGCTTCCCAGGACTCCAGATTTTCCCCTGGCCAGCCTCTGTGCTGTAGCAACCTTGAGACAATATCATCGTACCAGCTGCTGGGATCAGCAAGGTGCCCTCGCTTTTCAGCCTTGCTCCCATTGAAGAGAATCCCATTCATATATTTCTCCTGTGTTCGCAAAGCTTCATTTAAGCTGGCCTTTCTCATGGTCTCTTCCTCCCTAATACCAGCTGGCTGCCCAGCAATGATCTTCTTGTTGCTTCCAATTAGTTTAATTACAAAATGTTCCCGAGCTGCCCCTGCTGTGCAGGTGTATGTCCCAGTGTCTGAAGGCTTCAGATGATGGATTTTCATATACCCATAGGGTGCAACAGTGATATGAGCTGAGCTGATGAGCCTCTTGTCATCTTTCTCCCATGTGATCATTGATTTCCGAAACCTCCTTGTGGGGCATCGGAGAATAATGGAAGTTTTGGGCAGCAGGTAGGCATAGCCACCCACAATAAAGTGTAACTTCTTCTGCTTCCTTGTCTGGATGTAAACTTTCTTTATAGCCATAATATGGGGGCTTTGCTTATGAGCTAGCCTGTTGTGCCCTGAAATATCATTGGTACTATTAGTATGTGATACTATTAAAAAACCCAAGCAGTTTACTTTGGTGCTGTCAGCATTCAGCCCATTAAACAGTAATGGGAGAAACTGGTCACCAGCTGCTCAATATTATATTGGAGCAATCAAAATAAAAGTTAAAAAAAAAAGTAAAAAAACAAAATAACAAGACACTCTTTAGGAATGCAAAAGTAATCCCACCCAGGCTACATGCAGAAACCAAAAAGCCAGGGACAAAACCTTTAGGGGGGGCAGAAAACTTGAGTAGAAACATAGTTCTTGCTGTTGAAGTATTTAAATTAAGATTGTTGCTTAAAAAACACATTGAAAGAAGAATTCTCTACCATCCAAACCCTCAAAGGCAACATGAACTTGCAGCTCGCAGCAGTAAGAAAGGGTGAAAGTGGTGCTACCTCAGAGAGTAATGTTGAAGAGAGCAAAAGTGTCTGGACTAGGTTTAAAAACATAGTAAATGCACTGGTTCAGTGTGTCCTTATAGTTTCCAGACCTCTGTGACAGATCTTTCTCATGAAGGACCCAATAAAGCAGCATAGGTATATTATTAGTAAATACCATGCAACATTTGGTCCCAGGTTTGGTCCTCTATGTCAGATCTTCTTTTCTTTCTGACATAGCCCACAATTAGCAGTTTCAAAGTTCATAGCTTTAAGCTGCAGCTAGGCTGACTTTCAAACTTTCACATCTCCATCTGGCTTACTACAGGCCAGAGAGACTCAGGGAGACTACTTGTGAAGGGCACAAAAAATGCATGTCATAGCAAAATAAAATACATCTAACTTACATTGCATGGCTCATTAGAAACTCAGATCACAGAGGATTCTGAGTGGCATAATGAAATAATGTTTTAAAATTATCTTCACAGAATCCCACACCAACTATTTTCTTTGCAGCTGGTCTAACAGAGTTTATTTGCAGCTGCCCTCAGGCTGCTGTGCTGTAACTCTGAGCCTCTACATTCCAGTTGTAAAAATTAGATCTGTATTTTGGTCAGAATTTTGACCCAGTTCTTCTGGAAACTAGTAGCTCCCTTCCAGCACATTGGCTCAGACCCAGCTCCAGCAGTAAAATTTATAGCTCTTAGCCACTGACTTGCCTTATCGCTAAACAAAGCATACTTGTTCATAGACAGAACAACTCAGCAGCAGCAGCCGCTCAGCAAGACTGAGTAAAACTAGTGCAAAAGAAGGTTATGGAGGAGTTGACAGCACAGATTTTTTAGTGATTGACACCCAAGCCCCCTTTTCTCAGAGACTCCCAGGCTTCTTTTCCACTCACTTGTGCAGGTGCCTTGTGCACAGGGCCTGATCAAGGCAGAGAATGGCAAAGGTGTGCACAGTGAGGAATTGATGATGACTGAATCCCCATTTCTCAGCACCTTTCTGCAAATGGCATTTCGACTCTGGGTGCCTTCTCCACAGCTCACTGAACACTAGGAAGAGAATGAGAAACATTAGGAACAAGGTGTATTAAAAGCAAAATGGTGCTCCTTGACACGTGCACCATTTCACCCCCAATATCCACACTGCATACTCATACCACAATACAGATCAGTTCCAAACTATGGCAGTGGAATAAAGTAGAGGAGCCCTTGGCCATCCATTTACAAACAGCATAGGCACAGCAGGGAGATGAAATATCAGGTATTTTTTGTCCTTTGAGAGACTTTTGAATCTTCCCACTCTCCGTTTAGTATTTTTTTTTCTTTTTCTCTCAGAAGGTGTCCCTTGTTTTAATGGTACTGTACAGCAGCAAAAAGCTTGTCTTTGCAATTTGCTTCTATGTGTCTATGTCTGCTGGTGTGCGGCTACCAGACGGGGCTTACACAGAACAGTATAAACCCTTCAGTACCAGACTGTGGTGCTTGATCCACAGGCGGGCATTGGTTGATGGGATTCAGCATGCCTGTTTTATTTGATATTTATGTATACGGCATCACAGAAACTGAGAATACAGGCAGTGCCATTACACTGGGATACTAGCAGAACCCTGTAAAGGTGCTGGAAAGTGGGTTGAGCACTGTGAAGCTGTTAGCACAAAAATATATATGGTATTCTGTTACATGTAGGTGCACACGTAATAATGGCTGCTGGAAATGAAGTGAAGGGGAGAAAACACACAAAGGGTAAGAAGAGCAAAACCATGGATGCCTTCAAGTGAAATGGAGAGGAGAGAGTGAAGTCTGATTTGATTTTAATAAGTGCCCATATGCAGAAATGTGAATTGTATGGATGTCAACATAAACCATGTAGCAACTTCTTGTGAAGGACAGATTAGGAATAGAATTACTGTCTTCACTGCCAGAATGGCGTTGTATCTCCTAGCAGACAACTTCATGAGCACATCAATTTACTTAAGTAAAATGTCAAGACAGATCAACATAGGGTGCATGTCGGACAGTTCTAATGAGGTAACTGGCGTTTCTTTCAAAATTATGACAATTTCTACCTCTTTCAGTGAAAGAGAACTGGGAGAGTGGTAACAGATATTGCAAGATTGGGAATGTTTTTCATGCTTATTGGCATTAAAAGGTCAAATACTTTTCAGTTATACTGTCATAGATATAAAGCAGTTTTCCTTAAGCCATATGGGGCCAAAAAGGGAGCATGGGCAGGTGAGAGGGATTTCAGTACAGTGAATTTGTTTTGCCCACCCTGAAGGAAGGAAGGAACTCACAGTGCAAAAGTAGTATCCAAGAATGAAATATGCTTGGAGTCTGTCATGATGTGGCTATATAAAACTGCAGAAATCCCTCCATTCTCTTCTCTGCATCATAGAGAAAAGTTGGAGTGGCCCCAAGAGGAAAAGACTACTGACATCAGAACAGTCAGACTTCAGGGAAAAAAAAAAAGGCATTCAGCTTGGGGAAGTAAATACTACTCTTCATCAGTGCCTTGGATGAACATAAGCATAGGCATGGACAGAGGCAGAGATTTATTGTTTTGAGCATTACTTGTGCTTAAGCGAGAAGGGAAGTCATAATGGTTTAGCTGAATGGCTACAACAGACACGAAGGCAATCTCCAAAGAGGAACATTGAGCTAGTGATTGCATCCACTACAAGGATTATAAACACAGATTACAGGACAAAACTGGGCATAGCATGCTTTGTGCAGTCTAAGCTCATTTGGTTCCTTTATCCCAAGTGACTGAGGAACTTCAAGAAGAGCACAATATTCATGGATACAAGTAACATACCTGTGTCCAGTCAGAGAGAAGCCACTCATTGGGACAATCCTCATTTTTGCAGACTTCTTGAGTAACTGGCCTTGGTGTGGAGCAGAACGCATCTGGGAGCTCTAACAAGCTTCCATCTGCCAGGCGCTGCTTACAAAGTGTATCTCGCTTTTGGACACCACCGCCACATGTCTGTGAACACTGTGTGAGATAGGAGTCAGCCACCTTACATCATGACAACTTGCAGGAAATAGAACTTGTGGATTGGGTAGAAATCAACACTCAGTTTGGGGCAAACAGAGAATATTAAAACAATTAATTCAGGGACATCAAAGCAGCCTTCTTTTAAAAACGTCAAAAACATTGGAAAATGGAAGCATCTTGTTTTGCTAGTATTTAGAAAAACTGCTTCAGTACTTCTGAAATGTTCTGTTTTCAGCCACTGGAACAGAAAACTCAGAAATGAAACAGCGGGTCAGAATTGCAGTATGGGGGTATAAGACTTATACTTTCCCAAAACCATCAACTGGAAAATGAGACACTTGCACATGATGTGGAGGATCCACATTGCTATGTCTCTGCCTGAACTCTGACAGCATAACTGGAAGTGCCAGAAGGCGCAGAAGAGTGTTCTCCAGCAGTAGATGATTCAAGACCTTAATTTCCAGGATGTGATTATACATATTAAATAACAGTAACTATGAATTAAGTAGTTAGTTAGCTTGAACTAAATATTTAAATTTAGCATGTTAAAAAGAGGTCTGCAGAGTAGATGTTTATAGGACCTTGTAAAAACAGAAATTTGAGAGTGTGATAAATAAAAATTTCCCGTTTATCACTTTTAGTTCTTTTTGTAATTTTTTCATTTCTGACCTGCATGAGGCCTATTGCTAATGTAGCTCAAAACTTAAACTGTTCAGCCTGGAATGCCATCCTTGATGATATTTACATTTGGCATTCTGATTTTTTAATAATGCAAAACCTGCATATCAGCTTTAGTCTGCTGTTAGTGTCAGTAACTAGTTAATAAGTTTAATATAATAAACCATTAAATATCCATGCAGACCTTTTATATTTATGGCTGTCAAGACAGCAGTGTGTACTCTGCAAAAGGTAAGGATGAAAGTTTATTTGAGTCAAAGCAAGTTGGGATGATTGATATCCAGAAAACCCATTTCCCCTCTCTCTTAAATGTAAATATCCCTCTCTATATCCATTTTCTACCCAAACAGGCCAGGAAATTTTGATCAAGCAGATTCAGTAGCTTTCCTGAACCTCTTTTGTAAACTTTGTAGTTCAGCCCCTTTTCTGTGGATCTTTTTCCTGAGGCTGGTAACAGGCTTCAAGGTCTTCTGCTCTGTCCAGCCAGGTAAATGCCTTTTGCCCCTTCTCCAAGCAAAGAAGGAGGAGCTTGCACTACTTTCATATGAACAGGAGTTTCTTATAGCTTGCAAGAAGGGAATTATGCTTGAGAAGCAGAGAACCATACGAATAAGCATTGAAACTTGTACTCAGGAAGTTAAAAAGGGACTGTTTTAGAAAATCTTTCAGTCACGAAGGGCCCTTATCTCTTAGATAGAGTGAGCTGCATAAACTTTAATAGTAACCTGATTATTCAGTATATACTTTTTCCCTGAAAGACAAAAAGGAAGTGCAGAAAGACATACATATTTTCAGTTTGGTTTGCCCTTTAATGAGTAAAAACAGCTTTTGTCCTACTTACTTAGAATGCCACAAAGCTCAAAGGCTTTCAAAAAATTAAATAATTAAAACAATACTTTAGTCTTAAACAAAAGAAAGCATTTATCAACCTTTCATTCAAGGACAAGTCATTCCTGAGGAAAGAGTAAATAAAGAAAAATATGCTTAAAAGTCTTATTTCAAGATTGCCTAAGGACTGTCATCATATACCAGAGCCAAAGTGTATGAGTAAAACAAAAGCATGGTCCTTCTGTCAATCAATCAAATCCCAGGAAGTCTCCCTGCCCTTCCATCACTGCCAGATAAAAAAAGTAAGACAAAACAGGTATTTTCTTTCTTCTTGCCTTTCAGTTGCTTACATAACTTAGTTCTGTGAAGAATATCTGGCTACTCAATTCCAAACTTTGTTGTTCAGTACCAGAGAGCACCAAATGCCTTAATGAGATTCCTCCTTGTCTGCAGGAATGCCCTTCTAGGACAGTCCTGTACTGGACTGCACATTGCGCACTGCAGCTGTACCTGTACCTGTATTTCACCTCTGGAGCCTTCACTACACTGGGATCTTTGCTGATTTTTCTCTACTGGAGGCTTCCAGCCCTCACATTTTTCCAAGAAAGGAGGGGTAATCAATGACACCAACATCTGCTTGTATTTACAGGCAATATGAAACAGTAGTTTTTAGAAGATCGTCATCTGAATTATGTGCTCTCTCTCTCTGCTGTTCAGAAAGATCTTATGGCACCATTACACACCAGTGAATGGTGTTTGTATCACAGGGTGGATTCATCTCACCTACCCCAGTAGGTACAGTGGGGTTGTTTAAATTATGTCACCCAATATTTCTGCTCCCCACAGCTTTTGAGCAGAACCAAGCCCAACCCCCCCTGACATTCCTTTAGAGGGGACCTGGGACTTTGCCAGGTTACCAACTTCTAGAGTGGCATCTCCCCGCATTACTGTCTGATTATACGTAGTTCAACAAATAGCTTAAGCAAACACGAGTCAAGGCTGACACCAATGAAGACAACCTGTACACCAAATTCTGACAGCAGGTCATTCCTGGGTTTATGCTGCCTTTTCGCATATGCTGGGGTAAGCATTTGTGTGTCTGCAGAGTGAACTGGAGTGGATAATAAATGTAGGCTAAAGGTAATTATATTTCTGGTTAGTTTTAATCAGGACCATTGCATGATTGCACAACACTTCTGGAGATACAAGGAAGTGGGTGCTATTAGGGCAAGAAAGAGATTCCCAAAGTAGCTATTGTCTCCTTTGGTAGAAGTCCTGGCATACATCATTCTAAACTGGTGGAACTTAGTGGAACTGTGGCGTTGACCTCTCTCACAACAGTCATTGCTTTGGTATCTGTCTTGAGCATTGAATGCTCTGTAAATGATAATTAACACTAAGAATTTATGATCACTGTTGAAAGCAGAGGGAAAGCAGGCCATTGCTCCTCCCCAGCACATGCCTATGAGCATCTATGCACATGCAGCATTCAGGCAAAACATTTCTGTTGCTTCGGAGGTAGGAAAGATGGTATTTTCTCAAATTTGTGGAAAAAAGGCAATTATTCATGAAAAATAAAGGTCTAAGCAGCTGTCGCTGAACATCCTAACTGTTAGTGGTTTGGGACAGTATCTGAATGTTTGAAAGGATGTCATTTTACGGCCAGTTCTGCTTACAGGGACAGTTGAGGAAGAAGTTGTCCTACCCCCCAGCTTTCACAAGTTGTTTAATTTTGCACTGCCATCTTCTCAAGGTAGAAGGACTACAGCTGGACAAGTTTTGGTCTTATTATCAAAAACGAATTCTCTGCTATGACTCTATAGTAAGCTAAGCCATATGCAAAGTGAGTAAACTTTTTTCTCTCGGTAGGTCTTGCAGTTGCTTTCTAAGACCTGATACTTGAAAGTTTAGAAAGGACTTTTTACTATATGGAGAAAAAGTAGCTAGGAAAAGATCTGAAAGTGCTATCAGTTTTCCCATGCTGACTCTGCTCGGAAGGCATTATTTTAACTGTCTTTGGAGGAAGACAGCACCAAGCAGCTAACAAAGAACACTGCAACAGAAACTACAGCACCTATTCAGTAATAAAACAAAGGAAGATGAAGATGTGCTAATGGATGACTTCTATTTGAGGTCTGCAGAGCAGATATTTATAGGGCCTTGTAAAAATGAAAGATCATATCCACTTTCCTCCAGAAGCACATTACTGAAAACAAGAAACATCCTAATGGATTTAGCTAAGAAGCAGAATTATTTAAAAATAAATACTCTTGAATTGGTAAAGACTTATTTAAAAAATCACTTGGAAAGTTCCAACACTGATAATTATCCTGCATTTATCTGCCAGGAACACTGGGGCTTCTAAAGACATTTAGTTCAGAAAATTCTTCCTTAACAAGCATAAAAGGCCTTAGAAAAGCAAACATTGCTCCTTGCAGTTTAAATCTTTTGTTTGTTTGTTTGCTTGAAACTATTGTGAGAGAGTGCTTTGAAAAGCATGACAAACTCCACAGCTGAGACCAAAGAAATGGCTTCAAACCAGGCTGTGTGGAAAACAGATGTAACCCTCTAGCGTCAGTGAAGCTTTAAAGGACCTTCTTTAAGGTGAGTAAGGGACCTATCTGCAGAGCCCTGCATTTCTCTTGTAGGTGGGAAACACTCAGAGATCTTGGGAGAGGGGAGGTGGTATGGGTCCCTTAACGAAGGAAAGGCAGGATTGCTCCGGCTGGAGGGTTCCAGGGCAGCTCTGCTGCATTGCTGGAGCTCGCTTCCAGGAGAAGTCTAAGCCACTCACATCCTGTCCAAATGGTCTTTTCTGTCACACATTCCAGGAATCAAGAGCTGTAATAATCCCTAACCGCGACACACTAGATTGCTGGTGCAGGTTTTCACATGGAGGTCATCCATGGGAAACCTGCATGAGACTGAACTGAAGAAGCCTGGCTTTCCTACAGGGCAGGAATAAATGTACAGAGAAGCTTAGTGGTGCAAAGAAGGAAGACAGATGTTTTTAAAAATGAGATAATGGAAATGGATGGGTATTGATGGATTAAGCTTCTTTTTTTCTTGCTCTATACTCATCTAAATAGAGGCAGAAGGCAGTAGGTAGGCAAGCAAATTTTTGTGTTGTTTTCTTCTGGGGAACAGTAAGCACAGAAAATATTCAGCCCAGGTAGTGAGGAGCTTTATACACACCTGGCCAGTCTGCAAAGCCTGTGGAAATAAGTGCAGAATAGCTATAATGTGACCTTCATTAAGCTGCAGCAGTGAACTGCAGCACCGGTTCTCTCTCTCTCTCCAACCAGCCCAGAGAGCAGCTAACACAACCAGTGTGAATCAGATAGTTTGATATAGTACCTGACTAATACGCGTATTAAGGCCTTTATACTTAATTGAGCTCCCTCCTCCCTAAGATTTGCTCACCCTTCAAAAAGACTGCATATTTAAAAGCCCTTGAGCAGATACAAAAATGGCTAAGACTTTACTTGAAACAGGCAGAAATATGCATGTTTACACTGTTGAGGAAGATTTTCAAATCATGAGAAAAAATCTGTTCAGAAATTGCTCTAGGAGAAACTATTCTGGTACAGGTGTTCCTACAGGGCAGGAATAAATGTACAGAGAAGCTCAGTGGTGCAAAGAAGGAAGATAGATGGTACGTTGTCAGCACAATCAATTTTTCAGCATGCTGTAATGTATGTCTCTCCTGACTGTTCAAATGAACTTCGAGAAAATTGTTTTCTGTAAGGTTTGTGGCCAATTACAAGATTTTAATGAGCAGAGACACTACCTCTACCATAACTTTGAAATGCTTGACTTCATTACAGTATGTGCTAGCAGAATACTATTTGCTATGTACAAATACAGCATTTATATATTAAAAATATAGCTAGAGACTATAGTCTAAAATATTTAAAAATACAACTAAGTAAAGAGGTGTATGAGAATATCAATTGACAAAGCATGAAATAACACTGAATTGTTTTAAACATAGGACTAATGAACATCAGGCTGGCATAATATTTTCTTTTACTGGGATGGCTACCCAAATTAAGAGCTCTCCCACGAAGTACAGTTTCACAGACTTACCTAGTCTGTTAAGTAAAAAGCAGGTTTTATAGATGGAGGTTGGTTAGGCATATGAAAACACTGTGCCAAGCGCTCACAGTTTTCTCATAGGATGGAATGAATCCTTGCACCAAGCAGAAGAAAACTAGCCTTTTGCTTGCACCTCCATCACAAAACAAATGTTTCCTTTTCTCTTGACAACAGGGCAAGATCCTTTTTCCTGTGCAGTATTATATCTAACAGAAGCATCTGTAAGTCTTTATAATTGCAACCAGTGTATTCATGTGTGACCAGATGTCAGCAAATAAACTCCTTTCGGGTTGCTTTTTGAAGATGGAAAGCCTTGTATAAATCCATTGTGTAGACAGCAATTTTTAACTTGAGTGTAATAAGGCATCCATCTCCCAAAGGGAACTGCCTACCACTCATTTGTGACTCAGAAGGTTGAAGAGTGTTTCTTGACCTAAACTAAATTATTATTTGAAAATATATGGGGTACCCAACATACTTTAGAGATTCTGTCCTCCTTGATCCTTATAGCTTTGTATTCCTAGAAACCTTGGCATTGCTAATCCAAATCCACTCACTGCAGCTGACCATCACATTCCAGATCTTTCTGTTTGGAGTCTAGGGCCAGCAGTTGAAGAGTTCCCAGTGACTTTGAATTAGAAGTAGCTAAAGTCATTAATTACCTTGGAAAATGTTGATGCATTTTTAAAAGAGCAAATAGGAACACTTTTCCAGTTTTGTAATTGTATCTGGGAATGACTAATGAATCCTCTTGATAGGCCAGAGTAAAATGATGCATTGATAATGCATGTAATGACTACCTTTAACTGTCATAATGAGATTACACATATATTCTTACCTCTTGCCATTCTGTAGGATACCAGGAGGGTGGGCAGTCAAAGCGATTACAGGCTTGTACAAGTGATGGCTTAGGTTTATAGCACAATTCATCTGCCAAAATCACGGTCTCGTTAGTCTCTCTTGAGAGTAGGTGAGAACAGAAGACATCTCGTGTCTGCAATCCAACCCCACAGGTAAGGCTGCAGGTGCTCCATTTCCCAATCTCCCATCTGTGAAGGGGTCAGGAGAGAAAACCTTAAGCACGGAATAAAGTCACCTAAGTTTCCTCTTTTTACCATGACAGATGGAGTAACGCAGCAGTTAAAGAAAGGTAGTTCTGCTTCTCTGATCACTGCCACCCTTCCTCTAGCTGCAGAACAAGGTAAAGAAGAATATTGACTGTTCCTCTGCATTTTCAGTTCTTCTCAAAAGTACTTGGACTTCAATTGTCTTTGACTTCTGCAATGTCATAGGAACAATTTTTTGCCCTGCATTAAAAGTTTTTGGTGTGCAGGAGCCTGGCCAATATATTTCACGACTGAATGGACTGAATTATCTGGGTTTTTTTTCTGTCTCTAACAAGAACAACAATAGATATTAATGAAGTCCATCAAAGGAATGTATCAGTGAATTCCTGAGCAGGAGTTTCTTCCAGAGATCCAGGTGTGGTTTTGACTGACGTTTGCTTGCTGTGGAGGTAGGGAGTCCTATGGCTCTGAGAGACACAAAGTGAGGGCAGGGAGACCCTTTTCAGGCCTTGCATGAACACCTGTCACCGAGACAGCCCTTCCCTGCACTAGTGGCATAAATCCTGCATCAACAGGATTGTTGAGGACTGAATTTCAGTGTTCATCACTGAAAGATTTCTGCTACCTGAGCTGTACTGAATACAACCTCTAATTCTGCCAGCCATACACAGAAAACTGCTTAAAATATTCTGTCTTCCCCTTTGTCCTACACTAGAAGGCAGTTCAGAGATTTGTAGAAATGTGTACACCAAAAGTCCTGTTTTCAGAAGGAGAATATGAAAAAATGGTCTTCCCATAAACTTTACACATAAACACCACAATGGCCTGGACATACTCCCACATCCAAAATGAAAGTATGAGAGCCACTTACTGCCACTTTTTCTAATCCTGAAGAATAGCTTCCTTTCCTGCATGACATTATTTAAACTGATGGCTGGGGGAGTAAAACATTCAGAATAAAGAAGGCTCAAAGAATCTGCATTTGAAAAAGGCAAAGTCAGGCAGAAACTAAAGAGACTGCTTATGAAGACAAACACCCTCAGGCTCCACGAAGGATAGAGGCAGACAACGAAGGAAATTCATGAAACATGTCAGCAGCATGGAGCAGAATTTGTGGAAGAAGAAGAGAAAAATACTCTGACATCCTGAGATTAGCAGTCAGTAGAAACTGCTCAGGGTGTTTAAAATGCATCCTGTTAATTAACACAGTATGGAAATATTCAAGGTTGTGCCATCTTACAGTCACAGAACCATTCTATCTTCTCTATTTATTTTATAAAGTTGCTCTGAGCATTTGTTTTCCCCCCTCTCAGTAACACCCATAGCAAACTGAAACAGCTAGCAGGTCAGAAATTTTTTTTCCCTCCCTAGATGATATGCTGATGGACCAAAAAGCCACACTGCTCCCCTTCTGTGCTCCATCTGTTGACAACATTCTCTGATTTTATAACAGGATGGGATATGTTCTGAGCATCACTGTAGGCACTATCAACACTGCAGCTCACTTTTAGTTCACTGTAGTTCACAACAGTCTTGGTTCTGCTAAAAGCAATGAGAATAAGCTGTTGTTGTAGCGAAACCCTAGCCAGCAACTAGGAACACACAGCCACTTGCACAGTTCTCATCTCCCAGAGGATTGGGGAGAAGAGGGAGAACAGGAGGTGAAAAGAAGGGAAAAAGCCAACCTAGTGGGCTGAGATAAAGACAGTTTAATGGAACATTAACAGAAAAATGATAATGATGATGATGGTAGGAGAATATATAACATAAACTGATACATGTGTCACTCTCATCACCTGGTGAATTGGTAGCCTAGCTGAATCCAAGCAGCGATTGGGATTTCCACCTCCGGGTCAACCCCGTTTATATACCAAGCATGATGTATATGGCACAGAATATTTTGTTTTCCTGCTTGTCCTGCCTATGCTCCATCTCAGCTTCTGTGAGAAGCTGAAAAAAATCCCAGACTAATATAACCATCACCTGGCAACAACTAAAATAGTAAGCCTTATTGACATTCCTTTCATACCAAATGTGAAACACAGCAACCACTAGAAAGAAAATGAATTCTGTCCCAGATGAAACTAGGATAGATGTTTAACCCTTTCTAATAATGAACACATTTTGCATACTTATTTAGAAGTTGCCATGGTTGCTTTCCAAGCCGCAATACACTGAAGGCCACTAAAGCCTGATATGTGTAGTGGGAGTTATATAACAATGGAATAGGAGTGACATCTGGCAGCCAGTTAAACTAATCTGGAGCATGTTCTTCATACGAATGATCTTGGGGGAGAGGTCTTCCCGGATTTTCCCATAAAATTGTCAGTCAGAATTAATGTGGATATCAGCTACCCTTTACTTTTGGCACAGTCTAAAATAAGATATTTGAGTAAGCGCTGAAAAGAAGGCATTTTCTTATTTCAGGTTCTATATTTGATACACTGTTAGTTGCCAGAGTTTCTTTTATTCAAGTGCTGGTAATAGCTATTGCCTTCAGCAACTCATTGTTATTGGTAAAAGCACACAGTGTTTCTGTTGGCAATTCACATTTCAGTGGCCAGTGGGCCACGTAAACTCTTTGGAGATTTTGGCTTCTACAGAAGTGGATGTCTGTTTCTTCTTCCAGAAAGAAATGCTGAGTTTCAGTAAAGAAAAAGGATTTGTTTTTCTAGTGTTTGATTTCTGTTTCAGATTGCATCTGTTGCCCTACCCAAAATATCAGTTTGTTCACAGTTCTTTCCAGCTGCTTTAAACAGGAGATTCCTTAGAGGTGCTCAGGAAATACTCTCTCAGGTCAAACTCTCTCTTTTGGACTTACATAGACCCCAGTGACTTTTACAGACTTTCATAGATATAAAGTCAAGAATGTAGAGTAGAGCAGAGGTGTGCAAAGTGCAGTAGGAATGTGCAAGTAACCAAAACCATTAATGATATATATGATCGGCAGAATTTCAGAGTTCTAAAAAACACAGAGAAATTAAGTGATAATCTTATAGAATAGAATCACAGAACTGCAGAACTATTTTCTAACAGCTAAAGGTGCTTGCAACACTTTGAACTAATACTATGCTACTAAATTTCCAATTTAGTTTTTAAACTACTCGACTTGTTGGAGATAATAAAGATAATAATAGTTTTCTTTTTTGCTTTTGGTTTGGTTGTTGTTTTTTTTTTTTTTTCCAATACTCCTTTTTTGTAGCAACACAGTTTTAGTTTTACCCTTACTGTATGGTGTTATGTGACAGTTACAGAAATAATAGCTGTCTTATTTCATATAGTCCTTGTCTTTGCATTCCTCTATCTCTTTTTATTTCCAGGTGTTTTGGCCATTCTGAACTGAAGCTTCCAAAGTTTATGACACAGGAAAAATAATAATGCTGCCATGTCCTACATGCCTCTGACAATGAATATTCAGGTAAAAAATAATCATAGACTTAAAAAGTTGAATATGTCAGTGACAGGATTAAGCTAAGGAAACCTTGTGCAAGTAGAAGAGGCATCTTTGTGAGCTGACTGTGGTTGTTGAAGTAGAGACTTTAGGAAAACTCTGTATACTTGCTAGTGTATAGACCTGCTGAAAGTCATTAGTTTGGTACTTCCCAGAGCCTGGTGAAAAGATTGCATGGTTTTGGTCTGAAACATTCTTTTTATCTGTACTTCTTTCTCCTACACTACAGGCCAAAGCTATAATAATATGTAGCAGTAGAGAAACAATGTCTTTTTAGCCTTTTTTACAGCAGGTCTTTGGGACATCTGTGCCCTTAAACCCCTGGCTTGTTCTAACTCTAGGTCCCTCAGTTGTCTGGCAGTTGTCTGTCTCCATCTCCTAAATGTATATGTAGTGGCTATGTATTCAAGCACAAATTAGACTTTTAAAATATTTCAACATCATAGAAACATAAAAAACAGAATTCAAAAGGTCTTCATCCTCTGCAGAGGCTGACATACATGCCTCTCATGACATACATTGAATATTTGAACTGATTGAAGAAAAACCATATTAATACAAAACTACATACACATTTAGAGATAACTAACAGAGGGGAATGTAACAGGAAAAAGGCAATTCATAGGGCTGGATATGTTGAAATGGATATGTGTATATCAGTAGCACTCAGACTATTCATATGCAGGTTTTTCAAATGAACATAAATGAAAACAAACTTCCACTGGAAACTTATAGGGAACAGAGGATGGTCCCAATATATAGCTTATTTCACGTATCATCATAACTGCAAAATAAAAAACTGATCACAGAAAATTTCTGCTTTCCAAATGAACAGTCTCCTGCTTCCTGCAGACTGTTGTGATGCCTTAGCTTTTTTAGAGTTGGTGAAGTGTATGGAGACATGTAACGCACATGAAGACAGCTAAAGAAAATAGTGTATCTGGTCTGACTGATCAAGAGGATGGCTTTCCTTTAGTTTTTCTAATACACAATGATAATGGCATGGTCTGAAAATTTAACCAAAATTTGTGAGAAGCCCATCCAACAGGAGCACTAAATTTCTTGTGCTTCCAGGAACTATATGCTAACAAAGTGGCTTAGTAATGGACAGATTTAACAAAAAGAAAAACATCAGTTAGGAAATATTATGTTAGTTCATATTATGAATTAGGCTAATAATCTGTAATACACTACCAATTTTACAAATTAAAGTTCTAATTTCTAAAGGGCCAGTAAGAAACTGACATTTTTGGAGCATTTTCATTAATTAAATTAGGCTTGACGTTAGGCTTGAATTAGGCTTGTGCAGCGCTTATATATGTGCTTAACTTCAGGTAAAGTTTCCACATGGTCAATATGTTTTAAAATGTGAATATTTTCAGCAGCCTAGCATGAAAAAGAGAGAACAATTGTGAACCTCCCCTTGCCAAAAAAGGCCCAATAATATGAAAATCAAGTTTTCAACCACAGCGCAGTTATTCTGTATCACCACTGTAAGTCTGAAAATGTTAGAAGTGCATTCAAAAAGAAGCTCAACCATGCTGTTTCTAATTAAGGAAATTATCTTGACATAATTAACAAAAATCTTACCTGTGAACACTGAATTAAAGTTTATTCTGTTATAGTTTAATGAATTTCAAGTTTTGCGAGGGTCCATATATTCAACTAGAAGATAGCCTGGAGGTTTGTGACCAACTTCAAGTTGTTTTAAAGGAAAAGGAAAAAGCTTCTAACACATAACATGAGCATGAACTTCTAAATAGTTCCAGCCATTTAATTTTTATTAGAAATGAACTTTCCTTCTTTCCTGTGACAGAACAAAAACTACCTATGTTGTATCAGGCCCAAGCAGTTCAGGTGAACAACCGGTGTCAACTGAGCAGAAACTTGTTCCTGGCTCTTAGCTGGACTCAAGAGGTGTCTGAGATCAGAGCTGCCGAAACATGGACTGGCCTGTGAGTATGTAAATATACCCTTTGAGTCTAAATGGAATACTCAAGTGCTGGGCTGCATCATACTATTTTTCCACGTGTTTCTCAATTTTGCAAAATTGTACCAATTCCTTTTTTTTTTCCTTTTTTNCTGTGGTTCTACAGCAGGGATGATCTCTTTTTCTGTCTTTATCTACTGCCTTAGCACAGTTCTCAGCTTGATAGAAGTCTCTAGGCACTAGGCTACGAATTACAACAGGATCAACAACGCACTCTTGCCTCAGTTTTGAAGTGTCCCTCTCATTGCTGCAAGAACTGGGGTCCACGCAATACTTCTGTTAGCTATGTAGACCAGAAAGTGGCACCAGCTAGTAAGCAGCTACTCATGGCAGGAGAAGCAGCCAAATTGCTGCGCCAGTGGACCCACACCTTCAGAACAAAGCACTCTTAAACCCCCATAGAGAGTCTGGAAAAAGTAAATGATGTAGGTAGGATTTGAAAAATGTATAGTCTTCAGCCAAAGCACTATGGAGCCAAAAACTTTGGATCAGTCTCTGTATTTACAGTATATATGAGAAAAAACAAAGCATTCTAAGCTGTTAGGTGTTAAAAGTAAAGAATATTTTCTAGAGATACATGATTTAATCCTGACAGAGACCCTTCAAGCACTGCCAAGAAAACTGAACACTGCACAGGAAAAGTAAACACCCTTCTACACAAAGACCTCCCAAACTAATTCTAAGAAAATTAAATTATTGTCATTTTTATGTAGTTAGACCATATGAAAGTGATACAAAAGAACTCTTCTTATTTCTAAAATAAACATCCATCAGTGTGGAAAGAGGTTTGTCTGGAAACATCTTACTTCATGTCTGACACCTGTCTGCATAGAGATGTCCTCAGTGCGCAAAGACTGGGTGGCAGCTATGTATATTCATATGCAACAGACTAAGTAAATCACATACTATGTCAATACTGGCTTCCTCTTGTCTTCTTTCAACCTGTGTGTCCTCCATTGGACCCTGCAGACTGAAAAGTCTACTTGGAGCCTTGCACCTCCTCCCTTCCTTTTCTGTTATCAACCTGGAGCTGTGTTTGTGGCAAATGTTTCTTTCCGTTTCATGGGTGTGAAAAGCTTTCTTAAGGCTTCTTTAGCAGATTTATCTTGGGTTGACTCAGTATCCCTAGTGTCAGGTCTTAAATACAATCCAGAATGTGATCTTAAACTTTGGACAGCAGAGAGAGTTACTGTCAATCCTGTTTAGGTAGCATGCCTTTCTGCAGTGAAGCTACGGGATTCAGATGAGAATTCCCAGGTCAGTTCCTGGCTTTATAATCAAAGAAAGGGGCCTAAAAGATAGGAATTTAACTACAATTTATTTTTCATTCATCTATTAAATCACCCATAGTAAAATCAGCCTGCTCCTTTGATATGAATTGTTGTCCTAGTTTCATCTGGGATTGAATTAGTTTTCTTTCTAGAGGTTGCAGTGTTTCAGATTTGGTGTGAAAGAAATGTTGATAAGGCATGTTATTTTAGTTGTTGCCAGTTGATGTTTATATTAGTCAGTAGTTTCCTGTAGAAGCTGAGATGAAGCATAGACAGGACAAGCTGGCCAGTGGAATATTCTGTACCACAGACAACACACTCAGTATATAAACGCAGGTTGGCCAGGAGGATGGGTATCCATGATTATTGTTCTGGATGGGCTGGGCTGGGCAACCAATTCACCCAGTGGTGAGAGTGACTTGTGTTGTATTACTTTGTCTTGTATATTCTTTTACCTTTTAACATATAATAACATAACATAATATATATTAAACTGTATAACAATATTGTTATTTTTCTATTCTGTTATTGTTCTATCAAACTGTTTTAATCTCAATCCACAAATTGCTTTTTATTTTGTTTTAGGGTTTTATTCTCCCTTTTTCTCTCCTTTGCTTCTTTTTCTCCCTACCCATTGTGGGGATTAGTGGAGGCAGGGAGAGAATTAAGCGAATGGCTGTGTGGTCCTAGCTGCTAGCTAGTGTTAAACCACAATTGTGAGAGCTAAAGTGTTTAAACATCCTGAGTCTCTAGGAAGTGATCTCCCTACTGCTATGGGGGAGAGAATACATTTCTCACATTAGAGAAAATTACAAATGTATGTGCAATATACACATACCTTAGAGAAAAACTGAGATTTAACTAAGCTTTGAAAATTTAGTGCTTGATTAAGAAATAAAAATGAAAATGCAAAGTGCTCTTTAATTTGCAGCAGCAGCAACAGAAAAATAATTAATGCTTTGTTGTTCAGTACAAGCCTGACAAAGTCTGTTGTTCAGTATCACCAACGTGAAAAGTGAGCTCAACAGGCAGGGAAGGTTACAGGAGATCAGTGTGCCCAAGGTAGGATGAGGTGTGTTCCTTCAAAAAGCCTCTTCCTTGCAAGTGAAGGGAATCACTAAAGAGATGTCTACGCAGCCAACACATGCAAGCAGATCAAAGGCTCAATGAAAGCACACTGGGAGCTGACAGAAGTGGCCTGTATTCACTCTGTAGACTTCTCAGTATCAATGAGAATTACAGCTCATTATAGCTGAATGTGGTGGGGCATCAATATTTATATAACAAAGACAAATAAAGGAAAATACAGGAGGAACTTGAACGTCAGAGAAAAACAGAGGGTAAACGGAGTATGCAACAGCTCTACAAATGGCAACTTTTGTTGCTGGACTAATCTTCTGACATGCTTCAAGCAATATATATAGGTATGGGTATATATATATGCGTGTGTGTGTGTGTGTGTGTGTGTGTGTGTATATATATAAAGTTCCTTACAGTAATAAGGTCTTGGTGACCCTTGAGTTGAAGGCAGAGAACATCAACTATTAGAGCAGGACAGAAAAGAGGGTTTGTGTTTTTCTGCCAACACTTTGAACAGTGGGAGGTTGTCTAGTGGGCTTTTCAGGGGATTACTGCAGATACAGTATGCATGAACCACAGAGTAACATGAAAAAGCAACTTCAGGTGAGTGAACTGGTTTGGCAGAGAACTGGTTTGAGAGATTAGCAGACATCCTGGCTACTGAAAAGTAGCTCACACGAAAGTTTTACTCTGTGTGATAACTGTGACATTGAGATAATATCAATGGCTGTCTTTGATATAGCTACACAGATTAGATTAGGCTTGATAAACAAATGAGTACCAGGTTTTGTATCAAGTTTAGATTTGAGCTCATGATAAAAGCAGCAATTCCTTACAAAGAGGTTGTTCAGTATTTCATGTAAGATAAATGAAAATAGGTCCTCGGTATTTCGTTACAAAAATGAAGACAGGAAAACAGTTGAGGAACAGAGTAAACTAGTGTAAAGATAGAAAGCTGGTCAAGAAGTAAGATAGGGAAGTTTGAGGAACAGGACAGAAATTTCATAAATTGCACTTATAATGGCAGATGGCAGAAATTGTTTGAGGAGTGTAGGGAGGAATACACAGTTTGGGAACTACAGCAGAGCAGGATAATACCCTTGTCCTAAACCTACATTGAAGTAATGCAAAAATACAAGAACCGCTAATTTATGAAGAAAATTGTGCATATCAGTCTATGAAACACTCTCATATGGTTCCTTGGCAAAGAAGAGCGGGACAGTTTAACACCTTGTTGTCCATGACATTGCTGCTTTATGTCAAAGACTCCCTAGTTCTTTTTGTCCTGTGCTCTCCATACTGAACTGTCTCATAAGCCAACACCTTTTCTTAGGCCTAACTTTATGGCATATGGAAAATGTTAAAAACCAGCTGTTACTGAAAGAGAAATCAACAAGCTTACAGACAACAGAAGACAAAGAAAGAAAAAGCTCAGCAGGTGAGAAAGATGTGCAGTGAACTGATTATTTGCAATCTGAAGTACCATCTAAAATGAAGCATTTTAAAAACTACAGAGTCGAAAATGCATGTAGATGGTGTAGAAAGAATATACAAGAAGTCCGACTTCACAACCTATAAGATCAATTTTCATGAACATGTGACTTTGTCCCCCAGCATAACAAGACTCTCCTAAAATCTAAGGGTGCCTTTGATGAAATGATCAGCACAGGAAAGAAGTAAAGGAGATGTCTTTGGATTGAATGCACAAAGAAAGCAGATTCCTGAATCTGATTCCAGTGTTCAGATGACAGTGAGTGGGCTTAAGTAATTCTCTAGCAAGTCCAAGTTTTATGTGCAGTACTGCCACAAAACGAGCAGATAACATGAGCTTCTTGCTGACCTGGCTGGCAGCATTACAAGGATAATATTTTCATTAGGATGAACTGTTCCTGAACTATTTCACCAGTGCAGAAGGTACAAACAGACTGTCAAAATCAGGCATACAAACTGGTTGGGTTTTTTTTATTTTTTTAGTAGGTAGGAGGGTAGAAAGGTTGAAATTAGGTATATACATTTATATGGTACTGTGACCAAACTCAGGAAACACCCAATGCCTGCTTATGTTTGAGTTCCCTTCAGTACCCTTCTTGCAACATCCAGTCAGCAAGGCAGTGCAAGAATTTTGATCCAAGGGCACATGCGGAATCCAGTATTTCCTTTTTGCTTTCCTCTTTGAGATCCTGGAACTGTGATGGACAATGTATTTTGCAACCCATGCACTCTTCTGCAAGCAAATATGTTTTCCTTCACATTAACATGCAGGCATCTAAACACAGAGTGAGGAAGGAGGCTCTAAACTCATTTTTACAGCCATAAATGATGAAAATGGCTATGGTAAAGTGTTCAGATTGATGGAAGCATCACCTAAGGTCTGATTCTCACTCAAAAAAATGTATGGAAGGAAAAGTTATTTTATTCAAAGTGATGGTGTCAGGAAGGTTTTTATGTTTATAGGCAAACTTGTACTGTAACACTTCATATCTCCATCCAAATAGTTACCAATATGGGTCTGTGTGCAGAATCCACAGACTACAGAATGGTGACTTAATACATTTCTTCCTGAATGAGAAACTTGCTTTTTAAATCTTGAAGAAAATCAAGTGCTTAAACATTAAAGTTTGCTCTTCATGGGAAGGTAAATGAACTTGTCTGAGGTATAATCAGAACATTTTTGCTCTGATTATGAACCACAACACTGTAACTAGTGTAATGTTAAAAAAAAAATAATAAAAAAATCCTATACCCCAAAACTCCATTCAATACGATTTTAAGAGCACGAATCTGTGGATCCATTGTGCGGTAATTAAATACATTGCTATTCACCTTTGTATGAATGGTTCATGTCTTTCTCAAAACTGTGAATTACTAAGATCTACCAACTACTGGTTACAGTATAGAGTACATACCAGCTTAATCATGTTTCTAAAGGGTAATAGTATGTGACAAACTACTTCATCAACGTTCAGTGCTTAACAGTGTTAGATGACAGCCGAGAAGAATGGAGGTCATGTAACTGTGGATGCAAATTTTCATGGACGCAAACAGGAGGGCTTGCTGGGCTTCTGCAGGTGTGACAGAGCTATGTGGCAGATACAGCACTGTATAATAAGCCTAGCTCCTTCTATAGGTACTTAATTCACTCCAAAGTGAATGGAAAGGAAGATGCCTCCTCCATTTATTTCGTATGTGTATCTTCAATGTGTTAAGTATGGTACAGAACTGTACAGTACATTTTTCAGCAGTTAAGGCCATATTTTTATTCTCCTTTTACATACCTTGTCTTTTCATACTTGAAGGTTGATTGGTTTGAAAGCATTGGCTGTTCCTCAGACTAATCCTATAATAAGTTTCTTCAGCAGTACTGCAAGTGCAATATATAATGGTGCTCTTTATTTCACCTCTTTTTAAAGGGAGTCATGATGCATAGTAAAATCAACTGTTTATAAGACCCTACAGTTTATTTCACTGGCTAATGCTGCATTGAAAAAGTTAATTCTGGCCATTATGCCACAAAACATTTCATTTCATATTTGGCATAACAGCAAAGACATGGTTGACATGTTGAGAAAGCTTTCTTTGAGTTAAATCCTGCTGTTAAGGCAGTAAATTGATACTCAAGAAAATTGAGAATTAATTTAGAGAAAAAATAAGAATTAGAAACTAATGTACAAAGTGCTGAAGTGAGAGCCTAGCTGTTCAAAATACTGAAAAATATCAAGTGGCAGTGAGTATCAAGTTCTGGTTAGCACAGGCATTAGAGAAGAGAAGGATAGAGGTAAGTGAACTGTATTAAGGTGACTAAACCCAGAAAATTAACAGAGCCAGGAAAAAGAGAATAAAAATTTTCCTCTGCAGAGTGACTTTCTAGGTCCCCACCATGATGTTAAGCTCACATTCATCAAAAACCAAGCCATAAGAAATCCTATGGTAGGGCATGGTGAGACTGTTTCAACATAAGTGTATACTAATATGGTGAAACCTGTGACCTGAAGATTTGCATAGCGGAAAATGATCTATCTAGATATAGAGGACTCTCAATAAGAAGTGTGATCTATTATTCATTGAAGCAAGAAGGAGATATGGCCTAAGTTATTAAAAAAAATATTTACAATTGCACTTTAATGTTTTATGAGTGTAGTAGTCTGAATGAAATATAAGATAAAATGGAGGAAAATGTCCATGAGTGAAATCCTATCTAATAAGGAACCATCATATTATTTTAAAAAGCAAAATGGCTGGGGAAGAAGTCCAAAATTTTAAACTAGGAGAGCTGGAGGCAAGCTATGATAGAGGCTCCAGAGCTCTCTACTGACCCTTGCAACTTGCAAGCTGCTTTGCTTCACATTTAGATGTGACACACGTGGCTGAAAAGGACACGTCCCCTTGGTGACTTCACTGTTGCTGCTGTTGAGTAAGAGATACTGAGAAACATGCAGTTACTGCTCCACCACTGGCAATCTAGCAAGAAAGGGGAAGGATGGGCTGTCAGAGATGTCTTGGGCAACCTCTAAATAATTGCAGAGGGTACAAAGTGGGAGATCATATTATGAAAAAGGGGAAGAGAAAGATAAATGTTTTTAGGTCACAGATTAATATATTTTAAGGCCAGGGTGGTATTACAGTAGTGCATAGCAGACATGCAAGTAATGCAAGGACAGCATAACTGTCGTGGGAGGAGTGATTGACTTCATTCATAAGAGAGAAGTAGTGAAATTTAATCAAACTAGAGGTACATGCAACAGTATTTTACAAGGTTTGATGCCAAGGTACGCTTGTGTATTTACTCCATAGAGGACAGGATCCCTTTGCTTTCTAAACTGCTCAGAGAGGAGTCCAGGTGTGGCTGGATCCAATCATAGAATCATAGAATCCTCCAGGCCAGAAGGGACCTCCAAAGGTCATCTAGTCCGACCTCCCTGCAGTTGCAGGGACACCCCCAACTAGACCAGGTTGCCCAGGGCCTCGTCGAGCCTCACCTTGAGTATCTTCAGGGAAGAGGCCTCAACCACCTCCCTGGGCAACCTGTTCCAGTCTTCTACCACCCTCAGAGTAAAGAAATTTTTTCTAATATTCAACTTAAATCTACCCTTCTCCAACTTAAGTCCATTG